>CM053783.1:580811338-580938838 GCA_028749045.1 Cupressus sempervirens | reverse complement strand
GAATGGAAATCCTATGGATATAGGTTGTTTTAACAACCATGTTGTAAGCCTTTCAACAAGGTGCTAAACCCTCTAACAATGTGACATTCCAAGTGAGTGTTTGTAAATCCTTCAAACAAATCACTTTTAACAGAGTGTAAAGCCTTTAACAGGGTAGGCCTTTCAAAGGGTAGACCATTGGAAGTGGTCAAACTTTATAACCTTAATTAGTTACATATTGTTGTAGTGATAATTTGTGGGTGTCATCCTCACCCCAATTTTACCTTCTCATTTTGGAGGGTCTCTGGGTGACCAAAATCTTGTGGTATCTATTTTCATTAATGTCTTTATTTTCATATTAAGTAGATGTGTTAAGATGCATGTGAATTCTCTCAATTAAAATTTTTAGAGGTTAAAGTTTTTACTTTTGATTCATGCGCCCCCCCCCCCCCCCCCCTCTTAGAAGTAAATCTTCTAACCTATAATTTCAACAAATTCATCCCTACAAACAAAGGTGTAGATAGATTGGGTGGTGGCAATGGTTCTTGGTTAAAAATGTTTTTCCAATCAAATGTTGGATGAGGAATTTTGTTGGAACTTTATGGTATGGAGAATTCTCCTTCTCTTATAACAAACATTGTCACCACATTCTCTTCCTTAATGGATTCAACTATTGTTGTAGCCAGTATATATAGTCCATCCTAATTGAGTTTTTCCATTAATTCCTCAACAATTTCTTGTCTAAATTCTAGATAGTCCTCAGAAGGAAGATCTTCTAAATTTTCACTACATAGCAGGACTTTCTTCAAATTCCTCAAATGTTTTAGGTTCACTAGACTCCTTATCACTTTCAATAAGTACATAGTTAACACTAAGGTCAACTTCAAGTTGTGGACTCTGGTTAATGAACTCATTATTAGTGGCTATGTCTTGTTGCAATTTTCCCTCCAAAGAGGACTCCTCAAACTCAGAAGACTCTAGGTTAACCATTGGAATAGAGGCTTTAGTAGCCCTATTTCCTTTAGAGAGCCTCACACTTTACCTCATAGGAGGTTTAGACAAGCATGGAGGATTCTTTTGTTTCCTCTTGCTTGTAGAAATTTCCATAGTAGATGCTTCAAGAGGTTTTTGTGAGGCTTCCTCTTCTTGCTAGTGCAAGGTTTCATTAATATTACTTTTATCATCAACTTGTTGTTCTAATTTCTCTTCTTTAGGTTCTACAACTTTAACTTTTCCTTCCCTAGTAGTAGACCTAGTCTTAACAAATAATGGGGTCTTGGGAGCACTAGCAACTTCTCTATTTTTTCTTTTCTTTTTGCTAGAAATGGAGGCATCAACTTTATAAATTTTCTTCTTAGTTGGTCTACAACTAGAGGGAGAGGCTTCAAGAATGTTTTTAGTCCTAGGAATAACCTTAGAAAAACCAATAGATGTCCTTTCTCTTTGTCCAACACCTTGGCCTCTAGGGCTGACTAATCTACGCCCTTCCTCTCTTAACTGCAAAATCTCTTCCCATGTCCCAATTGATTGTTTTTTTAATTCCCTTTCTAGAACTAATTTTATCAAGAAATGATGGAAGATAGACTCATCCTTTCCTAATTTTACTAAAGAAGCTTTCTTCTTAACAATATTAAACAAGAAATTAGGAAGATTTACTTATCTATAATCATGTTGTAGATGAGCCAAAATAGTGAAATGTAGGGTACACAAGTATTCGTAATGACCTTCACAAGTGAAGTATTGAATGATAAATGTTGATGGCTAGATAAAATGCAAAGGAAATGTTAATCTAGAGGTACCTTGCTTATTATCAATGTCTAGTGGAGGGTCAAGATGCACATTTAACTGGGCCCTCTTTATACATAGGTTAAAATCCTTTACCCAATTTTCTCCTTCTTGGGGTAACCTAGTGACTTCAGCTACCACATCTTTTGTGAATTCAATTTTGAGGCCCTTAACCATTGCAAAGCCATCCTTCAAGGTGCTAAAAAATTGAAGAGCAACCTCCTCATCAAATCCCTTAAGACTGAGATTGTAATCTAACCATCCTCTTCTCCTAAACATCTCACAACTAGCTATTTCATCCAACAAAAACTTGTGATCAATTGGTTAATACCTCTGAAGACCTCCACCATTATTATGCTCAATAGAATTTTGGAAAAAAATGTGGCATTTTCAGAGCTAAACAATGGTGAGTTAAAAAAATTTGCAATGTTATGGCACTAGATAGAGAAAATGGCATATTGTAACTACATGTTTTTTAAAGATTTTTAATGCACGAAACCTCATGATATCCCTCTGTACATTAAGTCTCATAATTTTTCACTCATGTACAGGTCTGTCACCCTGAACATGTTGTCAATTATCATTAAAATTTAAGTTCAACTTTAATGTCCTTAACTCCCTTAATAACACAATCATGGAAGGATAGGTCATCAATATGTGATGACAGTAATCTCATAAGACAATAACTTTTAAAGTTTACATGATATTTAAAATTTGAAAAAATGAATATTTCCCCCTCCCCAACTAAGTATGGACATGGGTCCCACCAGGCTAGGATATGCAAGAGTAATAATTTAAACAACACAAATTTCTAATAAAGAGTGAATAAAATAAAATGTAAGGGTATGTGGCATGTACCTAGTAGGTATTATAGGAAAGCATTTTGGAAAAGATCATTAGAAGTGATGGAGTGATGGGATGGGGTGGAAGGTAGGAAAGAGAGAGGGTGAGATGAAGTGTATGGTGGAGAAATTGCTTTCAAGAAGAAAGTGTTTATTATGAAAATCTTGAATGAAATCAAGATTTGATAGCAGTCAAGGTAGGAGACCCAAACTAGTCAGCTACAAGAACATGTATATCTTTGTTGTGCTAAAACTACTAAAGGAATTCCTCACAACTTACTGGTTTTTTGTAGAGCTTGTGGAAATTCCCATTGACAAGTAACTTGAATCAAATGGGATCAATTATAGACAACTAGACTGCTCTATTTGGAAATACAACAATAATTTCATATGGTCCTAACTAGCAATTTTGAAACTTTCTTAGATTATGTTGATACTTGGAATCATAGAGAAGGACCTAATCTCCCACAAAAAACATTTTATCTTTGATAAACTTATCATGCCATTGTTTCTGTTGATGTTGGATGAGTTTAGTGTTGTTCAATGTAGATTTGTACCATTCATCAAGGTCATTTAAACTTAGGATTTGATCTTTTTATGCAATAGTGAGTTCTATACTAAGCTCCAAAGTAGTCCTCAATGTTTTATATTCAAATTCTATAGGCATTATAGCTGACCTACCATAGATGAGATCAAAAAGAGTTAAACCTATTGTAAATTTCCAAATGGTTCTATAAGCCCAAAGAGCTTCAAGAAGGTGTGTGGCCCAATCCTTCCTATGAAGTGCTACTATTTTGGTGAGAATGGCTTCCATCTCCCTATTGGTAACTTCTACTTGGTCATTAGCTTGTGGATGGTAAGGTTATGATTTACCATGTCAAATGATATATTCCTTCATGAGTGTAGCTATCAGATTAGATGTAAATTAAGCTCCTTGGCCAGATGTCAACTCCCTAGGGACTCCAAACTATGTAAAGATGGATTCATACAAGAACTTTGCAACATTGTTATCTCTTGGGTGTTTCATGGGTTTAGCCTCCATCCACTTAGCTACATAATCAATGCAAACTAAGATTTAGGATTTACCTTGCGAAGAGGGTTCAATAGGGCCTAAAAAGTCAATCCCCCATTCATCAAAAGGTGCAACAACTACTTGAGGTTGCAAGGACATTTCATTTTATTTAGTGGGTCTTCCCATTCATTTACACTTATCACATTTCTTTGTGTATCTAACTACATCCTTGTGTAAATTTTCCCAATAGTACTTGGTTGCCAATATTTTAAAGGTTGTCCACTTGGCTGCAAAATGACCTCCATAGGGCTCATCATGGCATGCCCTCAAGATATCATATGTTTCATCTTCCCTTATGCACTAATGAATTACTTTATTAGGACTATTATAAAACATAAATCCAAGAATCCAAGAATAGTTAAAGATCTTTTAAACTAGTAACTTTCTTTCTTTGGTAGAGAAGTGAACTAGAATCTTTCCTATGGTGAGTTAATTTGCAATATCTACATACTATGGATTTTGTGCTAACAATAGTGTTGGGCCATCATTATGCATGAGGTCAATGACAGGAATCCATTGCATAATTCCTCTCTTGAAAAGCTAATCTTTTGGGATCAACTCCAAGGTTTAGTATTTGTCTTGCGATTTACTAAAATCCACTTAGTTGAAGATAAATGTGATTATTCATGAGGAGGCATTTTCTAGTTCTATTTTGATCTCAGAATGAAACAAAGATTTGTTCACTGTCTCAAAATAACACACAAAGGAACAATGTTAGCAACTAAAATGAGTTGCTATTCTAATAAGGGGTTAACAAAGAAAATAACAAAATTGAGAGAAAATAACATGAAATTCAAATAGTGATGAAATTGAAAATCCTAACGGACATAAGCTATAGAAAACAACACACTATAAGTTAAGCTTTCAAATAAATTGGTAGAAAAATAATGAAAATAGGAGCAGCGCTTCCTGGAATCCACTAATGCAATCATCGGTGAGAATCTTTAACAATCATATGATATTTCATCTTTCATCAAATCACAAGGCCATGGAAACTGCACTCATGTGAGACAAAAAGTTATGCAAGCACAATTTGATGATTTCTTCTTAAGATAGATATGTCAGCAAAATTCATAAATCTATAGCAAATACCAAAACTAAAAGATCACACAACTAGAAACAATACAATAAACCTTTGGCTCAATCACAATTCCATGAGCAAAATTCACAAAACAATGACACATTTAGGCAAGAATCACTACACTCCAAATGCAAGCACCAAAAGCATAATTTTATTGCATAATAACGGTGGCCCTTGTTACATATTATAGTGGGGTATTTATAAGAAAGCATATCCTCAATTTTTTTTGAGAGTGAGAGATATCTTCATGCAATAAAATGCTTTTATAACATTAAAACAAACTAAATATATATAGACTAACAACTAATCTGGTGCTTAGAGGGACTCCATCCATATTTTATTCATTAATTGGATACATGAGCCCTTTACATTTTTTTTTTAATTATTTTTTTTTTTTAAAAAATTTATATATATATATATATATGAAAGAAAAAATAGGAGGAAGTCTTTAGTCGAAGTAGGAGTGTTAGGAAGTGCCAAAAATAGAAGTTGGTCCTTTACTAGCAGTGGATCAAAGTTAAACTGCCTTTAGAATGTGTTCCTAATGCATGGAAAGCATTATTTTTGGAATAAGCAATTAACTGTCAGTATACCTTTGAATTGCAAAGCTACGTACCTATGCACATGTAGAGATGTGGAGCTACAGACCTTGACAGGGTCAAAATCTTGAAATTTTACTAGTGTCAAAATTGAAATTCTCGCATCTCGATTTTGTTCTTCTTCATCCCAAATCTATGTTTGGATGTTTACCTTTAAATTTCTCTATCATCTTAGCAATCTTAGTTGCATTTGGAAGATCTAAAACCTCATATTTATCTTTTACCTTTTGTCTATAATTGTCTACCTTAATCTGAGTATTAGTAAAATCCCCAAGTTTGGTATCCAACTCTAACAAGGCTTCTTCTATCCTAAAGGCTTGTCAGATGTCCTCATCATCAGCAACCTCTACAAAAATCTTCCTTAAATTCTCCACTATTATCTCTATAGGTAACAACTCTTCTCATTCCTCATCTTCAAAAATATCCAAGTAGTCATCATTGTAATGTCTCTTTGCTTCCAAAATTTGCTCTCAGGCTTGGTCCTTGAGCCAATAAATCTCCTCATGTAATGTTCCCATCACCTTATTGCTATCTACTATCTTTTTTATCTAGTCATCAATCATGTCTAATTCATCTTCGGTATATACATCAATCAAAACCTAGTATCTTTGGCCCTTAATGGCTTCTAGATTCTAAAAATCCTTACTCCAAGCTCATACCTCATCCATAATACTAAAGTCCTACTTCAACATTCCTATGATCTTATTCATGTTCTCTTGTATGACATGTAGTAACTACAGATTCCTTGTGATGATCATAACACCTTTCTCCTCAAAACTTTCTTGCCATTCCTAACAAGCCTTCAAAAATGGATCAAGTTGTACACCTCCCTCTTTTCTAAGTACAATGTTCAAGGTCTGCTCGGGGTGTTCAGGATCTAGAGGACCAACTACTTTGGCTAGATATCCCTTTAGGATCTCAACCTACCTTTGAAGTGCTTGGAGTTTGGCCTCCTCTTGTTCTATGTACTTGAGTACTACTTTGACTCCCACGGTCATCATTTTTTGGGTTGAATCCTATGTTGGCCTCCCCAATTTAACATCCTTTAATTCATAATCTTCAAGGCTAAGGACTTCCACATCTATGCCTTCAAGAGGGGGAGCCACTTGTGCAAATAATCCCTAGTTCCTTGTGCTAGTGACAAATTCCAATGGTGTGGCCTTGTGTGATGGGGACTTAGGTTTGATCAAAATCTCTGCAATGTCACATATGTCTTCCTCTAAAGCATGGAATTAAGGCTTTTTACTCCTCATTATTTCCTTTCAGATCTATCTAGGGATGCATCTTGTTGAGGACCTAGCTCTTGATGACAAAGGAGTATGTTCTGCAACCTCCTTCCCTTTATCACTCCTGCTCAGAGTTGTATCCTATTGGGAGGGCTCTTCTTCTATAGCCTCAGTCTTAGTAGACCTTGTAGCCTAAACCTTGGTGTCTTGGGAAAGTGATTGAGAATATTGCACTATTTTTCCCTCCTTCAACACTTCATTAGTCACCCTTATTTTTGGTTGATCCTTTGATGATGGCTCCTCCTAAACCTTCTCTTCCTCTAAACTCTGAGGTGGAGTCACTAAGCCATGTTCTACCACTATAACTCATGGTGGATATGGAGGAGTAAGATTAGGACCCTATGTATCTGGCAGCATTTGCATCAAGTCTTCTTATTGAGGTTCACCTGTAGGGGTGTCCCTGACCTTATCCCAAAATAATTTTATACCTACGAGAATGAAATCAAAATTTGACATTGAGAAAATATCATCGCCCTCTTCACTTTTCTCATCCACCCACTATTGTACTTCATCTTCCAAAGAAGAGAGTTTTAAGGGTTCTACTTGAGTGGATGGTGGGGTACTTGTGGCACTCTTTCTCCTTTGCAACTTTATAGCTCTAGCTAGTTGAGTTCTTCCTTGTAGGGGAACTTGTTCCTCTTCCTCTTCTAATTCTTCTTCTTCCTCCTCTTCATCTCCTTCTGGAATGCTTTCAGGAATAGATGGATTAGGCACTAATCTTCTACTAATCCTTTTCCTTTTCTTCATCTAAATCTTAATTCTTTTCTTATGTTTCTTTGGGGGGTCCTCTTTTTTTTATTCTTTCTTTTATTTTGATGGGAGGTCCTCTTTCTTTTATTCTTTCCCTTCCTTTCAGGAGGGTGATAATATCCAACTAGGTGATCAAGCTAGTACACTGTCTCTGGCCTAATAGGAGACTAGGCTATGAAGGTAGGAATTGTTACTTTTTTCCCTCTACCTCTTTCTGGGTGGGCATTTGCATGAAAGATCACTATATCAAGAATTGAATCAAGTGGAAAAGGTTTCTTGACCCAATCCTTCATCATTCGTATGACATGCCTTTCTCGATGATTAATATCATCAGCCTCCTCCCTGTCAACCTCAACATTCATAATGCGTCTTTCACCAATTTTTTCAGTGTTGAATAGGGGGTCCACTAACTCCTTAAAATCTTGTTTCTTTATTTCCTCTAGGATGTTCAACTGAAGATCCCTTTCTACCAGATACAAAGTCATCCTACAATAGTCCCTAATGTGGACATCATAGTCATTTGTGGCATTCATCTAGTGATCTTCAACAAAATCCTCATGATGGAAGTCCTTTCCTGCCAGACTCTCCACTCTCCCAATATTGTCAAAATAGGACCAGGGAGAGTTGTATTCTTGAAGGGGATAGTTCTCCCACTCCCACTCAAAGGATGGAATATCTTGTTTCCTCTTCACCTAATATGATCCAATGATCAATGGCCATGCCTAGAAAGATCTATGTTGTCTCTTTATCTTCTCATAGGCTAACTCAATTTTTTGGGAAATCTCCAATAGTGACATTTTTTCACTTGGGTATCTTGGGAGCTTCTTAGGATTGATGGATGCACCAGCTACCCATAGATAAGTGAATGTTTTGAACTAGATAAAGTAGGCTTTGAGAGCTATGACTTGTGCTTTGGCTTCATCAAATAACCTCTTCATATAATCTCCCTCAATGAATCAAATGATCACAAAGATGAACACATCATTCATGATTTTGTATTCCTTGCTCTGCACTAAGAGCTTCCTCTTCACTGGCTGAGTGTAGACTATATATGGCTAGGCATTGGGATCTTGCATACTACCCCTTCTGTACAAACGTAGGTAGTTTTTCGCCCTTGCTACAAGCAAGTATACCATGTAAGAAGTCATATAAATTTTATTCTTGTCCTTTACCATCCTTAGTTACTCACACAAGTATTAACTTGGTGTGGTGGCCCAGTCTAGCGATATCTTTGCCTATTGAATTATCTCAATAAAGTTGACCATGAAAGTGTTGAGGTGGCCTGCTACAGGTAAGCCCACAACTCTACTTAGGAGAATGATGGAATAACTAATATCCTCCTTCATGTATCCTTGGGTCATATCCACTTTGCCTATTATCTTTCCCCGAGGAGGCTTCTCAATGAGGTAAGAGGACTGAATGATGTCAATTGCTTCCTACTGGTGTTCCCTATACCATCTCTTAGTTGCTTCATATGAGAGCCTAATGAATTGATCTTCTCACGGAAGATGAAAGACCTTCTCAATGTTGTCAGGTCACAGGCCCAATACAACCTCTCTTGTGATGCTCTTGACTACTCTTTTATTAGGAACAAAATGTTGTGATAGGGCCATGATTAGTTCTATTGATTGTACTGACATGGGATGTGAAGCCATGTTCACCAATCCAGAATGGATGAGTGAAGATAATTGTGCAGATCTCTCTATTGGCTTGTTGAAAATTCTAAAGAATTCTCCTAAATCCATGTGCCCCAGGTTAGTATCTCAGATTTGTGTGTGGTCATCATGAAATCTCAATTTTGAAGGAACACCTTGGAATTTGAAAATAACAGGTTTGGGTGCCATTATGGATGTGGATGCCATTTGATCACCTGCACGTCATGAGAGAACAAAAAAACAATATTTAATTGGTAGATAAAAACTAATTACAAAAGAAAATGTTTAATTTTAAAAAAAAGTCCCTTTGGTTTATTTCATCTCTTTTATTATTTCTTTTTTTAATTATTTTTTAAATTTTTTTTAAATTATATTTTTTATTTATTGCTTACTATTTATTTTTTTGGTTTTTTTTTCAAATGTGGATCAAAACCTAATGCACGTGCAAAATTTGGGAGTTTGAGGTGGTTAGGGTTTTTTGCAAAAGAGTGTGTGGAGGAGATGAAGCGCATTAGGTGTGGGCAGAGGAGACAACACTAGTGAAAGAAGCATGTTGTGGGAACTTGGTGCACTATAGGCATAGGAGAAGTGGTGGCATGGGGCACATGGGGTGGATTTTTACATGGCACCGAGGAGAGTTGTTGCAAGGACCACGCGCACCAATGTACACTATGCTTGTGGACACTACGTGTGGCTGCAAGTGCCTATTGCAGCGCGCGGTGAGGAGCGTATCATGGCATGCAACCATGAGCTATGCGCGAGAAATCATGTGGTGCTCTCATGCATGCAATGGGTTTTGGTGCCGATGTATGAAACTTGGGCTGGTGTGTGTGCTTGTGCAGAGTCAACGCGATGCTTGTGATGTCTGCGTGTGAAAATGCAGCGCAAAATTTTTTTTTTTTACCTTTGCTAAGTACCAGCAAGAAAAATGAGAATAAGGAAATGAATGAATTGTTTGGCGATGGGATGGGGTTTTATAATGCCTCACGTCGAGTAGGGGTGCACTATGGGCTTCGACGTGGCATGCACGTGCTTGTGCGCATGAATGATGATTTTTTTCTTTTTTTCTTTTTTTAATTTTTTAATTTTACAATTTTTTCATCCTTTTCAATTTTTTGGTTTTTTTCAATTTTCTTATTTTTTGATTTTTTTTGTGTTTTTCTAATTTTTTGATTTTTTATTTTTTGTCTAATTTTTTGATTTTTTTGGTTTTTTCAAAACTAACACTTTTGACTCAAATATCTTTTCTCGACTCTCGAACCATGAATTTGGGAGTTTTGAAAAAAAGTAGGGGGTCCCCATTCCTAACTAGGAATGAGATGTGTGTTGTGTGGCCACAACAAATAGCCCCATAAAAAGGAAGAAATGATGAGGGCATTTCTTCATTAGCAAGCATTCTTACAGTGTGTGTCAAACACCAATTGAACTTCAAACACCTTGAGCGTCTTTTGGATAACTTTGCAATCAAAATCTCAAAATTCAAAATCTTCAAGTTCCATGTGTGATTTGCATATTCATTCCCTTTGAAATCTCAATATGTAGTCTACCAAAGTTTTTTGACAACTCGAAAACAATCTCTGACTCCTCCTGGTTCATTCATTCAGAATCTCCATGAAGGCTATTCATTGATCACTAGCTTGACCAGATGAGAGAATCAGTTCGAGGGCTCTTGGCAAGATGCCACATTCTTTTAACTTTCTAGAAAATTTGAATAATCGTTCCAAGTCATTCAAAATGTTATTTTTGATGAAGCAATATTTTGGATACAAAATACTTTGTTTTGAAAACATATCTTTTTCCATTTCAGATCTTTAAAATCTTTCAGTCTTAACATCATATTTTCTCTTTTATTTCCTTTTTCTTTTTCTTTTTTTTTGTATCTTGACCATGCTTAGAGTGTGTAGTCAGGACATTGGTGTCATTTCTTGGATTTGATCTCTTGTAAACATCCCTTGCGTTCCTCTTTTATAACTTTTTAGAAACTCTCATGCCAAACAATGATCTTAGCAACCCCTCAAGGAGAACCCTCCTATTTAAACTAGTTAAAGTTTGGATCATCCCTCATCATCTTTGACTCTAATTCAATAGCACCTAAAATAATCAAATTCATAAATTTTCAAAGTGTTGAGAACTTTTTGGTCTAGGCTTCTAATTTCCAGACTTAAAGTCCCTTATTTCCACAAGAAATGTTAGTTTCTCAGTTGGTATAAGACACACATTCATCAAAATATTTTGACAAAGATATACCTCTTTCTGAAATTGGAACCAATGAGTGGTTATTAAAATCTTTGAGAAAAAATCTCAAGTACACTTTACCCCCCAAGACTGACACAACTTTGAAAGGAAACGCATGACTAAAAGAAAACACACTTGTAGAAATAAACACACTTGCAAGAATAAAAATCTAAGCTAAAAGCATAAATAAAATGTAACTATTTTTTGTTTTTGTTTTTTGTCTATTAGGATTCAAAATAATGCTTCAAAAACTACCCATTTATGAGCAAGGGAAGAAATTCCCCCTATAAGGAACTGAGCCTAAAAGTGTTTTCTCTAAGAATTTTCATGATCTGATAAGGGCCTATCCACAAGCATTGAAACTTGGTATGGCTGCTCGGATTTTCTTTTTCCTTATCCCAGAGTAGAACAAGGTCACAAATTCTGAATGAATTTATTTTGGCTCTCTTGTCGAACCATCTCTTCACAACATCTTAATGTTTAGCCATGTGCTCCAATGTAGCTATCTATTTCTTGTCCATCTCTAAAAGATTCATCAATATAATTTGTACTTTGTCAGCATCTTCAGCATACCCACTCATGAATTTCAAAACAAGAATTCTAAGATTGAGTGGGAACACAGGTTCTTGTTCATAGACAAGAAAATATGGAGAAGTCCCCAAAGCATTCTTGACTCTCACTTGATCTGTCCATAAGGCATATTTAAGTTGTGTATGCCAATCCCTAGGGTTTTCTTTCAACAATAGTCTTATTACTGTGATCAAGTTCTTGTTTGTAGATTATGCTATCCCATTTCCTTGTAGGTAGTAATTTGAAGAGAACTTGATAATGGCTTGATTTTCAAATACCCACTAGGTCAAGAATGTTGATGCAAAAGCACACCCATTATCACACACAAGGGTGAATGGCATCCCAAATATAGTGACAATATGTTCTTCCAAAAAGTCTATCACCACCTTAGTAGTGCAATTTTTGAATATTCTACTTTCATCCATCGTGTACAGTAATCTATAGTTGTGATAATAAATACATTTCCAGTTGATGATGGTGGATTGACTGGGCCAATGAAATCTAGCCCCCACTTCACAAAGAGGCCTATCTTGTACACAGGCTATAAGAAAATCATCGAATTCCTCCCTTTATTGGCATTGGTTTGACAAATATGGAAAGAGTGTATATGCTCGAAAGTATCTTTGAATATCAAGGGAAAAAAATAACCTAATCTTAGAATCATGTGGGCTATTGCTTCTACCGAACCATGTCTTGTACCATAGTTATCACAAAAGTGTTCCAAGACTTCCTTTGGTTCCTCATGGCCTAAACACTTCAAATAAATTTCTTCATATTTTCTCTTGTACAACTTGTTTTCATGTAGCATGTAGGACTCACATTTCATTTTAAGTCCCCTACGTTGTGAACTATTCAACCACTTAGGACACTAGTCTTGTAGGAGATAATAAACAATGTCTTGATACCAAACATCTATCACCACTCCCTGATTAATGTCAAATTGTGATACAACCATCTTCTAATCATCTTTGATTGTTTCATCATCAAACTTGAATTCCTTTTCATTTCCATCCTAGTTATCAGCTATCATCTTTGACAAGCCTTGACCTCGAACTAATCTCATAGGCTCAATTTTGAGATCAAACTCTTGAAGTATGGCCATCCATTTACCTCTCCTTTCACCCAGTTCATTTTGCATCAAAAGTGTCTTTATCATTGGATCATGTACAATTGCATACACCTTGCTTCTTAGTATGCAATAATGGAACTTCTTCACCACCTTAATTAATGCAAATGATTGTTTATCAAGGTTTGAATAATTCAACTCTACATTCTTCAAAGGGCAACTCATAAAAGAATTTGGTCTTTCATCCTCCTTTTCCTTCTTTTGTGTCAAGATCCCTACATAAGAGTGTTTAGAAGCAAAAGAATAGATCTTAAAAGGTAACTCATAATTAGGACTCACAAAGATCGGGGTCATAGAAATGGCAACCTTGATATCTTCAAATGATTTCTTTATCTTTGGAGTCCATTCCATCTTAGCCCCCTTTTTGAGTAAATCATTAAGGGGATGAACTGTTTCTTCAAATCCACTTATGAATTTTTGTACAAAATTTATCTTCCTATAGAAAGACTTCAATTCCTTCTGACTACATGGAGGTGCTAATTTCAAAATAGCTTCAACACTATTAGGATCAATGGAGATTTCAGCTTTAGATATGACATGTCCTAGGAGCTTTGCTTTAGTAACGCTAGATGAGCATTTTTTGGGATTGAGAGACATGTCATATCTATGACATCTATTGAATACCTGTCTCAAATCAGTAATGTGGGTACTTCAATCTTTTGAAAAGATAGTCAAGTCATCCATGTAGATAACTATACATCTATTAATCATTCCTTTGAAAGCTTCATCCATCGCTCGTTGAAATGTAGCTGCCATGATAATTAGTCCAAAAGGAATTATTCTATAGGCAAAAGTTCCCCACTTCAGTGTGAAATCCATCTTTACTCTATCTTCTTCATTGACCATCACTTGATTGTATCCTAAGTAACCATCCAGGAATGACATCATTTTTGAACCATTTACAATCTACAAGACCTCATCTAGTGAGGGAAAATGATAGTTGTATTTCTAAGATGCTAGATTTAAGTTATGAAAGTCAACACAAAGATGAATCTCTCTAGTCTTCTTCTACATGGGAACCAAATTTTCCACCCATGTGGAATGGTGGATAGGAAATATGATCTTAGCATCTAGTAGCTTCTTCACTTCTTTCATGATCAATGGTTCAATGATAGAATTTACAGGTCTTTTTCTTTGCCAAAATGGTTTGGCATCTAGTTTCAATGGGATGTCATCTATGATAATCTTAGGATCATAAGTCTTTAATTCTTCATAGATCTAGGAAATAATATCCTTATACTCAATAAGTAATTTGAGCATGTCTTCTCTTTCTTGTGAGTTGCACACTTTTCCTATCTATACCATTTTTGTTTCTTCATCAATACCCAAATTGTATGAGTCACATTCTTCGATTCCCTTTTCTTGGGTTACCCTTCTATTGAGTGTTGATTCATCACGTGATTAAATATGTGTTCTAGTTCAACCATTTCTTTTGGAATAGTGTTGGTTTTTAGATTAAAAATCCCATCTTCATCCTCAAGCTCATCATCTTCAGGTTTTTCACCTAGTGTATTATCAATCTCTTGTCCCTCAAAATGGCGACTACACATGATAAACTCAAGTATATTTTGATTATCCTAAAAGAGGTGAAAGTTTGTGATATTTTCAAGAATGGATGGAACAACAACCAATTTTACTATAAAAAAATTCAACCTAGTTCTTTCAATTGGTTGTAAAGCACTTGCTAAAATGGTGAGAGCATCTGCTACCATGTTCTTTCTTCTTGGAATGGATTTGATGTTTAAAGCTTCAAAGTCATCCAATATATCCCATACCCTTTTTCTGTAAGCAAGTAATTTTTTATTGTTGCAAGAGTATATGGATTTTACTTGTTGTATAACCAATTGAGAATCCAGTTCAATTATGAGAGCTATGACTCCCTTCTCCAATGCAAAGAGAAGTCCTTGAATTAATGTCTCATATTCTATAGTATTGCTAGTACATCTAAATTATAATCAGTATGTGGCATAGAAAGACCTACCTTTTGGGTTGACCAATTTGATACCTACACTAGCTCCCATCTTGCACCTGGAACCATTGAAGCAAAGTGTCCAGATTATATTTTCCTTGGGTTTTCTAACTTTATGCTTATTTTTCCTTAACTTCTCTTTTAATTGAGCCTTCAATGATTGTTTCTTAGGAATCCATTGTAACTTTCCTTTGTAGGACTTGATGATTCCCCTTCATAATCTGTGGATAGAGGAAGTGTATATTTTTCTTGTTTTTCTTGAATTTCCCCTATAAATTATTTGATTTCCTCAACTTTAGGTTTGGGGTGAATGACTACTAAAGTCCATCCTTTACCTTTCACATATTATCTTCTTCTTTGGATTTTAATCATCCCTAGAGGAGGAGAAGACAAACCTCCCCGATCTGAAGAGGTATCATTGTATGATACATTTAGATCTTTTATTTCCTCTTCAATCTTTTCAACAAGGTTGGATGAGTTCACCAAATTTTGGCTTTCTATGAATTTAGTTGTTGAGGTCCTTTTATCCTTTTTTTCCATTATGTGTGTTAGCACCTTCGCTACTACTTCTTAGCATAACAAGCATTGAAACTCAGAGTGACTAACTTTGTGTAACTGACAATATCCTAGAAGGAGGAGGATTTTGGGATCAGCTTCCTCCCCTAAACATTGTAAATTAGTCACCATACTATCTATGAACTATATCACGATTTCACTTTTGGGTACTGGCACCTTAGGTTCTTCATTCTGATCTTGAGGTGTATTGGTTGGAATCATATCCAATACCATCACTTTGTATGAACCCAAATTTGATTGTAAGAATGCTATCTCATTTGGGGCATTTTAATCTATAATCATTGTTTTCAATTTTGGCTTAGCATCTATCTTGATTTGATTGTTCAATCCTTTCCATGGCAACCACAATTGAGTGAAGTCTGTAGAAAACTATCCTCTCAGACATTTCATCCATTCTCTACTTAAAATAAACCCATATTTTTTTGGGATATCAACCACATGTATGTCAATAACATCCTAAATCCTAGGGTCAACTGTCAACTGTATATGCACATCTTTCAATACATCAATGACTTTTACCTCTATATTATCCAACTGTATCACCACTCGATTAGAGGGTTGGGGACTAAATTGTAGCCTTTGAGCTATTGATAATGGCATTACATTACATGAAGCTTCTAAATCAATGAGGCAATTATGAATATTCTTCCCATATATCCTGATGCTAAGCAAAAATGGGGGTACCTCAACTTTGTCTTTGAACATAGTGGGTATCACTTCTACAACATTCACTTGTTGAGATATTGTCTTTTGAGGAATAGTATTTGTATTGTGGGAAACCTTTGTATGATCCAATGTCTTCATAAGAGCTTCTCATTGTTGTGGAAAATTTTGTAACATGTCAGACATGGACATATTGGCCTTAGTCTTTTTCAAGTCCTCTACCACATTATACTTTTCAATGGACCAAGGGGAATTTTTTAGTATAGTTGGTACATTCACTTGATTATGATTGTGTTGTAAACCATACACTGGTCTTATTGGTGGTAGATTGTTATTTTCTCTTAGATCAAGTGGAGTTGGTTGCAAATTTGGAGGAATTCCATCTATCAAGGGATCCTTTCTATTTTTGAGATTGTATATATTTTGATTATCATTATGAAAGACACACATCTCATCATGCTAAAGGTCTAGTTCTTGGCTAAATGCGAATGAGAATTCCTCCCTTGTTGGTTGTTCCACTTGTGTATTCTATGTAGAATCATAGGATTCCAATAGCATAGCATTGAATTGTACAAGAGGAGGATTTTCATTTACCTGTGAATTTTGATTCATCTCCTGATTGCCATTATAATACAAACCATCATTGTTAAGCACATTGTGGCTATCATCATACTGATTGATATCAACATATTCAATGTTTTTGTTTTTGTTTTTGTTATTAGTATGAATTCTTCCATTATTCGAATGGGTGTTCAATTGTGAGTTCTACCTTTGGAAGCCATTGTTAGTTGTTTCCTCTGTTGTTGTTTCCTACATTGTTGTTATTATTGTTCCTGTTGAAGTTCCTGTTGTAATTCTGACCAAAATTGTTGTTGTAGGGGTTAGCGTTGTTTCTTTGGAAGTTGTTATTTTGTCCTTGTGACAATATAATACATGTCAATTCATTTTTCATTTGTGACATAGTCTTCTTCATTTGACCAACTTCTAAAATAAGGTTATTATCTGTTTCCATGGGAACTATGGCCTTCTATTCAAAGAAAGTTGTTTTGGAGGCTCATACCCTAGATATGTTATCACATGATTCTATGGAGTGGGTGCCTACTATAATGGAACTAGATTCATAAGTATGAACTAGCTAGGCATTATGGGTGCTCTCATGGGGTATGTTGGTATTGTAGTGACTACTTGCATTAGAAGCATCATTCTTCTTCCATTAGGATTGGCTTGCTTCATAATCGTGACTTCCTCTGTGAAGACTTTATCTAATGTGTCAATATTTTTTGTAGGAAGTCTTCTCAAAAAAATTGTAGTAAGATGGTCCATAGAATTTAGATAAATCTAAATAGTGGCTTCAATTGGTATGGTGTATGGCATTTCCAACTTGCAATAGGCCATATGAAAGTGATAGTTGAAGCAAGAAACTATCTCAGCTGGGTCCCTTTTGATTGATATGAATTTTTGATGTATCACAGTTGGGTTGGTGAATGTTTTCAATTGTTCCAAGAACAATTTTTTGAATGTATCCCAATCTACAATGCATTCTAGTGGCAGATTAACATACCAATTGAAGGCAATTTCCCCTAAAGAGTATGGGAATAAACATAGAAAAACATCCTCATTAGCAACCTTCTTGCAGTTGAAAATTTCCTTGAATACTTTGACATGATCTTTAGTAATTCATGTTTCACCATAGATGAATCTAGGGAAAAACTCCTCAGGATTCTTAGGGAGGTCATGGAGTGCACCTTTCAAGTTTATTGGTGAGTTAATAATGTTTGAAAAAAAGGCCATTAGAGAGTTTGGTAGACCTAATGGTGGTTGTTGAGGAGTAGCTATTGGAATATGTGGTGGTCCACTAGATGGTTAGAGTGGAGGTGGAGTTGAAGAGGATAATGAAAGTTCGAATGGAAGTGGTTGAATTCAGGATGTTCCCTTATTACTACGTAGTTTGTGGAAGTGGGTAAGCTCAAGAAACTTGTGTGCACTTGGTGTAGACCTTAATGCTCACTAAAATGGGGATTTTGGATCAATATCTTCCATCTTACATAAATCTTGGAAAAAGCACACCTCTGTAGAAGTACACTTTCTCACCTCTCTAAATATTGTGCACCATAGAGTTTTGCACACCTGTGCACCTGTGAAGTTGTAGATCTATGGATCTATAGACCTATGTACCTACAAAGCTATGGACTTGAATTTTTCAAAAACTCAAAAAAAAATTAGAACTTGTATGAGGCATAGATTACTGTAGAAGTGAAAAAATTGCAAAACTTTAACAAATTTTCTTCCTTTCTGGGAGTCTAAATGGTCCTCCTTCTAGGGCCACTTCTATTGGGTGGTCATTATGCACGAGGTCAACAATAGGAATCCATTATGTAATTCCTCTCTTCAAAAGATAATCTTTTGGGATCAACTCCAAGGTTCAGTATTTGTCTTGCGACTTACCAAAATCTACTCAGTTGAAGATAAATGTGACTGTTCACGAGGAGGCTTTTTTCAGTTCTATTTTGATCTTGAAATGAAACAAATATCTATTCCTATCTTAAAATAACACAAAAAAGAACAATATTTTTGTATTTTCTATTTTTCAATGGATGCAATCTAATAATGCAACTAAAATCAGTTCCTATTCTAACAAGGGGTTGGTAAAGAAAATAATGAAATTCAAATAAAATAACATGAAATTCAAATAATGATGAAATTGAAAATTCTAACGGACTTGAGCTACAAAAAACACACTACAAGTTAAGCTTTCAAATAAATTGGTAGGAAACCAGTAAAATAAACAACACTTCCTAGAATCCACTGATGCAATCATTGGTGAGAAACTTTAACAATCGTATAATATTTCACCTTTCATCAAACCACAAGGCCACGAAAAGTATGCTCATGCAAGACAAAAAAGTTATGTAGGCACAATTTGATGATTTCTTTTTGAGCTAGAATGTCAGCAGAATTCGTAAATTTGTAGTAAACATTAGAACTAAAAGATTGCACAACCGAAAACAACACAATAAACCTTTTTCTTAATCACAATTCCATGAACAAAATTCACAAGAAAATGACACATTCAAGCAAGAATCACTACACTCCAAATGTGAGCACCAAAAGCATAATTTTATTGCATAACAATGGTGGCCCTTGTTACATATTACACTGGGGTATTTATAAGAAATTTTCTCCTTAATTTGTGTTGAGAGTGAGAGATATCTTCATGTAATAAAATGCTTTTAAAATATTAAAACAAACTAAATATATATAGAATAACAATTAATCTAGTGCTTGGAGGGACTCCATCCATATTCTATTCATTCATTGGATACATGAGCCCTTTACATGTTAAAAAAATAAATTATGAGAGAAGAAATAGGAGGAAGCCTTTAGTCAAAGTAGGAGTGTTAGGAAGTGCCAAAAATAGAAGCTAGTCCTTTACTAGGTGTGTGTCAAAGTTAAACTGAATTCAGAATGTGTTCCTAATGCATGGAAAGTGTTATTTTTGAAATAAGTAGTTAACTGTCAATGCACCTCTAAATTGTGGAGCTGTAGACTTAAGTACCTATGGACTTATGCACTTTCAGAGTTGTAGAGCTGTAGATCTTGAGAAGGTCAAAATCTCAAAATTTTACTGAGTGTCAAAATTGAAATTTTGGCCTATGGGTTTTGTTCTTCTTCATCCCAAAGCTATGTTTGGATGTTTGCCTTTGAATTTCTCTATCATCTCAAAAATCTTAGCGACATCTAGAAGATCTAAAGCCTCATATTTATCTTTTACCTTTTCTCTATAATTGTCTACCTCAATTTAGGTATCAATGAAATCCCTGAGTTTGGTATCCAACTCTAACAAGGCTTCTTCTGTCTTGAAGGCTTGTCGGATGTCCTCATCATTAGCAACCTCCACAAAAATCTTCCTAAAATTCTCCACTATTGTCTCTATAGGTAACAACTTTTCTCATTCCTCATCTTAAAAAATATCCAAGCATGCATCACTGTAGCGTCTCTCTGCTTGCAAATTTTGCTCTTGGGCTTGGTCCTTGAGCCAATGAATCTCCTCATGTAATGTTCCCATTACCTTATTGCTATCTTCTATCTTTTCTATCCAATCATCAATCATGTCTAATTCTTCTTTGGTATATACATCAATCAAAACCTAATATCTTTGGCCCTTTATAGCTTGTAGAGTTTGTAAATCCTTACTCCAAGCTTGTACCTCATCCATAATACTAAAGTCCTACTTCAAAATTGCTTGATCTTATTCACATTCTCCTATGTAGTATGCAGTAACTTCAAATTTCCTATGATGATCGTAACACCTTTCTCCTCAAAAATTTCTTACCATTCCTAACAAGCCTTCAAAATATGATCAAGTTGTACATCTCCCCTTCTCTAAGTATAGTGTTCAATATCTACTCGAGGTGTTCAAAATCTAGAGGACCAACTACTTTAGCTAGATATCCCTTTAGGATCTCAACCTACCTTCAAAGTGCTTGGAGTTTGGCCTCCTCTTATTACATGTACTTGAGGACCTCTTTGACTCCCATAGTCATCTTTTGTTGGGTTGAATACCATGTAGGCCTCTCCAACATAAAATCCTTTAATCCATGATCTTTGAGGCTAAGGCCTTCTACATATGTGCCTTCAAGAGGGAGAGCCACTTGTGCAAATAATTCCTAGTTCCTTGTGCTAGTGACAAATTCCAGCACTACCTCGTGTGATGGGGACTCAGGTTTATTCAAAATCTCTACAATGTCACAAATTTCTTCCTTTGAAGCACAAAATTGAGGCTTTGTGCTCCTCATTATTTCCTTTTGGATCCATCTAGGGATGCATCCTACTGAGGACCTGGCTCTTGATGATGAAGGAGTATGTTCTGCAAACTCCTTCCCTTTCTCACTCCTGCTCAAAGCTATATTTTTTTGGGAGGGCTCTTCTTCTATAGCCTTAGTCTCAATAGACCCTATATCTTGAACCTCAGTGTCTTGGGAAGGTGATTGAGAATATTGCACTATTTTTCCCTCCTTCAACACTTCATTGGTCACCCTTTGTTCTGGTTGCTCCTCTGATGATGGCTCCTTCTGAACCTTATCTTCCTCTGAATTCTAAGATGAAGGAGTCATTGAGCCATGTTCTACCACTATAACTCATGGTGGAGATGGAGGAGTAAGATTGGGACCCTATGTATCTACTAGCATTTGCATCTAGTATTCTTGTTGAGGTTCACCTGAAGGGGTGTTCCAAATATTATCCCCAATCAATTCTATACCTACAGGCATGAAATTAAAATCTAACATTGAGAAAACATCATCACCCTCTTCAATTTTCTCGTCCACCCACTATTGTACTTCATCTTTCAAAGAAGAGAGTTCTATGGGTTCTACTTGAGTAGATGGTGGGATACCCATGGCACTCTTTCTCCTTTGTTACTCTAGCTAGCCAAGTTCTTCCCTGTAGGGGTACTTTTTCCTCTTCCTCTTTTGATTCTTCTTCTTCCCCCTCTTCATCTCCTAGAAAAATTTTAGGAATAGATGGATTAGGCACTAATCTTCTACTAATCCTTTGCCTTTTCTTCATCCAAATCTTAATCCATTTCTTATGTTTCTTTGGGATAGAAGGAGAAGCTAGCTCTTCTTTCCTAGAAGGAATGGTGGCCTATGGAATCTCACCCTCTTCCAATTAGATGGACATAATGGGAGGCAACTAAGGTTCATCCTGGACTTCAATAGCTCCAATATCATCAAACCCTTGTGAACTCTATTCTTGTTGTCAGGGAGGTGTCAGTTCTATAGCTTTTTCTGTTTGAATCCTCTAAGGGGAGGTCCTCTTTCTTTTATTCTTTCCCTTCCTTTCAGGAGGGTGATAATATCCAACCGAGCAATCAAGCTCGTATAATGTCTCTAGCCTGATAGGAGACTAGGCTGTGAAGGTAGGAATTGTTACTTTCTACCCTCTACCTCTTTTTGGGTGGGCATGTGCATGAAAGATCACTAAATTAGGAATTGGATCAAGTGGAAAAGGTTTATTGACCCAATCCTTCATCATTCTTATGACATGCCTTGTTCAATGATTAATATCATTAGCCTCCTCCCTGTCAACTTCACCATTCATAATAGGTCTTTCACCAATTCTTTCATCATTTAACACTGGGTCCAGTAACTCCTTAGAATCTCATTGCTTTATTTCCTCTGGGATGTTCAACTAAAGAGCCTTTTCTACTAGATACAAAGTCATCCTACAATAGTCCCTAATGTAGACATTGTAGTCATTTGTGACATTCATCCAGTAATCTTCAACAACATCCTCATGATGGAAGTCCTTTCCTGCCAAACTCTCCACTCTCCCAACATTGTTAAAATAGGGCTGAGGAGAGTTGTATTCTTAAAGGAGATAGTTCTCCCACTCCCACTCAAAGGACAGAATATCTTGTTTCCTCTTCACGTAATATGGTCCAATGATCAATGGCCATGCCTAGCAAGGTCTCCATTGTCTCTTTATCTTCTCATAGGCTGACTCAATTTGTCAAGAAATCTCCAACAGCACCAGTTTTTCACTTGGGTATCTTGGAAGCTTTTTAGGATTGATGGATGCACCAACTACCTATAGATAGGTGAAAATTTTGAACTAGATGAAGTAGGCTCTATGAGTTGTGACTTGTGATTTGACTTCATCAGATAACCTCTTTGCATAATCTCCCTTAATGAATTGAATGATTGCAAAGATGAATGAATCATTCACAATTATGCATTCCTTGCTCTATGCTAAGAGCTTCTTCTTCACCAACTAAGGGTAGACTATGTATGGCTAGGCATTGGGATCCTACATACTGCCCATTCTATACAAACCCAAGTAGTTTTTTGCCCTTGTTACAAGTAGGTATACCATGTAAGAAGTCATATAAAACTTCTTGTTCTTCACCATCCTCAGTTGTTCACACAAGTTTTCACTTAGTGTGGTGGCCCAGTCCTGTGGTATCTTTGCTTGTCAAATGATCTCAATGAAGTTGACCATGAAAGTGTTGAGGTGGCCTACTATAGGTAAGCCTGTGACTCTGCTTAAGAGAATGATGGAATAATCAATATCCTCCTTCATGTATCCTTGGGTCATATCCACTTTGCCTGTTATCTTTCCACAAGGAAGCTTCTCAATGAGGTAAGAGTACTGATGATGTCAATTGCTTCCTGCTAGTGTTCCCTATACTATGTCTCAACTACTTCATATGAGAGCCTAATGAATTAATATGCTCTCAAAAGATGAAAGACCCTCTTAATGTTGTCAAGTTGTAGGTCCAACACAACCTCTCTTATAATGCTCTTAACTACTCCTTCATCAAGAACAAAACACTGTGATAGGGCCATGATTAGATCATCTAATTATACTAACATGGGATGTGAAGCTATATTTTCCAACTCGAAATAGATGATTGAAGATACCAGTGTAGATCTCTTTATTGGCTTGTCACAAATTCTGAGGAATTCTCCTAGATATGTGTGCCCTAGGTCACTATCTCCAATTTTTGCATGGTCATCATGAAATCTCAATTTTAAAGGCACAACTTGGAATTTGAAAATGACAAGTTTGGGTGCCATTCTAGATGTGGACACCATTTGATCACCTGCACATCATGAGAGAACAAAACAAACATTAGTTAATTGGTAGATAAAAACTAATTGCAAAAGAAAATGTTTAATTAAAAAAAAACTATCCCTTTGGTTTATTTCATCTCTTTTATTATTTCATTTTTTAAATTTTTTTTAAAATTATTTTATTATTTTATTTTATCTTTTATTTTTATTTTTATTTTTTTATAATTTTTTTAAATATATATATATATAGTTTTATTTTTATTTTTTAAATGAGGATTGAAACTTGATGCTCATGCGGGGCACTTGAGAGTGTGAGGTGGTTAGGGTTTTGCACAAGAGAGTGTGTGGAGGAGATGAAGTGCATTAGGTGTAGGTAGAGGAGGCACCAATAGTGCAAGAAGTGCACCATGGGTGCAGGAGAGGTGGTGGCATGAGGCACGTGGGGTGGAGTTTTATACGGCACTGGGGAGAGTTGTTGTAAGGATATGCATGTACCAATGTACACCGCACTTGCAGACACAACATGCTATTGTGGGTGCATGTCATGGTGCATGGTCATAGGCGTGTCAAGGTGCATAGCTACAAGCTATGTGAGAGAAATTACATGGTGCTCTTACACGTGCAGTGGGTTTGGGCACTAGCATATGAAACCCAACTTGGTGTGTGTGCTTTCATAGGCTTGGTGCATGAAAATGTTATGCAAGAAATATTTTTTTTACCTTCACTGAGTGCTAACAAGAAAAATGAGAATAAGCTAGAAATGAATGAGTTATTTGGTGGTAGGATGGGGTTTTATAACCTGTCGCATCAAGGAGCTAAAATTGAGCTAAAATTGAGGATGGGGTTTTTTCTTGCTAGCTAGGTTTGTGTGGTTTTTCTTAGTGGCTAAATTGAGCTCTCTATAATCTACACAAACTCTCAATTTTCCTCCCTTCTTTGGTACTATAACCAAGGGCGAGACCCGTTGGCTATCAAAGATGTGATAGATAAAACTAGCACTTAATAGTTTCTACAGTTCATTCTTAACTATATCTTTTAAAATAGGGTTAACTCTCCTCTGAGCCTATCAGATAGGTTTGAAATCATGAAAAATGTAAATATTGTGAGTGCAAATAATAGGGTCTAGTCCTTTCATGATCCATGTAGTCCCAAGAAAATTCTTTGTGACTCTCTTGTAGTAATTGCAATGTAATATCTTGATGGGAAGGTGATAAGGCATTGTTTACATTCACCTCCATTTTTGGACCATCTTTCATCTTAATAACCTTATTTGTCACCAATAACTAAGAAATGATAGAAGAATCCATCTCATGAGGTAATAAGGAGTGAAGGAATTGGGAAGCTTCTAAATTTTGGGGTGTGTTCAAAGGTGGCAATATGGTTTTTATGACACATTCCACTTGAAGACATAGTTAAGGTTCTACTCTATATTCATTCACGATAATGGATAAAATGATCTCATTTTCTTTTTGAGAGACTAAAAAATATTCTTGACCTATCTTCATTAGCTTATGGATGGAATTTACCTTTGGATCATCATCACCCAAGTCTAGATAGATTACTTGGTCATCTAACAATAGTGGTTGAGCAAGGAAGTATAAGGTTAGGTTCTTAGTATGAATACCTTTCGATATTGTCATCTTTCCAGACTGGCAAGCTATATAGGCATCTTCAATGGTTAACCATTGTCACCCTAAAATTAAAGGATATCCACCCATGTTAGCCTTTAGGGAAAGGACAAAAAAGTCTTCTAGATACTCTCAAGAATTTAAGGTGACTATGACATCTTCTATCATCCAATCTAATTTGATAGTAGAACTATCAACAAGCTAAAGTATGATTGTTGTTTCTCTAAGACCAATGATATGAAATTGAGATAATACCTCCTTTTTCATGATGTTTATAGATGTTCCTAAGTCAATTAACACATTTTAAACTTGCATCCCATGAATGGTGATGGTAACTATAGGACTCCCAAGACATGAATAGTTTTTGGATCCTTCTTTTTTCTTCATAGTTGTTTGATACATGCTTCCTTGATGGCTTTATTATAGGTAGGGACTTTCTTGATAGAATTAAGTAATGGTATTTTTATGTTCATTTGCTTCTATTGATTGAGCAAATCAATTACTACACAACTTTCTGCAAGCTAGCCTTGTTCCATCAACCTATATGGAAATAGAGGTTCTTTGCCTATAGGAGAGTTCTATTGATTTGACACATCTGTCTATTTAGTTGGGAATATTCAACTTCAGTTATTATAGGATTTTGGGGTGAAGGAAGAGTAGTTTTTGACCTTAAGTAGATATCATTCAAGGAAATAGCATAGCTTTGTTGTTGTGTTGGTTGTTTGGTATTTTTGGGATTAGGATTAGGTTGAACTAGTAGCTAAGTCTTCTTAGGAGGATTATTAATGGCTACAAGAGGAGGCATTAGAGCCTACTACTAAGGTGGTGGTATTAAGGCTTGCTAACTAGGTTGGGTATTGATCCAATTTTGGTTTTGCTACCAACCCTGTTGAGGTTGTTGCCAATCCTACTAGGGTTGTTGCCAATTATTATTTCCACTAAAACTAGTATTTTTACATTTTTTGGTACTATTATAACTTTGAAGAGGGTCTTGTGGCATACCTTTTCTTTTAACCCATGGTCTTCATTGAGTAATGTGGAGAACTTCTCTATTTTCATCAATGGATTTAAACTTAGTAAGCATTGGTTGTGTCTCCAGGCTTGCAATAGACTTGCATCTACATTGTATTTTCTTTTCCCTACAATGTAGATAGTATTCAGCTAACATGACATCATCTTCATCCTTCGTTCTTCTCACCTACATGGTATCCAACTAAGTGGCTACATCATTAATGATGTCTTGTTTGAAATCTGATAGAAAATTGGATAGTTCCATCTTTGATACTCCTAAACTACCATTAGACTTATGTGGTAGGTCTCTAAGTCCAATTTTTCTTAGTGATATCTCCTCCTATCATAAAATCTAGAGTTTTAATGCTTTCATCATTTACACCTCTTAGAAAAAAGTGTTTCTTTGATTCTTCATTCAATTGATGTTGTGTATTATGCTAGAGGTTGAACATGAATCATGAAACATAGTCTTCCAAGGTTTCATCATCCTTTTGGGACATTTTGAAAATGTCACCCCCTTTCAAATCTTGACCCCTAAAGTATTCTTTATACTTTTTATGAAATAAGTTTCTCATTGTAGGCCAATCTACTACAACATTGGCACCCAACCCCATGAACCATCTCAGAGAAGCTTCCTTTAAGGTGGATAGAAAAAAATTTAGCTTGTGACCATCAGTTGTATAGACACAACTTTTGTAAAGGATATAAAACTCAAAGAGGAAGGTTTTAGTGTCTTCAATAACTAGCCCATAGAACTTGGGAAGTGTAGAAGAAGGTATGTTCTTCAAGTTTTGATTACCTTTCTAAGGAGGGATAGGAAAAGAAAATGTAGGCTAAGGTTGAGCCATTCTTGGAGGAGCACTTGGTGGTAGTGGTTGATAGATAACAAGGGAAAGTGGATTGTATTGGTATTTAGGTTCAACAAATAAATCATTAAAATGAAAGGATTCTTCATAGGATGAGGGTATTCATTCTTGATCAACAGTGAATGGATTTTCAAAGAGTTTTTCTTCTTTGTTCTCATTGTGAGGTTCTTCAAGCTTAGGATTAAAAATGTCTTCCTAAATATTATGGGGAAGAAATCTCTCAAAGAGGTCTCTTCTTCTATGCATGCAAAACAATGTAGAATTTAAACTAACATAATGACTTCAGGGTTGAACTAGATTGACACCTTCCCTGACAATGACACCAAAAATGTCTAGTCATCATAATACCTTAGTAATAAAGGATTGGATATCATTTCACAGTGATTCTATGGTTAGAAAACTTCATGTGTTTTTCATAAAATAATATAATGACTTCATTTAATTTTTCAACTCAGGAGCGTAAACTTTAGATGATGACTACAAAGTATATACTCTAATTCTTCTTTAATTCATTACAACTAAAGCTAAATCAATGATGAAGAAAATCTATGATAGAAACTAAAACAACAACTTAACTTAAAGCTTAAAATAATGTTACAAATAGTAAACCTATCTATGCACCTATGTTGTAGGAACAATTCACTGATTCTATTATCAATGGCTACATGAGCAACATAAATCCATCTTGCAAGGAAACACACAAGGAAATTAAATCTATTCTAATAGAATATCTCACTCACCAAGTTGGCCCCCTTGGATAAGTGAACAAAAAAATAATCAAGATAAAAGAAATAAACTTGAATTGCTCATTCTATTAATTCATGTTGAAAGAATTACACTTGATTAAAAATAGCATCACACTCTTCTGCTATGAAAATCAACTTGTCATATCCTTCAAAAACTATGCTCAAAGCTACAATAGTCATTATTTAAAGGAAACTACAACTACTCCCTAACTCTATAATCACTACATTAATCAAGATCAATCATAGACTCATAAAGTTCAAAATAGAATTGTCATTAACCATGAATAAATCCTTGAGGAATATAGTAGGTTGTGAAGGCTACATTCTTGCACTACACTAGCAGAAAGTATATAATGACTTTCCCCACTTATGATGATTTAGCAATCTAGTTCGCTTTGACTTTAGCACTGAGGCATTTGATCTTTGAATCTCTACAGCAAGTACCTAAAAAAGATTTAGTGCACACACAACTTCCACATACATTATTTATTTCATCATCAATATTAGAGAAAAAGTGAAAAGTTTAAATTACCGCTCTTGCAAATCCTATGGCTATAGGAGGAAAACTACACAAGACATAGCATAAATGGGAAATATATATTAGCATGTAACATTAGTTCATTATACCATTTTTATCCATAGATTCAAGGAAATATAACATATTTGAACTATCCATACTCCTCCTTCATGTCTTAACATATATATAGCATATACATAAAAAAAATAAGTTCATCTACTTAAAACCATAAAGTCATGACTATTTTTGCAAGATAACTACTTGAAAACAAGATAAAAGGAACTTATAACTAGAAAAAATGGCCTTTTGGAAGCCCACTAATAGATAACAAGCACCCCACCATAATAGGATTCAACATAGCCTCAAATTTAGCTTTAAAACTCAACCAAAATCAACCAAAGTCTAAAGAAAATCCTTAAAAATTAGTACCAACTAGTTGGACACCAATAGAAATAAAATTATCATCCATGCTCACTAAAATGGATAGTCTAAAAAGAAAATAAAAAATATAATATTATCAATAAATACACTAAGTGTTTCAAGTACTTACCACAGCTAATGAGAAATTCCTCACCATAATAGGGTTCAACATAGTCCCAAAGTTAGCTACAAGCCTTAACCAAGATCAATCAAAGACAAGAGTGATCCCTTAAAAATTATTAGGAACTAGTTGGCCCTGAGTAGAAATGAGATTATCATTCATGCTTGCTAAAATGGATAGTCTAGACACCAAAAGAATACAAGGAAATAAATAATAAATCTATTATTATCAATAGCATCTATAAATATAACCTATAAAAGAGGAAGAAACACATTAGGCATGCCAATTCCTTAGCATAGCTAATTAGCAATTCCCTACCATGATAGGGTCCAACATAGTTGCATAGTGATATAAAAACCTTAACCAAGATCAACCAAAGAATAGAGAGGAACCTTGAAAACTAATAGCAATTTGTTGGCCACTAGTGGGAATAAGACTATCATTCATACTGACTAGAATCAAAAGTCCAAACACAACAAGAAACACACTGAGTGCATCAATTCCTTACCATGACTAACCTAAAATTCCTCATCATAATAGGGTTCAAAATAGTCTGAAATTCAAATGAAAATGTAAACCAAGATCTACCAAAGAAAAAGAAAACCCTTAATAGCTACTACCAACTAGTTGGCCATAGGTAGCAAAAATAAGACTATCATTATGTCTTGCTAAAATGGATAGTCCAAACAAAAAAGGACAAAACATAAAGAATAAATATAGTATTATCAATAACATCCATAAATAGAACTTAGAAAAGATCCAAGAAATAGACAAAATGTGTCAAGTCTTATCATGGCTAACAAGAAATGTCTTGGCATGATAGGGTTCATCATAGCCCCAGACTAGACTCTAAACCTCAACCAAGATCAACTAGAGACTAGAGTAGACCCTTAAACACTTTTAGAAATTAGTTGGAAACTAGTATAAATAATAATATCATCCATAATCACTAAAATGGATAGTCCAAACAAAAAAAGATAAAAATAAAGAAGAAATCTAGTATTATCAACAACATACATAATAGAAACCATAAAAGAGGAAGAAACACAAAAATCTTTGTTATCCCCATTTGAAGATGTAATTGATAATGCTATGAATGTATGTGAAAGAGAAATATCATTTGTTATGTTTTCATTGATGTCAAATTCTTAGTTGGATAGACATTATGCTAAATTAGTAGAGTGTCATATCATTTTTGATGCAGGAGCATCAATCTTGGATTTTTGTGGAGTTGATTTTTACATAGTTGGGGATGTGTTGGTGACACATTGGGGAACCTTGTCTATTTTTACCTTGTTGTTGGAGCTTTGTTTTCTAATTTTTGGGTGCCTATTGTATGTTGTGTAACTAATTTTCTACGATGAGTTAGAGATGAAAAGTTTTAGGGATTAAAGAGATCCTAGATTAATATCTATGATACAAATTTCAAGTCCTAATTCATCATGGTTTGGGAGATATGTAAATTCTCCTAGATTTTATAGATTTATGCTAGTTTTACAATGAGTCTTTGTGCATGACTTTCAAGATGGATGCATAATTATCCTTAATTAATCAGAATTTTCTCAATTAAGGGTTATAGAGGACCTAAATTACTACCTTTAATTCAAATCACAAGTTCTAATTCAATTAGATCTAGGAGATAATGTGATTTTTCTTGGGTATCAATTGTTGGTAATTTTACGCATGAAACATGTGGAGTTTTTGTCTTGCATGGTTTCATAGGATGAAATGGGATCTTATTAAGTTAGGGACATGTTATTGGGTCATTTATAGACCTAAATATAACTTTTCATTTAGTTTTTTTCACCTTTGTTAGAGTTTTGGTTTACTCTTCCAAGGTGGACCAATATTGTAATTAAATACTTAACTAGTTGACTTGTGGCTTAGCTGGCTATCTAAGGAGCATGTGCTGATGTAGAAATAATTATGGGATTATGGGATGAGTTTGGATCATTAGAGGATTCAATAACATCAGTAGAGGAATATCTAAGATAGTGTATTTGTAGAAAATCTAGTGGTTGTGGTTTAGTAGCAAGGAGATTTCTTGGTAGCTTACAAGCACAAGTTGAGATCTTGAAGGTTTCTACCAGATTGTTTTTCTATTACAAATTTGGGCTAGTTAGGAATTTATTTTGACCTTGAGGGATCTTAAAGAACTATTTTAATTTCTTTGTATTTTCCCATAAATTGGAAGGCATTACAACACGCCACACTGCATGTAACCAGTTGTTTTTATGAATAAAGAGTTGTGAATTGGTATCAAATCTTGTGTTTTTGTTTATATTCCACAATGTGGTTTTTTTTGGGGGCTAGGACATCTCCATTTGGGATTTGCCTTCCTTGCACTACATCAAGTGGTATCACAATGAAGTTTTGATCTATTTTGTTGATCTTATCATAGCTAGGTTTGATCTAGCTGGTTGGTTGATCTTATCAAAGTGAATTTTGTTCTTGAGTGTGTAGAATAATCACCAAAGTTGAGGAAGTTTACACCAAAACTTGGGTTGAGAGAGTTTATTTGAGAAAATATTGATCTTGTGGTAGATTTTTCTTTCTAGAGTCCTAGGTTATGAGGTGATAGATTTTTATCTGACCTACACTTGCAGAGGACTTGTAGGTGGATCAATGGATGCAAAGATAGAATATTTATTTTGTTGAGACATGATTATAGGGTGTTTGTTGATTAAAAATTTGTGTTCCTATACTTGTGAGTTGGTTCCTAATTGTTTGTGCAAGGTGGTAGGTTGTGGTCTGACTTGCAAACAATTTGACATTTGTACTAGAGGGTTTGAGAATATCTTGTAAGATGACTCTGAGAGGATTAGACCCTATGATGATTTTAAATCTCCATGATGTGGTGAAGAGGAGTTTTTTTGAGATGTCTACTTGATTTGAAGCTAGTTTGGAAGATTGAGCTAACGAGGTGTCTACTTGGTTTGAAGCTAGTTCAACTAATCAAGATAAGGATAGTGTGAGGAAGGCATTCCATAGATGTTTGTGGAGTTGGAGTCTACCAACCTAGAAGAGAGTTATCTGGCTGATTAGAAGACTTGTTTGAGAGAGAAGATGGCATGGCAAGGTTGAGGTGGAAGTTGGTTTTTTTGATCAATTTGTGGAGTCTAATGTGAAACCTATAGAGTAATTTGAGGTTGTTGTTGAGGATATTCCTAACCTTGTTGATGCTAGGATGGAGATTGGTTTTCATGATTAGTTGTTTGAATCTAAAATGGAAATTACAAAGTACTTGGTCATGGATAATTTGGTTATTGTTTGTGATGAGTTACATGTTCCAGAGCATCTTGTTGTGAGTAATGAGATTACTGAGATTGTTGATTATGAGGATTCACAAATTGGTTGTTGATATAGATCTAAACTATATGTTGTTTCTGAGTTGATTGAGGATATGGATGTTCCTTCTTATGTGGATTTTTATTTTTCTAGTGTGGATTCACTAGTTGCTGATTTAGTTTTAAATCTACAAGATGTTGCAAATCTGTATGTTCCCGATTTTCTTGTGGTTGGTGTGGCTAAGGATTTACATCTTGATCTTATTGGAGATTTGAAATTACATGTTTTTGACTTGGTTTTGGAGTTACATGATGTTTCTAACATGAAGTGCATGTTTGAGGATATTGTTGTTGCTAGTTGTGATTAGTTACAGAGATTATTGGTGAAGCATTATGTTTAGTTTGTTCTTGGGAGTGAGCATGTTGATTGGGTTGTTGAGATTGTTTTAATTATGATGTTTTAGTGGATGGAGTATAGATGGTTAATTTTAAGATTTTTTCTATAGAGTTTAATGAAGTGGAAGCCTTTGGTAAAGATGAAGTTGGTTGCAGATCTCTCTTTTGGCATCAAAATATGGGACATACTTTTCTATTTACTTGGGGAGTCTGATGTAGGAGAATTGATCTTGGATTTTGGTGGAGTTTAGGTTTCTATGGTTGTGAATTTTTTGGAGACACATTGGGGAACATTTTCCTATGTGCATATAGAGATTGGAGTTATCATGTTGAAGTTAGAGTCATTTTTACCTTGTTTTTTATAAGAAAAATAGGTTTTGAAGGGAATCTGAAACCCTTTACAAATCAAAAAAATTCCAAAGAAGCCCAAGCCAAATAATACTATATTCCAAAGATGTAATAGGTCACCCAACATGACATAATGACCAAGGTGGCATCAAAATAACACAGTACTCATCAGCCACACAAACAAGTTTTGATTGGGCACCTGAAACTCCTAACAGGTTTTTAAGGGTACCTATAACCCTACACAAAACAACAACTCAAGGTGGAATAGGTCACCAAAAAAAAGGTGACCAAGGTGGCAACACATATAAAGTAGAACACTACAGCCACAAAAATGGGTTTTGACTGAGCTCCTGAAACCCCATGGTGAGAAACACTACAAAGAAATATAGGCCGAAAGAGCTAGGCAACACTACAAAGGACAACAAGCCAAAAGCTAGGAGATTCAAAAAAAGGACAGCCACTTTAGACTTTCCCTTTTGACCCCTTCTTTTTGGACCATAATGCTATGTCAAAAGATGGATTGGAGGGCTTGATCATTTTTCCTTTTACTATGGTCCATCCATCCTCCACCAAACTAGCAAACTCCTGCCATTGAAAATTAGCACCATCATAGCTAGCACTGAAACCCCCAAAGCTAGGGAAAAGGCCACTAAAGAGGAAGTGATAGCAAAAACTTGAGATGGAGCAACAACACCTTGAAAAGGAACCACAAGATGAGTCAAATTAGAAACACCAAAAAATGGGATAGTAGAATCCAAAAATAGTCCAGAAACCACCACAAAAGGAGCCAAAGGTGAATCCACCATCAATATGCCAAGAGTGGATGGAATAACAAAGACAGCAGCTGACTCCATACTAGAAATTGGAAGAAATGGACCAGCTTCCACCATAGAAGGAGCTAAAGGAGTGGATGGACTAATAGAAATAGCAGCAAAATCCACACCAAAAATTGGCACAATAGAATTTGGAGATGAACTAGTAGCCAAGGTAGGAGAGATAGTAGTATTAGCCACCACCAAAGGGGAAACATGTGGAATAGAAAAATAATCCACTTTCAAAGTATTCTAAGAATAAATACCCAACCCATCCCCAACAAAGGGAGCTTTGTAAATAGAGTAGTGATCATCCAAAACCCCCTTCCACCAAGAAGGTGATTTATTCGATTTAAACTTTCCAGTGGAGCATCTCGCTATGAGGTGGCTAGTCTTTTGGCATATTTGACATTTGAATGGGATTCCCTCGTAATCAAGAAGTTGATTCCAAGGGCCACTAGGAGAAACCAATTTAATCATTTCTAGGAGACCCTTAGATACGTCTATCTCTACAAGGATGCATGAATATTTCATCCAAAACACAATACAAGACATACAGCCAACCATCAAAAAAATCCCCTAGGGCATCCCCCACAACCTCTAGAACTGACTTGATCCAGAAGTGAAGGGAAGGTTAGGCAGCCTTATCCACAAAGGAATCTTGTTAAATGATTCAATAGATGGATCAAAACCCACATACCAAGGTTTAGCCATCAAGGGGAACCTCTCCTCCTAGGAGAAACCATGCCTTAGGATGGCATTTCAATCCTCCATAGAAGAAAATTTCACAATGAAAAAGCCCTTTTCCATGGGAAAATTCGAACAATACCTAAAACTAAAGGCTCCCAAAATTTGGAAATTCAGGCATGTAGATATGACAAAGAGGGCCAAAAACCCCTAAAGTGAAATATGGTAGCAATAGAGGAGAAGTCCTCCACTTGGGTAGAAATCTCATCAACAATATCAGAGTCAAAGAATAATTACAGGATTACTTACTGTAATAGGGACAACATCACGAGTCCCTGGATGCATAGTCTAACCACCAAGACTAGCCTCATAGGTAGCCACATCAGCATAGGAAATGGTCAAACCACCCATAGCTCCTAGGGAATGAATATCACCACTAGGAATAGGAGAAGCCCTAGCTCAAAAAGATTTAATAGAAACCACATCAAGACCAAAAGCTAGAGGTCCTATCATAAAACTAGACACAAGAGCCAAAGCCAAATGTAGGAGTTAGATGTGGGAGTCAAAGCCAAAAATAGAAGTCAGATGCAAGAGCTAAAGCTATACATTGAAGCCCTAGTGGGAGCCAAATCTTGATGCAAAAGCCCTAGTGGGATCTGAAGCCAGACACAAGAGTCAAAGCCAGATACAAAAGCTAGACATGAGAGCCAAAGCCAGACACAGAAGCCCTAGCGTGAGTTGAATCTAGATGTAGAAGCCCTAGTGGGAGCTAAAGCTAGATATAAAAGTTGTACATGGGAGCTAAAGATAGATGTAGGAGTAGAAGCTAGATGCAGTAGCCCTAGCAGGAGCTAAAGCTAGATGGAGTCATTTTTACCCTTTTTGTTGGAGCTATGTTTTCTAGTTTTTGGGTTCCTATTGCAAGTCATGTAACTAATTTTTCTCTATGATTTAGGGGCTCAAAATTGTAGGGATTCAAGAGGGCCTAGATTAATATCTATGGTACAATGATAAATTTTTAATTCATCATGGTTTGGGAGATATGGCAATTCTATTGAAATATCAATTTTTGCAAGTTTCATGATTGGTTTTTGTGCATGATGTTTAGGATGGATGTGTAGTTTTACTTGAGGATTCAACCTTTTTTCACTTAAGAGGTTGTAGAGGTTTTAGTATACTAGCTTTCATTCAAAGTGCAAGTTCTAATTCAATCAAAGCTAAGAGACATCACAATTTTTCTTAAGTATCAATTTTCTGTACTTTTCTACATGAAACGTATGGAGTTTTCATCTTGCATGGTTTTGTAGGATGAAATGGGATCTTGATAAGTTAGGGAAATGATATAGGTTCATTTTTGGATCTAAATATAACTTTTCATTTTGTTTTGTTCATATTTGTTAGTATTTTGGTTTACTCTTCCAAGGTGGACCTATATTGTAATTAAATGCTTGACTAGCCAACTTGTGGCTTAGCTGGCTATAAGGAGCATGTGTTGATGTAGAAATCATTATGGGATTATGGGATGATTGTGGATCATTTGAGGATTCAATATCATCAGTAGAGGTATATCTGAGATAGCACATTTGGAGAAAAGCTAGTGGTTACAGTTTAGAAACAAGGAGATTGCTTGGTGGCTTGTGAGCACAAGTTGAGATCTTGGAGGTTTCTACTAGATTTTTTTTGTATTATATATCTATGATAGCTAGGAATTGAGTTGTATCTTGAGGAATCTTGAAGAAATATTGTAATTTATTTGTATTTGGCCATAACTGGGAAGGCCTTATAGCTGAACACATTACATGTAATCAGTTGTTTTTATGAATAAAGTGTTGTGAATTGGTATCAAATCTTGTGTTTTTCTTTTAATTCCATTGTGTGGATATTTTTTGGGGAATAGGACATCTCCAATGGGGATTCTCCTACCTTGCACTACATCAAATGGTATTAGAGTGAAGGTTTTATCGAGTTTATTGATCTTATTAGAGTGAGGTTTGATCTAGTTGGTTGGTTCATCTTATCAGAGAGAAGGTTGTTCCTGGGTGTGTAGATCGATCACCAAAGTTGAGGTAGTTTACACTAGGACTTGGGTTGAGAGAGTTGATTTGAGAAGATATTGATCTAGTAGTGGATTGTTCTTTTTGGAGTCCTAGGTTGTGAGGTGGTAGATTGTTATCTGGCCTATGCTTACAAAGGACTTGCAGATGGATCCATGGATGAAAAGATGGAATGTCAATCTTATTGAGGCATGATCATAAAGAGTTTTTTGATTGTAGATCTATATTCTTGGACTTGTGATTTGGTTCCTGATTGTTTTTGTGAGGTGTCAGGATGCGATCTAACTTGCAGACAATTCAAGGTTGTCACAAGTATGGGAAGGATTTGTAGTAGAAAGTTTGTGAATATCTTGGAAGATGGTTCTAAGAGGATTAGACCCTGAGATTAATGTGAATCTCCATGGTGTGGTGGAGATGATTTTTTTGAGATGTCTACTCAATTTGAAGCTAGTTTGGTAGATTGTGCTAAGGAGGTGTCTACTTAGTTTAAAGCTAGTTCAATTAATCAAGATAAGGATAGGGTGAGGAAGGCATTCTATAGATGTTTGTGGAGTTGGAGTCTACTAATTTGGAAGAGAGTTTTATGGCCATCTAGAAGACTCGTTCAAGAGAGAAGATGGCATAGCAAGGTTAAGGTGGAAGTTGGTTTTGTTGATTAGTTTGTGGAGTCTAATGTGAAACCTATAGAGCAACTTGAGGTTGTTTTTGAGATATTCCTAACTTTGTTGATTCTAGGATGGAGATTATTTTTCATGATCAGTTGGTTGAGTCTAAAATGGAAATGGCAGAGCACTTCATCATGGATAATTAATTTTTTGTTGGTGCTAAGTTACATGTTGCAGAGCATCTGGTTGTGGGCAATGAGATTGTTGGGATTTCTAATTACAAGGATTTGTATATGGTTTTTCATATAGATCTAAACTCATATGTTGTTGCTAAGTTTATTGAGGATATGGATGTTCGTACCGATGTGGATTTTGATTTTTTTGGTATGGATTCACTAGTTACTTATTTGGTTTCAGATCTACAAGATGTTATGGATCTATATGTTCCTAGTTTGCATGTAGTTGATGTGGATAAGGATTTACATGTTGTTCTTATTGGGGATTTGAACTTACATTTTTCTAACTTGGTTTTGGATTTACATGATGTTTCTAACATGGAGTACATGTTTGAGGATATTGTTGTTGTTGGTTGTGATCAATTGCAAAGATTCTTGGTGAAGCATTATATTTAGTTTGTTCTTAGGAGTGAGAATGATGATTAGGTTGTTGAGATTGTTTTGATTCTGATGTTTCAGTTAATGAAGGATAGATATTTTATTTTAATATTTTTTATATTGACTTTGATGAAGTGGAATCCCCTGGTAAAGATGAAGTTGGTTGCAGATCTTTCTTTGGGCATCAAAGTATGGGACATACTTTTCTATTTACCTAGAAAGTCTGATGTAGGAGCATCAAGGTTGGATTTTGGTGGAGTTTAGGTTTTCAAAATTGGGGATGTTTTGTAGACACATTGGGGAAACTTTTCCTATGTGCACATAGAGATTGGAGTTATCATGTCAAAGTTAGAGCCATTTTTACCTTGATGCTGGAGTTGTGTTTTCTAGTTTCTAGGTGGTTATTGCAGGTCCTGTCACTATTTTTTTGTAATGAGTTAGAGTATTAAAATTTCAAGGATTGAATAGGGACTATATTAATATCTATTATCCATGGAGAAAGTCATATTTCATCATGATTTGGGATATATAGCAATTCTCTTGGAATATTGATTTCTACCAGTTTCATTATTTGTTTTTGTGCATAAGTTTTAGGATGGATGCATAGTTCTTCTTGAGGAATCAGCCTTTACACACTTAAGGGGTTATAGAGGACCTAAAATAATATCTTTAGTTCAAATCACAAGTTCTAATTCAATCAGAGCTAGGAGATATCATAATTTTTCTTGCATATCAATTTTAGATAGTTTTCTGAGTAAAACGTATGGATTTATCATCTTGTGTGGTTTTATAGTATCAAATGGGATCCTTTAAAGTTAGGGACATGTTATTGGGTAATTTTTGGACCTAAATATAACTTTTCATTTATTTTTGTTCATTTTTTTTAGATTTTTGGTTTACTCTTCCAAGGTAGACCTATATTGTAATTAAATGCTTGACTAGTTGACTTGTGGCTAGTTGGCTATATAAGGAGCATGTTTTGATTCATTATGGGATTATGGGATGAGTTTGGATCACTGGAGAATTCAATATTATTAGTAGAGGAATAGCTAAGATAGCACATTTGGACAAAAGCTAGTGGTTGCAATTTAGAAATAAGGAGATTGTTTGGTGGCTTGTGAGCACAAATTGAGATCTTGGAAGTTTCTACTAGATTGTTGTTGTGTTAGAGATGTAGGCTAGATAGGAATTGAGTTGGATCTTGAGGGATCTTGAAGAACTATTATAATTTCTTTGTATTTGGCCATAACTAGGAAGATCTTATAGCCAGTACATTTCATGTAATTAGTTGATTTTATGAATAAAGAGTTGTGAATTGGTATTAGATCTTGTGCTTTTGTTTATATTCCACTATGTGGTTATTTGGTAGGCACTAGAACATCTCCATTGGGGATTATCATACCTTGCATTGCATCAAGTGGTATCAGAGAAAAGGTTTGATCTATTTTTTTATCTTATCAAAGTGAGGGTTGATCTAGATGATATGTTGATCTTATTAGAGTGAAGGTTGTTTCTAAGTGTGTAGATCGATTGGTAAAGTTGAGGCAATTTACACTAGGACTTGGGATGAGAGATTTAACTTGAGAAGATATTGATCTTTTGGTGGATTTTTCTTTCTAGAGTCCTTGGGTGTGAGGTGGTATATTTTGATCTGACCTACACTTGTAGAGGACTTGTAGATGGATCCATGGATGCAAAGATGGAAGGTTGATCTTGTTGAGCCATGATCATAAAGATTTTGTGCATTGAAGATCAATATCCTTAGACTTGTGATTTGGTTCCTAATTGTTAATGTGAGGTGGTAGGTTATGATATAAGTTGCAGACAATTTGAGGTTGTCACAAGGAGCATGGGAAGAATTTGTAGAAGAGATTTTGTGAATATTTTAGAATATGGCTCTTAGAGGATTGGACCCTGGAATGATTGCAAATCTCTGTGATGTGGTGGAGAGGAGGTTTTCTAACATGTCTACTCAATTTGAAGCTAGTTTAGCAAATTGAGCTAAGGAGGTGTTTGATCAGTTTGAAGCTAGTTTGACTGATTGAGATAAGGACAGGGTGAGGAAGGTATTCTGTAGATGTTTGTGGAGTTGGAGTCTACCAATGTAGAAGATAGTTGTCTAGCCAGTTAGAATAATTGTTTGAGAGAGAAGAGGGCATGGCAAGGTTGAGGTGGAAGTTGGTTTTTCTTATCATTTTGTGGAGTTTGATGTGAAACCTATGGAGCAACTTGAGGTTGTTGGTTAGGATATTCCTAAACTTGTTGATGCTAGGATGCAGATTGGTTTTCATGATCAGTTGGTTGAGTCTAACATGGAAATTGTAGAGCACTTGGTCATGGATAATCAAGTTGTTGTTGGTGATGAGTTACATGTTGCAAATCATCTTGTTGTGGGTAATGATATTGTTGAGATTGTTGATTATGAGGATTTTCATATGTTTGTTCATATAGATTTGAACCCATATGTTGTCTCTGAGTTGATTGAGGATATGGATATTCCTATAGATGTGGATTTTGATTTTATTGGTGTGGATTCACTAGTTGCTGATTGGTTTTGGATCTACATGATGTTGTAGATATGTATGTTCCTAATTTGCCTGTGGTTGACATGGCTAAGGATTGACATGTAGTTCTTATTGGGGATTTGAACTTACATGTTTTGGACTTGGCTTTGGAATTACATGATGTTTCTAATATGGAGTACATGTTTCAGGAATTTTTTTTTTGCTAGTTGTGATTAGTTGCAAAGATTTGTGGTGAAGCATTATGTTCAATTTGTTCTTAGAAGTGAACATCTTGATTGGGTTGTTGAGATTGATTTGATTCTAATGTTTCAGTGGATGAAGCATAGATGGTTTATTTTCAGATTCATTCTATTGACTTTGATGAAGTGGAAGCCTTTGGTAAAAATTAAGCTAGTTACATATCTTTCTTTGGTCACCAAAGTATGGGACATACTTTTCTATTTACCTAGGAAGTCTAATGGAGGAGCATCAAGCTTGGATTTTTGTTGAGTTGAGGTTTGTGTGGTTGGGGATGTGTTAGAGATACATTCAGGATGTTGGAATTCTTTACAATAATTGGGGGGGTGAGGGGGATGAATCAATTATCCAAGGTCTAGATGTATAAGAAAAACTTTTCACAACTTAGTGAACCCATTAATCATTCATATCCATGCATGCATCCATAAAATTACGCAATCATTGAAAACTTGTATGTTATTGTCAAATCAACTTGTAGAAATGTAAAGCATAAAACATAAAAAAAAATTAATAAGACACTTGACACAATGATTTACATGGAAACCCAATTTTGGAAAAACCACCAGTAGCATGCAACTCTTTTTCACTCTTCTAAAGTGATGCCTTGTGAAAGGCCAACCCTATTAAAGTTTACAATACACACTATTAAATGTGACCCAATTAAGGGATTTCAATCACCCTATTAGAAGTGATCTTTTTTAGAGGATTTTAGACCATTCACTTGGAATGCCACCCGGTTAAAGGATTTACAAATGAATCTTAGGTCAACCTTAATCCAAAGGATTTACCCCAGACTGATACAATTGTTTGAGAGAAATAGTAGAGCTTTGATCAGATATAACTTACAACTTCTCTTGCAAATTATAGATCTCTATTCAGTCTTCCATTCTACTTGGACTTCATACTTTGTAGCTCTAATAGTTTGTTTACCCATCAAGCATTCATCTCCTTAAGCCTTCTTGCTTAACAAGCCATTGTAGATTTATTCTCTTGGGCCACTTGATGAAGCAAAACCCTTAACTCCTTATCTTTCTTACATTCTCGCACATGACAACTTTGCTTCATGACTAGACATTCCTATAAATAGGAAATTAGGATTTTTTTGTCTCATTTTCCATCATCAAAATTAGGGTTTAGATTGATTAGGTAGGATACAATGTATCTACCCTATATCTTGTATCACTTCTAGAAACTTCTCCTAGAATTCATTTGAATTCATCTAAAAATGGTTTACATCAAATTTTGTGCCACCAGCTCATCAACCTCATCTTTCTCCTAGTTCACAAGTTTCAAGAAAACAAACTTGTCAGCTTAGATTCGATGAATCGTTAGTTTTTAACGTAATGTAGCAGCTTGACATTATCAACCTTCTGATGCTCGGCCCATACTACATTGCTTAGCATCAACTATAAAATCACTTGGCATCAACTAAACTTTACTTGACATCAACTGTATTTCTTGGCATCTACTTGAATTTTCTTTCAATTGGTTCCAACTAACTTTCTGCTTGGCTTGCACTGACTTTTCTCAGCACCTACTATCCATTCAGTCAAGCTTGGTAGACATACTTTGTGTAACTTGTTTTCTTAAACTTTCTTAGTGTAGCTAGCATTTGTAACCTTAAGTAGATTATCAATACATCATATCATCACTATCTTCATTAATTCTTATATTTCATTACATAGTCATAACTCAACCTTTCCTCTAAGTTCTTTTGTTAGATCTTAATGATCAAATTCTCTTCATAAATCAACTATGTGATAGTATTTGAATCTAATCTTATAAGCAATTGTCTTACCAACAAATAGTAAGTTTGACATTAGTGACAAAATAATTATTGAAACACATAATCTTCTTCAACAATATCCCTCTTTCAATAATCTCTCTCAACAATGATCTTTTCAATCATATCTCAACAATCTCCCTCTTTGGCATTCATGGCAAACCAAACTAATCAACCAATTCAAGCAAATGATGAATATCTTGTTCAACCAAATTAATTAGGTTAAAATAGTCAGACAATACCAAAAATAAAACTTGTATCAAAAATTCACCCTCTATTAGCAACTTCCATCTTTTGATTAGGTTACAAAACTCTTTCTTATAACTCCCTTTGAGTTTCTTCTTGTATCTCCCTCTTACTAGGTAGATTGGGATTTCTCCCTCTTTCTTTTATACTGGATTGATCAGCAGAATATCTCCCTCTATGATTATACATTTTGGCTCTCTCATCAATATATTTTTCCCTTTGATGATGATCAATGTAATGTACTTTCTCCCTTTCTAATCAACAGATCTCCCCTTCTAATGTAGGAGCATCCTAGGCTTTCCTACAATCCTTCATGTTTGGAGGTATTTTGGTGAAGTGTTGAGGAGCATCAAGCTTAGATTTTTGTGGAGATATGTTCCCATGGTTAGGATGCATTGGAAACACATTGGGAACCTTTCCTCATGATTTCATAGACATTGGATGGATTGAGTTGAAGTTTGGAACTATTTTTACCTTGTTGTTGGAACTACGATTTTTTGGTTTCTGGGTGCCTGTTACAGAGCATGTAACTAACTTTCCTTAATTAATGAGATGTTGTGCAATTCAAGGATTAAAGAGTACCTATAGTAATATCTATGGTCCAGTGTGAAAGTTCTAACTCTTTATAGCTTGGGAGATATGGAAATGAAGTATCAATTTCTAGTAGTTTCGCGCAACATCCTACTATGGGTGACTTTTAGGATGGATGTGCACTTTTCCTTGGGGAATAAGCCTCTACTAATTTAAGGGGTTTTAGTGGACCTATATTTCTACCTATAGTTTGAATCATGACTTCTAATTCAATTGAAGCTAGGAGAAATCATGATTTTACTCGGATATCAATTTTTAGACATTTAATTATTGTTGCACGCCAACTTGTGGCATTTAATTTATGTATTTGTATTTAATTTGTGTTATGGGAAAAATTGTGGCTAATATTAGTATAATTAGGGTTCTTGGGGATTCTTTTGGTCATTAAAAATTTGGGATTTGGAAGGTAAGATGTGAATTTGAATAGCTAGAGCTATAGCTTAGGAACTAGAGGATCTCTTGGTGGACCTATGGGTACAAGTGTGGATTCTTCTTAGTGTTCTTATCTAGTTGTGTATCTAGACTAGCTGAGATTGGTTTTAATTTGGATCTAGTTCAATCTTTTAAAACTAATTTTTTAATTACTATTTGTATTTGGCCCTAACCTGAAAGGCCTTACAGCTGGGCATATTGCATATAATCAAATTATATTTTATAAATCAAGTATTATAATTTGGTATCAGATCTTGCATTTTTGCTTCTTGTTATTGTGTTTTCATTGTGTGGTTATATGTTTGGGGGCTAGGACATATCCTTTGGGGATACTCCTACCTTGCACTACATCAGGTGGTATCAAACCAAAGGTTGTTCCTGAGTGTGTACACAGATCACCAAAGTTGAGGTAGTTTGCACCAGGACTTGGATTGAAGAAGTAGATCTAAGTTGATTTTGATCTGTTGGTGGATTTTTTTCTTAGGGTTTGATAAAATATTGGAAGATGCCTCCAAGAATATTGGACCCTAAGGAAATTTCTTATCTTAGTGATACTATAGAAGAATGGATCTCAGAGAAGATGAGAGCAAAATTCAGATCTAAGATTGCATTGATGAAGAGTGACATGATTGCCAAAATTGTAAGTGCTTTAGGTGGTGTACCTAGACTATGGGTATTGAAGATGGTTATGAGGAAATTTCTTAAGACTTTGAATTTTTTGAATCAAGTGGTGAGGCTAGAACTTATCATATGGAGAGACCTATTGGAAATAGGATTGATTAGTTTGCTTGACCTAGATCTCAGTTGAAGTTAAAGCATAAGATGGAGGTTTCTAATTTTTCAAGTACTTTGAATCGTGAAGACCTGATTGATTGGATTGGTCACTTGGAAGACTACTTTGAGTTTGAGGATATTGAGGATCCACTTAGAGTATGGTTGGCAAAAACTAAGTTAAAGGGACATGTTTCTCTTTGGTGGAAGGAACTACAAAGAGACAGAGAAGAAGAAGGTGAAATGAAGATCACTAAATGGAAATTAATGGTGACTAAGTTAAAGGCGAAGTTCATTCCTACTGATTATGAACTTGATATGTTTAAGAGGTTGTAGAATATAAAGTAGAAGGATATGACTATGAAATATTATAAAGAGGAGTTTTACAAGTTGGCTATTCAGTTTGGGCATAGAAAATTATCAAAAGAGAAGGTAGCTCAGTATATTAATGGTTTGTGATTCAATATTTAGGATGAGGTTGGTATGCTGAATATTTCTTCAGTTGATGATGCCTATCAATATGCTTTGAGAGTAGAGGAGAAGCTAAAGAGGAAGAATCAAGGTAGTTCTAGAGGGAAGGAGAAGTAAGATAGTTCAGCACAAGCTAAACCTAAAGAAGAAGGTGAACCAAAACCTGGTGATCAAAAAAAAAGGGGATAGGTGGAGGTAGGTTCAAAGGTAATTGTTTCAAGTGTGGTCAAGAAGGGAATAGATCTTTTGAATGTCAAATTGGTAGGATAGTTTTTGTTGTGAATGAGGCCAAGGCAGTCAGCCAAAGCAAGGAGATTGTTTGTTGGTTTGAGAAGTACTAGTTGGTGAGAGGACATTGGATTCTTGTCAAAGGACTAGTTTATTCAAAACTCATTGTAAGTTTGGTGGTAAAGTTTACAAATTTATTGTGGATGGTGGTAGTACTAATAACCTTGTTGATGAAGAGATGGTTCAAACACTTGGTTTGAAGAGAATGAGATATCCTTATCCTTATAGGATTGGCTATTTGCAAGGTGAGCATGCTTTGGAAGTGAGAAAGCAATGCCTTGTTGATTTCTAGATTGGGCAGTATAAGGATCAAGTGTTGTGTGATACTGTGGATATGAAAAGTTGTCATGTGTTACTTGGTAGACCTTAGTAGTATGATTCCAAGGCTATTCATGATTTTTTTATGAATGTATTTACTGCTAAGAAAGGTTGTAGGTAGTTTTCCTCGATTCCTTTGTAGAATGAAGATCTTGGTAGGAGGAACCTGAGTATTGGTAGCTAATTTGAGTTGAGTATTGGCAGCTGAGTTGAGTTGGTAGATTCTAAGAAGGTTGGGAATAAACATGGAAAGTAGACCTATGGTGGATTTGAAGAATAAAAACAAGGGAAAGAGTGTACAAGTTGAAGACTCAGAGAACATGTATGTGAAGAACCAATTTGGAACACCTATGGTGGATGTGAAGAAGAAAAATAAGGGAAAGAGTGTACAAGTTGAAGACTCAGAGAACATGTATGTGAAGAAACAATTTGGGATGCCATTTATTTTCTAAATCCTAGAAGATGTTCTTCTAATTACTAGAACATCTTTTCAAACTTGGGGTTTCTGATGCAGGAGCATCCTAGGCTTTCCTGCAATCCTACATGTTTGGAGGTATTTTGGCGAAGTGTTGAGGAGCATCAAGAATGGATTTAGATGGAGCTATGTTTTAATGGTTAGGTATGTGTTGAATAAAAATTTGGGAACCATTCCTCATGATTTCATAGAGATTGGATGGATTGAGTTGAAGTTTGGAACTATTTTTACCTTATTGTTGGAACTACATTTTCTTGGTTTTTGGGTGCCTGTTGTAGAGCATGTAACTAATTTTTCTTAATTAATGAGAGGTTTTCCACTTCAATTATTTTAGAGGACCTAGATTAATATATATGATCAAATTAAAAAGATCTAACTCTTTATAGGTTGGGAGATATGGCAATTCTCCCAAAGTATCAATTTCTGGCAGTTTCGTGTGGTAGCTTGTTGTGGGTGAATTTTAGGATGGACGTGCACTTTTCCTTGGGTAATCAGCCTTTTTGAATTTAATGGGTTGTATAGGACCTAGATTTCTACTGATAATTAAAATTATGAGTTCTAATTCAATTGGAGCTTGGAGATATCATGATTTCACTCAAATATCAATTGCTAGACATTTAATTGTTGTTGCAGGCCAACTTGTGGCATTTAATTTATGTATTTTTATTTAAATTTTGTTATGAGGTGACTTGTGGCTTAGATTAGAATAATTATGGGTCTTAGGGAGTCTTTTGGTCTTTAAAAAGTTGGGAGTTAGAAGGATAGATGTGAATTTGAAGAGCTAGAGCTGCAGCTTAGGAACTACAGGATCTCTTGGTGTACTTGTAGGTACAAGTGTGGATTCTTCTTGGTGTTCTTATCTAGTTGTGTATCTAGACTAGCTAAGATTGGTTGTAGGTTGGATCTGAATGGATCTTCTAGAACTGATTTTTTAATTGCTATTTGTATTTTGCCCTAACTTGGAAGCCCATATAGTCGAGCATATTGCATGTAATTAGTTATATTTTATAAATCAATTATTGTAATTTGGTATCAGATCTTGCATTGTTGCTTCTTTCTATTGTGTTTTTTTTTTGTGTGGATATATTTCTAGGGGCTAGGACATCTCCCTTGGGGATAGTCTTGCCTTGCATTATGTCACCTTTTGATGATCATTAGTTTAATGTACTTTCTCCCTCTTTGACAACAATGCCAAAGACATATACCAAAAGCTTGTCATCTTAAAATATGTAAATATAGACTTTTTTAGTTTCTTTAATTTCTCCCTCTATCACCTTTCTTGTGACTGATTTGAAGATTTAGCTCTATGATTACGTTAGGAAGCTCCTAAAGTAAGATTCTTTGCATCAATGTGTAACATATGAATATCAATTAGTTTGATGCAAGGCACTCCTCTTGTTACTTAGATAGCCTTTGATAGGGGTAACACCCCTACTTTACCTCTTAGATACTCATGAGCATTCTTAGGTAATGATTTTGTGAAGATTTTACCAATTTTCTCCTTTGTGTTGACATATTCCATCTTCACCTCTTTACCTTGAACTAACTCTCTCAAGTAATAATACTTGATTTCAATGTGCCTTGTCTTTGTGTGCATCATTGGACTCTTTTATATATTGATAGCATTTGTATTATCACAATAATGTTTCATTGGCTCTATTATTTCTTCCTTCATTCCTTTGAGTAGTTGTTTGATCCATACAATGTTTGTGCAGTTTATAGTAGTAGCAACATATTCAACTTCAGTAGTAGATTATGAAGTGCAACTTTGTTTCTTGCTAGTCCATATAACTAGTCTCTTGCCTAAGAGAAATGATTCTCCACTGGTGCTCTTTCTATCATCAATGTTTCTATCCCAATCAAAATTAGTGTAGGCTCTCAATTCAAACCTTTTATTCTTCTTGTAGTATAGACCAAATTCTTATGTTTCTTTTAGATATCTCATTATTCTCTTCATAGCCATTAAGTTATTCTCTCTAGGATTAGCAGAGAATCTTGCAACTATCCCTACAAATAATGCAATATTAGGTCTACTATGTACTACATATTTCAATTTTCTAATTATAGACCTATATAATGTTTGATTCACCTCAACAACATCATCATTTTTTGACAACTTGTGTCCTATCACCATAGGTGTACTTACTAGTTTGGAATCCTCTAATCTAAAATTCTTCAATATTTCTTTAACATATTTTGACTGAGTGATGTATATACCATACTTCATCTAATATACTTGCAAACCCACAAAAAAATTGATCTCTCCAAACATAGACATTTCAAATTCTTGCTTCATTTGATTTGCAAAAATCCATACATAAAGCATCTTGACCTCCAAATATGATATCATCAACAAATATTTCAGACAAAAAAATACCTTTTCCTTTCTCTACCTTTATGTATAGATTTTTGTTATCATTAGTCCTTTCAAATCCAATATTCACAAGATAAGTATGAAGTCTCTCATACCATGCTCTTGGCACTTGTTTCAAGTCATATAGAGCTTTGTGCAATCTACATACCATGTTCTTATTGTTATCATCAATAAAACCTTCTAGCTCTATTATGTAAACTTCTTTCTCTAATATGTCATTCAGAAATGCAGATTTAACATTCATCTGATAAACTTTGAAACCTTTGTATGTAGCATAACCAAGTAGAGTTCTTACTCCTTCCATTCTAGCAACAGAGGAAAATGTCACCCCTTAGTCAATTCCTTCTTCTTGCACATATTCCTTTCAAACTAATCTTGCTTTGTTTCTTGTGACTTCACCATTTTCATCTAGCTTGTTTCTGAATACCCACTTGGTACCAATCACATTGAGTTCTATTTTCTAGATTCGATTGTGTGTAGTTTTTTATCATCAACGTTTCGAATCATACTACATGATCCATCATTTTTTGTTCTTCATGTTCTCTAGCATCCTAATGATGGATCATGTAGTATGATCCAAAATGTTGATGATAAAAAAACTACACACAATCAAATTTAGAAACTAGAACTCATATTCATGGATTATGGAAATCTCATAGATCTAACCAATCACATTCTTGTCTTCTAGTCTAGGAACTAGACTCTATGTTTTGTTCTTCTCTATTTGTTTAATCTCTTCTTCCATGGCTTTATACCAGTCCACATCTTCTAATTCATCTTTCATTATTTTAGGTTCCTTCATGCTCAACAAACATGATTCACTTTTCAATTTATTTCTTTTCATTGGCCTAGCATCTTTATTTTCAATGATTTGATCAGTAGGATGATGTCTTTTGACATATTTGGACAATCTTGGTTCAGCTCTTATTTCTTCATTTTTTTGTTTCAGCTTCAGATTCACTGTGTATATCTTTGTCAAGTATCTCAGCATCTCCTTCATGTGTACTAATTTTAGAATCAGAATGTGCACCCACTTCATTCTATAACTTGACATCTGAATGTAGCTCAGTTCTTGAATGCAACTCAGCATTCACAAGATGTGACTCGAAAGTTATAGAAACTTGTTGTTGGTTCGTAGCTTGATTTACATCATCTTCTTCAATGGGCATACCTTCATAAAAGTATACAAATTATTTGTATTCTTCTAGTTCTTTCATAGGCTCAGCCTCATGTACTTCTAGATATTCATCAAAGTTCACATTTACACTTTCCACAACTTTGTTATTATTAGTATTCAAATACTTATAAGCTTTACTTCTTGTGGAGTATCCTAGGAATATAACTTCTTCACTTTTTGCATCAAGCTTTCCATTCCTAACATCTTTAAGAATGTAACATTTACTCCCAAATACCTTAAAGTATTTTATATTGGGTGGATATCCATACCATAGTTCAAAAGGTGTTGAATGAGTACCTTTCTTGATTTGCACACGGTTTAGGGTATAGAAAGTTGTACTTACAACTTCTCTCCAATATTTCAAAGCAATATTCTTCTTCATCATGAGTGTTCTAACATAGTCCATTATAGATCTATTTCTCCTTTTAGTTATTCTATTTTGTTGAGAGGTCCTAGGGGCAGATATCTATCTTTTGATTCCGTTGTCATTACAAAACAACTCAAACTCATTTGATGTGAATTCTCCTCCTCTATCAATTCTCAAACATTTTAGACTCTTACCTATTTCTTTCTCAACTCTTTCCAAATACTACTTACACATTTTACAAGCATCAGATTTCTATTTCAAAAGCATAACTTTCATCATCCTAGAATAATCATCAACAAATAGCATGATGTACTTATCTCCCTTGTAGCTTTGCACCTCAATTTTTCCACACAAGTTAGTATGAACAATCTCTAAGATTCTTTAGAGGTATGAAATTTACTCTTAAAGCTTGACTTTGTCATTTTACCTAGCTAACATTTTTTGCACACTACATTATTAGGCTTCTTCAACTTAGGAAAACCTCTAACTTCCTTCATGTTACTGATACTAACCAAGTTGTCAAAATTAACATGATATAAGCTTTTGTGGAAAATCCATACATCATCAAATTTTACAACAAGACAAATAGCATCCTCTATGTCAAGATATAATAGATTACTTCTAATTTTATCACCTTTTCCAATCAGTTCCCCATTTGTGTCATATATCTTAGCAGTCTTATTTTCAAATTCAATCTTGCATCGCAAATTGTTCAATTGTGACACACTCAAGAACCTATACTTTAGTCCTTCAACATAGTAAGCATTATCACATGAAATCTTATCTGTGAGTTTGATAGAACCTTTACTTTTTATCAAACATAGTGCATCATTGTAAAATCTAGCACTATTTCCATCATAATAGTTTAAGGTAATGAATTTACTTTTGTCTCCAATAATGTGATGTGAGCATCCACTGTTAATGAGCCATCTATCATTTTTTTTGACACAAGTCACAAGTGTAGTTGCATCATCATCATTAGATTCATCGTTCATTGCAACATATACCACTTCATCATCGTGTTCATTAGAATCATCTCTAGTTTCCTCTTCAGCAATATAGCATGACTTCTTGTCTTTATCTTTGTAATCTTTTCTATCATCATCTATTATAATCTTGTACTTGTCACTACCTATGTAGTTCTTCTTATATGTACATCTTTCAGCAATATGACCAACCTCATTGCAATTAAAAAAATGATGGGTAGCTTACCTTTGAACTTTCCTTTACCTCAGTGAAATATTTTTACTAGTAGTACTTCCAGTTGTTCAACATCTTCCTCATCTATGTCATTGTCACTAGACACATATTTTATCTTTCTCTTCTTCTTCTTCTACTTCACCTCATCAGAGTCCTTCAATAACAACTTAGCTTTGAAAGAAGATTCAAGACTCTCAAGTTTGTAACTATCAAAGTTAGATAGTTCAAAATCAATCAGTCTACCTACCAAACCTTCAAGGGTTAAATCATTTCCTAGAATACATCTCAATTCTTGAACTATAGAAACTCTAATAGCACAAATAGGTAGTAGTGTTCTCAAGAATTTTCTTAGAACAATATCATCATCTATCTAACCAGTAGCTCCTTTTATTGTAGTAACAACTTCTTTTATTCTAGTAACATATTGGGAAATATTTTTACCTTATTCCACTCTCACATCATCAAACTTACCTCTAAGACTCTTAGATTTGGCTCTTTGAACATTTTTTTCTCCTCCATAGATGGTGGCTAGGGCTTCCCACATTTATTTTACACTATCAAGACCTTTGATATCATCAAATTCGACATAGCTTAGGGTAAAGGCAATCTCCAACATTTCTTGATTGTGTTCTTTCTTCTTCTTCATATCTTCAGCAATTAGGGCTCCAACTAGATCAACATGTTCCACAAAGATGGTAGATTGTGCATGATCTCCAAGTCCTCCAAGGTGTAGATTCTTTAAAATTTTCCATGTAGGAAAGTTATTTCTATTGAGCTTGTGTACTTCTCTTTTTGACATCTCAATCTTTGTGCTTCTAGTGCCTTTAAACTAGTTCCTCTTAAGCAGATGGCTCTGATACCAATTATTGGAATGCTTTAGAATAACTGAGAGGGGGGGTGAATTAATTATCCAAGGTCCAAATGTATGAGTAAAAATTCTCACAACTTAGTGTACCCATAAATCATTCCTATCCATGCATGCATCCATAAGATTATGCAATCACTGAAAACTTGTATGTTACTATCAAATCAATTTGTAGAAATGTAAAGCATGAAATATAACAGATTCAACAACACACTTGACACAATGATTTAAATGGAAACCCAATTTGGAAAAAACCACTAGTAACATTGTTGTTTATGTGGAGCTTGATCAGTCCCCAAGTGGGAGATTGTTAGATTGTGGTGATTGATCAGGAAAGTACTGTACATACTTCATAAATAGTGGGGTTCAGGGCATCGCCATATTATGGCCGACATGTTATAACCCTAAAGTGGTTTAATACTTGTATAAAAAGGGCTTAGGGTTGGGTATTTTTCATAATGTTGTGATACAAAATTGGTTCTTGTGGCAGTATTGAGCTGTAAGGGATTACAGATTGTAATAAGATCAGACTTGCTGTTTGGTGGATGTAGCCCAGGGATTGGGTGAACCACGTTAAATCTTGGTGCCTTGTGTTCATTTCTGTGTGTTCTATAATTTTCTCTTATTGGTTATATTTGCATGTAGTTTTTATTTCTGTCCGTGGTTTATCCTAACAAGTGGTATCAGAGCAAGGTTGTCTTTTAGTTATCCTCTGCAGGAAAGTCTCACAGTTAAGTGGGAGTCTCACAGTTGAGTGGGAGCAATGGCAGATGAGGGTAAATTGAGGGTTGACAGGTTTAATGGGCAGAACTTCCAGCTATGGAAGATGCAAATGGAAGACTATTTATATTAGAAGGATTTATGGAAGCCGTTGGAAGGAAAAGCCAAGAATCGGGGAACTATGTCAGAGGCTAAATGGGATCTTTTGGATAGAAAGGCACTCGGAAGCATTCGATTATGCTTGGCACCATCGGTGGAATTTAATATTACAAAAGCAAAGACGACAGAAGATTTGATGAAAACCCTAGTGACACTGTATGAAAAGCCCTCCGCTTCAAATAAGGTATTTCTCATGAAGCATTTATTTAATATGAAAATGGCAGAAGGTGGATCTATTGCAGATCATTTAAATGAGTTTAATATTATTACTAGTCAATTATCTTCTGTGGGTATCAATTTTGATGAAGAAATTAGGGCTCTCTTGATTTTGTGTTCTTTGCCTGAAAGCTGGAATGGCTTGGTAATGGCGGTGAGTAATTCTGTTCCTAGATCTAGTACCCTAAAATATGATGATGTGATCGGTGTTATTTTAAGTGAGGAAACTCATAGAAAATCCCCAGGTGGATCTACATCAGGAAGTGCTTTAAATGCACAAAGCAGGGGCAGAACGACTGAAAGAGGAAGTAACTCTGGAAATCGTGGGAAATCAAGAGGAAAGTCAAAGGGGAGGAGATCTCAATCGAGAGGACCAAATGATTGCTGGTACTGTGGGAAACCAGGGCACAAAAAGAAAGATTGCTGGAATCAAAAGAAAAATGAAGGAGATAAATCAGATGGAGATAAGGAGGCAAATGTGGTAAGTAACAAATCCGAAGAGGATGCTTTGCTTCTGTCTTTAGAGAGTGTTGATGATTCGTGGGTTTTAGATTCTGGTGCTTCATTTCATGCTTCACCTCATAGAGGTTATTTCATTGATTATGTCCAAGGGGATTTTGGGCTTGTTTATTTGGGGGATAATGAACCCTGTCAGATTGTTGGAAAGGGAAAAATTAAGATTAAGTTGCAAAATGGGAATCATTGGCTACTACATGAGGTAAGACATGTTCCAAAACTAAGTAGAAATTTAATTTCAACAGGGCAACTCGGTGATGAGGGTTGTGTAGTTACTTTTAATGATAAAAATTGGAAGGTTTCAAAAGGTTCCTTTGTAGTAGCAAAAGGTGTGAAAGTAGGCACCTTATATCTTTGTACAGGTCATATTGTTCCTTCTACTTTGATTGTTTCAGAGAAAAATGAATATTCAGGAACAATTACTGTAGTTGAGCAGGGAGAACAAATAGTTGCTATAGATTCTGATACAGCGCTATGGCACAATAGACTTGGGCACATGAGTGAGAAAGGTATGAAAGTACTTCATTCAAGGAAAGTTTTACCAGGTCTAAAATGTGTGAATATGGATTTCTGTGAAAGTTGTGTGTATGGAAAACAAAAGAGAGTGAGTTTTGTAAAGACAAGGAAGGAAAACAAAAAGGAGAAATTAGAGCTTGTGCATACAGATGTATGGGGACCAGCCCAGGTATCTTCCCTTGGTGGCTCTCATTATTATGTTACATTTATTGATGACGCAACTAGAAAAGTATGGGTTTATTTCCTTAGACAGAAATCTGATGTATTTCAAACTTTTAAGAAATGGAAATGCTTGGTTGAAAATGAGACTGGTAAGAAATTAAAATGTCTCAGATCTGATAATGGTGGTGAGTATTGCAATCATGAATTTGAAGATTATTTCTCCACTAATGGTATTCATAGACAAAAAACTATTCCAAGGACTCTACAGGAAAATGGAGTGGCTGAACGCATGAACAAGACTATAATGGAGCTGGCAAGGAGCATGAGGTTGCATGTTGGGTTGCCCTTACACATGTGGGCAGAGGTTGTCAATACTGCAGTATATTTGATTAATAGAGGTCCCTCTACTCCTTTGGGTTGTGGTATTCTAAAGGAAGCATGGACTGGTAAGAAGGTGAGTTATTCTTTTCTCAAGACCTTCGGTTGTGAAGCTTTTGCTCATATAGACTCTGAAAATAGAACCAAGCTAGAAGCTAAATCAAAGAAATGTGTCTTTGTTGGATATGGAATTAATGAGAAGAAAGAAAATGATTATGTAGTGTTGGATGATACTCCAAAAGCTGATGTTCCAGCCATTCCTCATGATGTGCAACAACTGCAACAACAATTACCACACATACTAGTGAATGTTAGACGGTCAACAAGGCAAATTAGACCTCCACAAAGGTTTTCTCCCTCTTTGTATTCTATTTTACTTACTGATGCTGGTGAACCTAAAAGTTATGATGAAGCTATGCAGGTGGATACTAAGATTCAATGGGAGTCTGCAATGAAAGATGAAATGGACTCTTTGCTGAAAAATAAGACATGGGATTTGTGCAAGTTGCTTGTAGGTAAAAAGGCTTTACAGAATAAATGGGTTTACAGGTTGAAAGAAGAGGAAGGAGGTAAGAAAAGATTTAAGGCCAGGTTAGTTGTAAAAGGATTTGCACAAGAAAAGGGAATTGATTTTGATGAGATATTTTCTCCTGTTGTTAAAATGACTTCTATTCGCACTGTTTTAAGTCTTGTGGCTACTAAAGATTTGCATTTAGAGCAGATGGATGTTAAAATAGCCTTTCTTCATGGTGATTTGGATGAAGAAATATATATGGCTCAGCCACAGAGTTTTGAGGTCAAAGGTAAGGAGAACTTAGTGTGCAAATTGAAGAAAAGTTTTTATGGCTTGAAGCAAGCACCTCGGCAATGGTATCTAAAATTTGACAATTTTATGCATAAGCATGGATATAATAGGTGTCATTCAGATTACTGTGTTTATTTTAAGAGGTTGGATGATGATAGCTACATTATTTTATGTTTATATGTTGATGATATGCTTGTAGCTGGGTCTAACATGGATCATATTAAGGGCCTGAAACACCAATTAGGACATGCATTTGCTATGAAGGATTTGGGGGAAGAAAAACAAATCCTTGGTATGAAGATTTGTAGAGATAGGAAGAATAGAACATTGATGCTATCTCAAGCTGATTATGTTGAGAAGGTGTTGCAATGTTTCTCTATGGAGAATGCTAAAGCTGTCAGCACACCTTTACCTGGTCATTTGAAATTGACTAAGGAGATGTGTCCCAAGACACAGGAAGAGGAGGATAAGATTTCCAAGGTACCCTATGCTTCAGCTGTAGGAAGTTTGATGTATGCTATGGTATGCACTAGGTCAGATATTGCACATGCAGTGGGAGTCGTTAGCAGGTATATGAGTCATCCAGGATTTGAGCATTGGAATGCTATCAAGTGGATTCTCAGATATTTGAGAGGAACATCCAATAAGTTTTTACACTTTGGGGGCTCTACTACTGATTTATAGGGCTATGTTGACTCAAATTTGGCTGGGGATATTGATACCAGGAGGAGTACTACAGGTTATGTCTTTATTGTTGGTGGGGCAGCTGTGAGCTGAGTTTCTAGGTTATAGAAGATTAATGCTCTCTCCACTACAGAGGTAGAGTATGTTGCTGCTACAGAGGTAGCCAAAGAGATGATATGGCTTCAGTTCTTCTTGGAAGAATTGGGACATCCTCAGAAGGATAATTATTTGTTCACAGATAGTCAGAGTGCCATTCATCTTGCTAACAATTCAGCTCTGCATTCTAAGACCAAACACATACAGTTGCGGTACCATTTCATTCAGTCAGTTTTGGAGGATGGAGAGTTAAAGCTGGAGAAGATACATACCAATGACAATCCAGCAGATATGTTGACAAAGGTTGTAACAAGGGAGAAGTTGAACTCCTCTTTAGCTTCGGTTGGTCTTTTAGACTGAACATGAATAAAAGAACAGTAGAGTCCAAGATGGTTTGATCCAGTGAGAGCCCCATACAAGATCAGTCTCCAAGTGGGAGATTGTTGTTTAGTGTGGAGCCTGATCAGTCCCCAAGTGGGAGATTGTTAGATTGTGGTGACTGATCAGGAAAGTACATGGTAGCCGACATATGGCCGACATGTTATAACCCTAAAGCGGTTTAATACTTGTATAAAAAGGGCTTAGGGTTGGGTATTTTTCATAATGTTGTGATACAAAATTGGTTCTTGTGGCGGTATTGAGCTGTAAGGGATTATGGATTATAATCAGGTTGTAATCACTGGATTGTAATAAGATCAGACTTGCTGTTTGGTGGACGTAGCCCAGGGATTGGGTGAACCACGTTAAATCTTGGTGCCTTGTGTTCATTTCTGTGTGTTCTATTATTTTCTGTTATTGGTTATATTTGCATGTAGTTTTTATTTCTGTTCGTGGTTTATCCTAACAAACATGCTACTCATTTTCACTCTTCTAAAGTGATGCCCTATAAAAGGCCAACTCTATTAAAGGTTACAATACACATTGTTATATGTGACTTGATTAAGGGATTTCAATCACCCTATTAGAAGTGAGTCTTGTTAGAGAACTTTAGGCCATTCACATGGAATGACACACGGTTAAAAGATTTACAAATGACTATTAGGTCAACCTTAATCCAAAATATTTACCCTAGACTGATACAATTATTAGAGAGTAATAGTACAGCTTTGATCTAATACAACTTACAACTTCTCTTGCAAATTACAGATATCTATTCAGTCCTCCATTCTTCTTGGCCTTCATACTTTGCATCTCTAATATCTTGTTTACACTTCAAGCATTCATCTCCTTAAGCCTTCTTGCTTGACATGCTAGTGCAAACTTCTTCTCTTGGGTCACTTGATAAAGCAAAACCCTTAACTCCTTCTCTTCCTTAGGTTCTTGCACATGAAAAATTTGCTTCATGACTAGAAATTCTTATAAATTGGAAATTAAGATATTTTTCCACTCATTTTCCATTGTCAAAATTAGGGTTTGGATGGATTAGGTAGGATACAATGTGTCTACCCTATATATTACATCACTTCTAGAAACTTCTCCTAGAATCCATTTGAATTCTCCTAAAAATGGTTTACATCAAATTCTATGCCACTGGCTCATCAACCTTATCTTTGTCTTGGTTCACAAGTTTCAAGAAAACAAACTTGTCAGCTTAGAATTGGTGAATCTTCAATTTTTAACATAATGCAGTAGCTTAGCATTATCAACCTTCTGATGCTCGGCATATCCTGCATTTCTCAGCATCAACTATAAAACCACTTGGCGTCAACTAAAGTTTACTAATTCTCAGCCTCAACTAAAATTTACTTGACATCAACTATCTTGTTTGGTATCTACTAGAATTTTCTTTCACTTGTCTCTGACTAACTTTCTACTCAACTTGCACTGACTTTTCTCAACACCTACTATCCACTCAGTCAAGCTTGGCAAACAAATTTTGTGTAACTTGTTCTCTTAAACTTTCTTAGTGTAGCTAGTATTTGTAACCTTAAATAGATTATCAATACATCATATCATCATTGTCTTAACTAATTCTTATACTTCATTACATAATCATAACTAAACCTTTCCTCTAGGTTCTTTTTTACATCTTATTAATCAAATCCTCTTCATCAATCAACCAAGTGATAGTACTTGAATCTTATAAGCAGTTTTCTTACCAACAAATAGTAGCTTTGACATTAGTGACAAAAAAATGATTAAAACAAATAATCTTCTTCAAAAATCCTCCTCTTTCAATAATCTCTCTCATTAATTATCATTTCAATCAAATCTCAATAGAGGAACCTTTTCCTATGTGCACATAGAGATCAAAGTTATCATGTTGAAGTTGGAGCCATTTTTACCTTGTTGCTAGAGTTGTGTTTTCTTATTTCTAGGTGCCTATTCCAGGATGTATAACTAATATTTCTCAATGAATTAGAGGCTTAAAATTTTAGGGATTGAAGAGGGCCTAGATTAATATCAATGGTCCAAGGTAAAAGTCCTAATTCATTATGGTTTTGGAGAGATGGAAATTCTCTTGAAGTATTGATTTTTACCAATTTTGTGATGGGTTTTTGTGCATGACTTTCAAGATAGATGTATAGTTCTCCTTAAGGAATCATCATTTTCCCATTTAATTATTTTTATAGGACCTAAATTACTAAATTTAGTTCAAATAAAAATTCTAATTCAATCAGATCTAGAAGATATCATAACTTTTCTTAGGTATCAATTTTCAGCATTTTTCTGTGTGAAACATGTGGAGTTTTTATCTTGAATGATTTCATTGGATGAAATGGGATCTTTTTAAGTTAGATACATGTTATTGGGTCATGTTTGGACCTAAATATAACTTTTCATTTAGTATTTTTTGTGTTTGTTAGATTTTTGGTTTACTCTTCCAAGGTGGACCTGTAATTAAATGCTTGTCTAGCTATATAAGGAGCATGTGTTGATGTAGAAATCATTATGGGATTATGGGATGATTCTGGATCATTGGAGGATTTTATATCATCAATAGAGGAATAGCTAAGATAGTACATTTGGAGGAAAACTAGTAGTTGTGGTTCAGGAATAAGGAGATTGCTTGGTGACTTGCAAGCACAAGTTGAGATCTTGGAGGTTTCTACCAAATTGTTGTTGTGTTAAAAATCTAGGCTAGCTAAGAATTGAGTTGGATCTTGAGGTATCTTAAAGAACTATTTTAATTTCTTTGTATTTGGGCATAACCTAGAAGGCCTTATAGCCTGGTACATTGCATGTAATCAGTTGTTTTTATGAATAAAGAGTTGTGAATTGGTATCAAATTTTGTGTTTTTATTTATATTTTTTTGTGTAGTTATTTTTTGGGGCTAGGACATCTCCATTGGATATTTTCCTTCCTTGCACTGCATCAATTTGATTGATGAAGAGGATTTGAAGAAAGTATGTTGATGATAGAATTGATAAGTATGGTATTCAATGGGAATTTGAATGAATTAGACAATGATAATATAGTATTAGTTTTACTTTTTTACAGTCATGTAATTGTTTAATATAATGATGTATTCACCAACCTATATAAGTTACACTGAGTAACTAGGTGAAAGAAGGACTACAATATTGCCCAAGCTACTACAATATTAATCGAGCACTTGGAAAAGATAAGTTGAAGTTCAATGTTAATCAAGTAATTCATATGTCACTACAATATTTGGGGTCAAATTGTGAGGGTGATGTAATTTGTGGTGATTTTCATGTTTTTTTGCAATTCTCCCCAACATCATTGCAATAGTGATGTTTCTATCCAAATTAAGATGTCCCCATGAGTATTAAAAAAAATGACATAAATCAGTCCCCATATTTTATTATGGAGAGGTTCAGATGAAAGATGGTGGAGAGCTCCAAACAAGGGTGGAGAGATTTTAACATTGTCATGCCCTTGTGATTATGCATTTCATTGTTGTGATCTTTGTATTTTTTCATGCTTCATCTCTATAATTTCATTATTGTGATCTTTACATTTTATTGGCATGCCCTTGCTCTATGATTTGGTTGACGTGCTCTTATGATCTTTTCATTTTTTTGTCATGCCCTTGCTCTATAATTTTTTTTCATGCCCTTTCTCTAAAATTTTGTTGTAATTTTGTGCCATTGTGATATCTATGCCCTTGCTCTACAATTTAATTATCATTTCCTAGCTCTGCAATTTTCTTCAAGGGTTATGTAATTGTTCATTTACTTTCCTTCTAAATAGGTATCTCTTTGTATTTCCTTCTAGACATGTATATTTAGAGATCTTTTTTAAGGTTTTTATTACACCTTAGCACAAAATAAAAATTGATCTAGCTATATACATATTCTAAAATCCAAATAATAAAATAATAAAACTCTCTCAATCTATGCTAAGTGATAAGCCTCTAAAAGGCCATTATTTTGAGATCCCTTTTATCTTGTTTTTAGACAATTATGTTGTAGAAACTTTTATGGCTATGGTTTTAAGTGATTGAACTTATATTTTTATGAATATGTTATCCATATGTTAAGCCATGAAGTTGAAGAATAGATATTCTATAATTACTTGAATCTATGGACTTCTATGGTATAATGAAGGGATGTTACATGCTGATAAATGTTTCCTCATCCATGCAATGTTTGGGTAGATTTCTTCCCATAGTCATTGGATTTGAAAAGAGTGATAGTTTGAACATTATACCTTTTCTAATATTGATGAAAAAATGAATATATGGATGTGGAAGTTGTGTGCATTTAATGTTTTGTAGGTACTTTCCATGCGTATTCAAAGTTAGCACTTCAGCACTAAGTCAAAGCTAACTAGATTACTAAATCACCATAAATTATTTTGTGATTTCTATTATGGTAGCACATGAATATAGTTCCCTCAACCTTCTATATTCTTGGAGGAGTTAATTATGGTTAATGATAGTTTTTTTATAAAATTTATGAACATATAATTTATCCTCATTGATGGAGTGATCATAGAGTTAGGAAGTTGTTGTAGTTTCGCTTTAAATAATGCCCAATGTAGCTTTGAAAGAAGTTTTTAGGAGATAGAATAGATTGATTATCATAACAACAGTATGCGATCTTGGTTTTAGTTAGATTTAATCTCTTACCATGAATGAATAAAATAAAAAGTACAAGTTTCCATCTTTTGTCTTGATTTTTTTTTCTATTCACTTATCCAAAGGGGCCCACTTGGTGAGTAAACTGCTTTAATAGAATATATTTCATTTGCTTGTTTCTTTCTTTGCAAGGTATAATTTTTCTATTTTTGCAACCATTGATAACAAAATTAGTGAATTGTTCCTATAGCATAGGTGCATAGATAGATTCACCATTTACAGTATTACTTTACACTCTAAGATAAGATGTCATTTTAGTTCCTAGCTTAAGTCTCCTTTAGCATTCCCTTTTGTTTTAGTTGCAATGACTTAAAGTGGAATCAGAGCATATACTTTGCAGCCACCTTCTCAATATTATGCTCTTGGATTGAAAAAATAAAATGAAGTCAGTATGTTATTCTTAGGAAAACACATGATTCTATCTAATCATGGATTCACTATAAAAGGATGTCCAATCCTTTGTTACTAAGGTATTAAGCTGATCGGCCATTTTTGGCATTGTTTTTGGGGAAGGTTTCAAACTAATTCACCCTAGATTCATTATGTTAGTTTAGATTTTGCATTATTTTGCATGCATGGAAGAAGAAACCTCCATTGGAAGTTTTTCCCTGTAATATTTAGGAAGACATTTTTGACCCTAAACCTGAAGCACCTCACAACAATAATGAAGAATCTTTTGAAAATCCATTTGTTGCTACTCAAGAATGAATACCCTCATCCTTTGATGAATCCTTGCATTTGAATGATCTTTTTATTGAACAAGAACACCAATGGCTTAGACTCAACCTTAACTGACATTTATGTAAGCCTTTCAATGATTGCTATGGCAAGTTCAGCTTGGGATTTAAATGCAGGCATATCTTCTTCAAAGAAGGATACATATTTAGGCTATAATATTGTGGAGATGAGTGTGACCCATCTATACCACCCACATCTTGATCTATTGTGTGTTACTAATGAATGGGCATGGGATCTTCCATCAACCATTGATCATTCTCTCCAATGCCTCTGTATCATAGAGATAAGCACATATGCTTCCTTACTATCTACTTGCTCATTACCTATGTTGAGCTTGGGTTTCTTTTAATTCATTAAAATTTTCTCACATAGTTTATGGTCACTCTCTATACATCCTACACATATTGTCCCAATCAAAAGTGTAATGAAATCTCTGGTTTTACTCCATCAACAAGGCCAATGAGTGAGTTTGCATGTATTGGTGATGCTTCAACATATTGGGCATGATCAAATTCAACCTCTATTCTTTCATCCCTTGTATTTTATAATGTGTTTGATGTTTTTGGTATTCAAGCCTCTATCCACATTACCATCAAAATGGGATCAAAATTATCAATTAATATGGGTTGGTGTTCACAAACTGTCGACTACTCCATGAGTCAAACCAATACATTACTTGCATTCCTTTTTTTCCAATATTCATCTATATTTGGCTTTGGCATCTATTTCCATGAACCATGATCAAGATGTATTGTGCTTTGTGAAGATGGTTTTCTTATTTCAAAATTACATGAGGATAAACTTTGTTGCTTTCCAATGGCATATCTTGAATGCTGTGTAATTATGTCTGATGTATTATAATAATAATTGTAGAGTGTCCCTGGCTATCGATCATGATTGTGAGTCTTCAAATAAAGTGAGTGAGGCCTTAGAGTGAGGCCTAGATATACTTCTCAAGCATTGGGTTCAATGCAACATATCCGTATGTGGCTCAAAACTTAAAATGTAACCCAATTTTTCAATTTGGGTATGATAATCTTTTGAAGTTTTTTATTCTTTCTCCATAATCATAATGTTCCTATCGATAGGCATCACTAAATCTCACAAATAATCATGCAAGCAAAATTACATGCAAAGGGGCTAGCTTTTATCAGTTTAGGTTTGCAAGTGATCTTTTACCATGTCACTCCTCAATTGGGCTTGAAAAAAAAACTATATTGAATTGTAGAAACATCAATCTTCCATAGGGATAAGGACTAATTATAGTAAAAAATGCAAACAACTCTTGCACATTTATGAGTCTAGATTCAAAGATATACCTCGATCCATCCAAAGGATTTGACATATTCACTATTTTTGTCCTTTTATTCAATTCCCATTCATGACTATTTGAGATTCCATGAGCTTTTATTGGAAACCTATGCATTAGGGATTCAAGCCTGAGACGCACAATTTTAAACTAGCGAATCCACACTTTGTACTTTAGCCATGAACACCTAAGTTTGAACACTTGAAATCAAAATCTTCAACCTTGGGACTAAGAGTCTAAATTTGGGGGTTGCTTCAATAATGCTTCCTTTGGAATAGTAAATTATGACTTGAACTCTGAACCTTTAAATGTGTGCCTCTAATAAGTCCAAATTCTAAAACTAAACCTTTGAATTTGGCTCATTGATTTGTAGATGTCTAGCCTTCAAACTCTGACCATATGAACTCTTTTTATTTGAACTTAGAATCAAAATTGGACACTTCAAATTCAACATTAACAATCAGTGAGCCTCTATATATCAATTGAACCCAAAATACCAAACAAAGCTAGAATATGAATGTCACACTTTGAAACCACCAAAGTCATCTATAATACCAAATTTTCCAAGCCTCCAAACTAAATGCTAAATCTTCTCAAACTTTAAAAAAATTTATATCAAATCAAACCACTTTGAACTATGTTGAACCTTAGATCAAAGTAGTTCAAAACTCCACACTAAAAGTTCTAAAACTGTGTCCATATTGGGTACCAATAGGGGCTCTAACTATCGGACCAATTTTTATATATAATCAAAGAACTCTAGAAATCTCTAGCAAAAGACAAGTGCCTTATCCATTGGAAAAAGAGAGTTACCAAGAAGATAAAATCGAGAGATGCTTGCAGAAAGGGTGGAGGGGAGCAAAGCAAAGCCAACCAACCTAAGCTACTAGCAATACTGAAGCTTGTAAGTTATTCAAACTAACACTACATACACGAGAAGAATATTTACAATATTTAAAAAGGCAGGAAGAGAACCTACCATGAGGACCAGAAGACAGAAGAACTCACATGAATCAACTTACTACCTAGGAAAAGTAAGATCCCTTCCATAGCAGCAAGCTATGCTTTAATGGAGTAGACCATTGTCTAATGGTGATCTCTTCAATTCTAAAGCTCAAACTCATAGAATACAAAATTTTGGCAACCAAACACTTTTTCCTGAATAGCCAAAGCCCATCGTAGCATTCTTCATCTTTAGGTGGTTTTTCTATATCATCTTTCAAATTAAGAATGATCTCAAATTGAGGAGAACAAAATTCAAGAAATATTTCATTGGCCTCCTGACTACTATCTAAAATGACTTACTTATTCTCATAATCATGAGAATCATGCTTCACACTATCAAAAAGAGAGAATTCATATAATATGGGATCAAATTTATCAAAACCAATTTCTCCAACTTTATCAAAAATTGGGGCATCATCTAATATGTATAACATTTGATCTTTCTTTTCCTAGTGATTCTTTAGATTTCATAAAATTATCTTCAATCAAATCACACCAAGAAGAATGAAATAAATTACCAAAAAAACTCATGCAACCTATTTGCTTTGTATTCATACCTTGATTATCCAAAGAGGGATCTCCTTGTCTGAGAGAAGATAAAAATCTGCATATGATGTCTTCTTCTTCCTTGTACATGAGAGTACCACTCAACATTTTAACAAATTTTCCAATAGGCCAAGAACTAATTCCAACCTTTTCTCCTTCCATCAAAGTTTTAGCATTTTTTAAGAACAAATTTTCATCATTTAATGGTGGATCATAAGGCTGAAATAAAGGATTCTCTCTAATAGTAGTTTCTTCACAAAATCCCATTGGTAAGAATAACAGATTGGGATTACTCTAGATGACCTTGTCTTCCATACTTTTAGAGTTCTTTTCAATCTCTTTTGTTGTTGATGTATTTGGTTGAAACTGGATTGCCTCCACTTGAAGTGCAACATGATCATCTTGTTGAAAACTACCCAACTTAGAAGTGTACAGATCTATCTTTGTTTTAGCATTTTTATCATTTTGGACAAAGGTCTCATGTTGAAACCCATCATTTTCATATTCAACTGGTGATTCTATTCTCTCAAAAATAGCAGGAGAATGTTCTCTTTTTTCATCTTCTATGCATGGCGAAAAAGATTTCATTTCTTTACTTTCAACCAAATCAAGATGAATAACTGAAACACCCTAAGAGGAAACCTCTTGATTACGATACTTTTCTTCTTCTTCATTAAGAAGGGCATGATTAATATTTCCAATGGGTTATTCATAGGTTGAAAGTTAGTTTCAGTGCTTTCCCTCTCTTGGTTGTCCCGATTGCTATAATTCTCACTCTTAGCCTGAGTGTTCTTGTTCTCCCATGTCTAATTTTCTTGTGGATGAGCTATGTCTATTTGGATTCCTTTCTCACCTAGAACTAAATAATTGCATGAGATGAGATGTGAATATATAACTTTGGTTTCATCATCATCCACCTCCAAATGTTTCTTCAATTGAAACACTTTCTCCTCAAGCTCTTGCAAGTCTTTTAACTTGAGAAATCTCATGTAGAGGCTTTCCATAGCAGCCAAGACATGGCATCATCTTTAAGACTTATATTATTTTGGATAGCCTAGGAAATGCTTTCTTTATAGCTATCCACAAATTCATGTAACACTTTATCATCCATTTGATAAAGTTTTAGCAGAGAAGGGTTTGGCCTTGATCTTCTCATGACTTGTATAGTTAGCATGATCTTTGCAATAGAGTCACCAATCTCTTGCACATGGAGATAATCACAAAAATAAGGAAATTAATTTTTAGGCACTAAATCTTTATTTCTATTCCCTATTGGAGTTGCCAAAAATATATTAGTGAATAGATTGTCTTCCAAGAAAGTACATACAAATTAACTCTACATGCCCAAATAAGAAGACTAAATCAATACTAATAGTTGGATAGGTTATCATTGGATTGATAACCTTCTTTTGAATTTTATCAGGTACAACTCCCTGTGTAGGATATACAATGAATCAACTATGCTACAAATACAAATGCTTTTAACCAGAAAGCACAAAAGGTTTACAAACATCTATCTGTAAACATGATATAGATGCAAAAAACTAATCTAATTAAAAGAAAATGAACAGTAAATGACACATAGTTCATCTACCCAAAAGCTAAATTATAAAGAAGATGGAATCAAGGAATATATCTTTCATTTTCTTGAGAAAGTGAAGAATCAAAGCTTTGAAGATATCTTGAAATTAAAATGTATCCAAGAAAAAACAACATTAAATTGTATTCAGAGAAAACTAAAAGTTATAAAAAGATCACAATCAGTGGAAATAAAGTTGCCCAAACTTGAAGTTTTGTTGTGCAATTTTCTTCTCCCTTCTCTAAAGTGTAAAATATTATACAAATCTTATTACACATTTGCATCAAAATTACTATCTACAAGAAAGCCAAAATTTCCTTCCTTGCATTACACTTTAAAAATAAGACTTCCCCCTTTTGCTAACACAAAGTTCAAAAGAACACAAAGCTCTACTCTTTCGTAGGACAATGTTTGGTTTATTTCCCCTATACTCACAATCCCTAATTTTATTGTCACTCAAAGTCTCCCCCTAGAAAAATTCAGAAAACTGGAACCCTCATCTCTTCTCTATTTTACATTTTTATTCCCATCTTTCATTTTGTTCACTTTTTAGTTATTAAAACTAATTCTTTCACCTTATTCCTTTCTAAACATTAGAAACTTCTTTATGTTTGGTTATGAGAACATTCATGTGATATTTACTCCAAGCTGAGCATTTAGAGATTACATATGCTGACATGTGGCAATATATTAATCTCACAGTACTTTGCAATATGTCAAGATGAGGTATTCTATATAAGTTAATTATCGCTTGGATTTGTATTTGCTTAAACCAAGAGACTATCAAACACTCTTGTATACCATTTGATAATAATAAAAATTGGTCAACCTTCAATCAAACACTCTGTAATGAAACCCTTCAAATGAATCCACTATTTGTGGTCACTAATTGAATTATCAAAGCAATGGCTTGATGCAAGCTAGCATATCTCAACATAGTATATGAATTCATGTAAACCTTTCAATGATTTCTATGGAAAGTTCAGCTTGGGATTTAAATGTGGGCATATCTTCTTCAAAAAAGGATACATATTTGGGATATAATATTATGGAGATGAGTGTGACCCATCTATACCACCTGCATCTTGCTCTATTCTATGATACTAATGAAAGGGCATGGGATCTTCCATTGACCTTTGATCATTCTCTTAGATGCCTCTACATCAAAAAGTTATGCACATATGCCTCCTTACTATTTTCTTTCCCATTACATATGTTGGGCTTAGGTTTCTTTTAGTTGATTAACATTTTTTCACACAGTTTATGGTCACTATCCATACATCCTACATGTATCATCCCAAATAAAAGTGTAATGAAATCTCTAGTGTTACTTCATCAACAAGGCCAATGAGTGAGTTTGCATGCATTGCCAATACTTCAATGTATTGGGAATGATCAAATTTGACCTTTTTTATTTCATCCCTTGTAGTGTATAATGTGTTTGATGCTGCTAGTATTCAAGCCTCTACCACATTACCATTAAAATGGGATCAAAATTATCAATTGATGTGGGCTAGTGTTCACAAACTGTCAACTACTCCATGGGTGAAACTGATACATTACTTGCATTCCTTGTTTTCCAATATTCATCTATATTTGGTTTTGGCATCTTCTTCCATGAGCCGTGATCATGATGTATTGTGCTTGGTTTTCTGATTTTGATATAGAATCAAAGAACTCTAGCAATCTCTGGCAAAGGCAAATGCCTTATCCATTGGGCAAATAGAATCACCAATAAGAGAAAACTGGGAGATGCTTGTAGAGAGAGCTGAGGAGAGTAGGGAAAAGCTAACCAACTTAAGCTACCAACAAGTGCAAAGCTTGCATGTTGTTCAAACTAACACTACACACACTAGAAGAATATTTACAATATTTACAAAGGTAGGAAGAGAACCTACTATGAGGACCAGAAGAAAGAAGAACTTACGTGAATCCATTTACTAGTTGGGAAAAGTAAAAGCCCTTCTATAGTAGTAGGTTGTACTTTAATGGAGCAAACCACTATCTAATGGTGATCTCTTCAATTTTGAAGCCCAAACTCATAGTATACAAAATTTTGGAAACCTAACACTCTGTCCTGAACAACCAAAGCTCATCGTAGAATTCTTCATCTACAAATGGTTTTTCTATATCATCTTTCAAATTAAGAAAGATCTTGAATTAAGGAGAACAAAATTTAAGAAATTTTTCATTGGCCTCTTGACTACTGTCTACAATGACCCACTTATTCTCATAATCATGAGAATCATGCTTCACACTATTAAACAAAGAGAATTCAGATAACATGGGATCAAATTTATCAAAACCAATTTCTTTGACTTTATCAAAAATTAGGGTATAATCAAATATGTAAAAATTTTGAATTACCAAACAAACTCATGCAGCCTATTTTCTTTGTATTCATACCTTGACTATCCAAAGAGGGATCTCCTTGCCCAAGAGAAGATTAAAATTTGCATATGTAGTCTTCTTCTTCCTCGTACATGAGAGTACCACCAAACATTTTAACTGAGTTTCCAACAGGATAGGAACTAATTCCAACCTTTTCACCTTCCATCTAAGTTTCAACATTTACTGAGAATATATTTTCATCATTTAATGGTGGATCATAAGGCTGAAATAAAGGATTCTCTCTAATAGTAGTATCTTCGCAAAACCCCATTGGCAAGAATAATAGATTGGGCTTACTCTAGAAGACCTTGTCTTCCATACTTTTAGATTTTTGTTCAATCTCTTTTGTTTTTGATGTATTTGGTTGAAACTAGATTGCCTCCACCTAAAGTGAAATGTGATCATCTTGTTGAAAACTAACCAACTTAGAGGTGTGTAGATCTATCTTTGTTTCAACATTCTTATCATTTTGGATGAAGGTCTCATACTGAAATTCATCATTTTCATATTTATCCAATGATTCTATTCTCTCAAAAATAGGAGGAGAATTTTCTCATTTTTCATCTTCTATGCATAGGGGAAAAGATTTCATTTCTTTACTTTCAGCCAAATTGGGATCAATAACTAAACACCCTTAGAGGAAACCTCTTGATTATGATACTTTTCTTCTTCTTCATTAAGAAGGGCATGGTTAAAATTTCTAGTGGGTTATCCATAGGCTCATTTTTAGTTTTAATACTTTCCCTCTCTTGGTTGTCATAGCTACTATAATTCTCACTCTCAACCTGAGTGTTCTTGTTCTCCCATGTCTGATTTTCTTGTGGATGAGCTATGGCTTTTTGGATTCCTTTCTCATCTAGAACTAAATAATTGCATTACATGAAATGTGAATATATAACTAGGGTTTATTCATCATCCACCTCCAAATGTTTCTTTTATCAAAAAACTTTCTCTGCATGCTCTTGCTAGTTTTTTAGCTTGTGAAATCTCTTGCAGAGGCTTTTCCATAGCAGCCAAGATGTGGCATCATCTTCAAGACTTATATTATTCTGGACAACTCAAGAAATTTTTTCTTTATAGCTATCCACAAATTCACATAACACTTTATCATCCATTTGATAAAGGTCCTAGAGACAAGGGTTTGGCCTTGATCTTCTCATGACTTTTATAGTTGGCATGATCTTTGCAATAGAGTTGCCAATCTCTTGCACACAGAGATAATCAAAAAATTAAGAAAATAATTGTAAGATCAAGGACAACTTTATCAGTGGTAGTGCCTATAGAATTTGAATATAAAATATTGAGGACTACCTTGGAGCTTGGTATGGAACTTACTATTGTACAACAGGACCAAATCTTGAGTTTAAACAATCTTGATGAATGGAGAAAGTTAGTATTGAAGAAAATTGAACTCATTCAACAACAGAGGAAATAGTGGCATGATATTTATCAAATAGAAAATGTTTGATGTAGGAGATTGGACACTCCTTTATGACTCCAAATACCAACATAATCCAATAAAGTTTCAAACATGTTGGTTAGGAGCGTATGAGGTTGTTGCAGTGTTTCCAAATGGTTCAATTCAGTTACCTATCATTGATCCTATCCGCTTCAAGTTACTTGTCAATGGGCATTGCCTCAAACTTTATAATAAACTAGTTATCCATGAGAAGTTCCTATAGCAATTCCAACAAAGTGAAGATATCCTCATTCATATAGCCAAAGAGTTTGGGTCTCCTACCCTAACTCCTGATACTTCTTGACTCCATTCAAGGCATTCATAATAAACACTTTCTTCCTAAAAGTAATTTCATCACTATTCAGTCCACTTCATCTTCTCTCTATCCCTTCTTACCATTCCATCCCATCACTCTATCAATTCCAATGATCTTTTCCAAAACATCTTTCCTACAGCAGTTTCTAGGTACCTACCACATAACTTTGCATGCATTTTATTTTATTTTATTCATGCTTTTTTAGGATTTAGTATTATTTATAATTATTCACTCTTGCATATCTTGGCCTGGTGGGACTCATGCCTTTTCATAGCTGGGGGGAGAGATATATTTAATATTTGTTTTCAAATCACATGTAACTTTAAAAGTTAGTTGAGATTACTAGAAATAATTGAATGTTTAATGTCACATGTTGATGACTTGTCCTTCTATGATTGTGTCATTATAAAATTATGGACATTAAAAGTAGTTACTTAACTTTTAATGATAATTTATAACATGTTCAAGTGACAGACCTATACATGAGTGGAAATTATGAAACTTGATGCAAAAAGGATATAATGAGATATTGTGCAATAAACTCTCCAAGTACACATCATTTTTTCTAAATTATTTAGTGTTGTAATATGGCAAATTTGTATTCACTAAGCTTAGAAACATCAAAATTTTACTAAAATTATTTTGAAACCAACAATGGGTGGAGGTCTCCAAAGGAACAAGCCAATTGATCACCAGGTTCTTTTAGGTGATGCAATCAATTGCAAGAAGTGTAGAAGAAGGGGATGGTTGGATTATTGTCTTAGTTTAAAAGGATTTGATGCAGAAGTCACTCTTCAATTCATGACAACCTTAAAGGATGGCATTGTAGTAGTCAAGGGCCTAAGAATTGAGTTCATAGAGGAGGTAGCAGTTGAGGCCACTGGGTTACCCTAGGAAGGAAAAAATTGGGAAAAAGAGTTTGACCTACAGACAACTAGGGCACAATTCAATATACACCAGGATCCTCCACTGGACATTGATAAGAAACAAGATACTTCTAGATTATCCTTACCAATGGAGTATATTTAGCCAAGAGTGTTTATCATCTAGTACTTCATGTGTGAAGGATGTTATACGTACCTACATGCCCTACATTTCAATATTTTGGCTCACCTACGGAATGATTACAAATATGTAAACCTTCCAAGTTTCCTATTTAACATTGTTGAGAAGCAAGCTTATTTAGTACAATCAGGGAATGATCAATATGTATCTCATCATTTCTTAATAAAATTAATCATAGAAAGATAGGTAAATAAACAAGAAAATAGGACATGGGAAGAGTTTTTGTCGTAGAGGTAGTGCCTAGCTTGGTTGGTCCTAGAGGCTAAGGTGTTGGACATAGGGAAAGAACATCTACTAGTTTCTATAAAGTTGTTTCAAGAGCTAAAAATGATCTTGAAACCTCTCCTTCTAGTTCTAGACTGACTAAGAAGAGGATTTACAAAGTTAAACCCTCCATTGCTAGTAAAAAGAGAAAAAAAAATAGATAAGTTGTTAGTACCCTTGAAACCCCACCATCTACTAAGAATAGGTCTACCATTAAGAAAGGTAAAGATAAAACTATCAAACCTGAGGTAGAAAGGTTAGAACAACAACTAGATGAAGAGAGTAACATTAATGAAACCATGTACTTGCAAGAGGAGGAAGATTCAGAGAAACCTCCTAAAGTACCTATAGTGGAAATACATGTAAGCAAGAGGAAATGAAAGAATCCTTGATGCTTGTCAACACCACCCATGAGAAAAAGTGTGAGGCTTTCTGAGGGTAGGGTTTCTAAAAGCTCTATTCCAATAGTTACCCCTAAGTTTTTTGAGTGTGAAAAGGAGTCCTCTTCAAACAAAAAATTGCAGCAAAATGAAGCCAATGAAAAAGAATGCAAATTCTAGAATATACAACTTGAAGTTGACTATATTGTTGACTATGTGCTTATTGATAGTGATAAGGATTCTAGTGAGCTTGAAGTATCTAAAGAGTTTGAAGAAAACCTTAATATGCAAGATATTGGTGAAAATTCTATAGAGTTCCCTTCAGAGGGCTATCCAAAATTTAGACCTGAAATTGTTAAGGAAGTAATAGAAAAATTGAATCAAGATGGGTTAGACACATTAGCCACAACAGCTACTGAATCCAATATGGAATAAAATATGGTGACAACAATTGTCATAAGAAAAGGAGAGTGCTCCACACCATAGAGTGTCAACAAAAGTCCCCATTTGACATCTGAATGGATAGGCCTCTTTACTCAATAACCATTACCACCACCCAATCTATCTACACCTTTGTCCGCAAGTATTAATTTGTTTCAACAATTGGTATGGGAGAGAGCTCAATGGAAATTGGAGAAAGAAAAATTAAAGCATGTTATTGATGAGAAAAGTTACTAGTTTAAATAGAGTTCAGACCAAAATGAAGTCCTAAAAAGAAGAATTGAGAAGATCATAGAATTGATTCCTAAATTAATGGATTGTAGCTTACCATTGCTAGTATATGCTTTTTTCCTTAAAGATAAATTTGCAAATTTTAAATTGACTAGAATTGTGGAAGGTCTTGATCCCTCTACTTCTACCCCACATGAGTTTTATTATGCATTCCAATATGTTCCCATGGATTTGAAGCATTAACTATGTGAGTTATATCTCCATAATCTGACAATACCTAATGGCACAGAGTGGAATTCACTCCTATATGTAGGGGATGTGTAGTTGAGAATAGTAATGTCATGGATCCTAAATGAGATAATTAGAGAACATCAAGTTGCACCTTACAAAGAAAGTGAAATGACAACACTATTGCTCTTGAGACTAGAAGTTCAACATTCTAAATAGACATATCTGGATTGGCTTTCTATTATGGGATATCCTACAGGATCTAGTAGGGTGTGTTTAGTAAAAGAACAATCCTTTACAAACAAGAAACAACACTCATCTCAACATGTTAATACATTAATTGTTGCCTCAAGGTAGTAATGGATTAGAATGCCACATGATCTAAAAACAAGAGAACACCACTCTCCTCAAAACTTGACTCTTGCTACAATTAGGATTCCATGGTATATTGAGTTGAGGAGAAATTAGTACAAATATTGGCTTCCACTAAGCTATCAACTTTCTATTCTTTTTTAGTCACTACTAGCAACAAATGACAATGCATAAGATCATGATATGATAGCTAAAGTTTGGCACTAGAAAAGGATCAAGACAAATTATGGTTACTTTGACTATGTGAAGAATGAGCTAGGGGAAAGGATACCTAGTGGCTAGAGTGTTTAGGCCTAGATAAGGAACTTCATGATTTTTGGGGACCAGCAATAGATTAGTTGGGGGGAATGATGAGCCTCTAAAATACCATTATTTTGAGATCCTTTTTATCTTGTTTTTAGACAATTATTGTGCAAAAACTTTTATGACTCTATGGTTTTAAGTGAATGAACTTATGTTTTTATGAATATGTAATTTGTATGTTAAGACATGAAGTTGAAGAATAGATAGTTCAAATATGCTATAATTGCTTGAATATATGGACTTTTATGGTATAATGAAGGGATGTTACATGTTGCTAAATGTTTCCTCAACCATGCTATGTTTGGGTAGATTCCTTCCTATAGCCATAGGATTTGCAAAGAGTGATAGTTTGAACATTATACCTTTTCTAACATTGATGATAAAATGAATATATGTATGTGGAAGTTGTATACATTAAATTTTTTGTAGGTACTTGTCATGCGTATTTAGATTCAGCACTTCAGTGCTGAGTCAAAGCTTACTAGATCACTAAATCACCGCAACAAGTAGATTATTGTGTGGTTTTCATTATGGCAATGCATGAATATAGTTCCCTCAACCTGATTTATTCTTTGAGGAGTTAATCATGGTTAATGATATTTTTGTTGTAAACTTCATGAACCTGTAATTGACCCTCATTGATGGAGTGATCGTAGAGTTAGGAAGTTGTTGTAGTTTTCCTTTAAATAATGCCCATTTTAACTTTGAAAGAAGTTTTTAGAAGGAGATGAATAGATTGATTTTCATAATAGTAGCATGTGATCTTATTTTTAATCAAATTTAATCTCTTACCATGAATGAATAGAATACAAAGTTCAAGTTTCCATCTTCTATCTTGATTGTCTTTTCTATTTGCTCATCCAAGGGGGCCCACTTGGTGAGTGAACTACTTTGTTAGAATAGATTTCATTTCCTTGTTTCTTTCTTTGCAAGATAGAATTATATTATTTCTATAGCATAGGTGCATAGATCAATTTACTATTTGTAGCATTACTTTAAGCTCTAAGATAAGATGTTTCAGTTCCTAGCTTAGGTATCCTTCAATATTCCCTTTTCTTTTAGTTGTAATGACTTAAAGAGGAATCAAAGCATATACTTTGCAGCCACCCTCTCAAGCTTACGCTCCCAAGTTGATGAAATAAAATGAAGTAAGTATGTCATTCTTAGGAAAACACATGATTTTGTCTAATCATGGAGTCGCTTAGAAAGAATGTCCAATCATTTGTTACTAAGGCATTAAGCTGACTAGCCACTAAGTGACTTACCTCAAGATCCTCCACAAAAATAATGCAAACTAGGAAATATGGGTAGATTTTGTAAGAAATTTTACAAAAACATATCATAGCAAAAAAAAATTAGAAAGAAACTAGCCATAACCTAGTTAAATGGGTCTATTTTGTGATTAGCTGGGTTGTTTACAAATTCTAGCAGAACAGTCATCAAATTAGGTACAATAAAACAAACAATCAGTTGTTCCTAGCTAGAAGGATCAAATATAGTTTTTTAAGGTGATAAAATTGCATATGCAAGGAATTCAAGAATAACTTTAGTGAAGAGTTGAGTGTAAGGAGTTGAAGAAGCAAGCTCTGCTTCTGTGTAAATGTCATAATCAAGAGGCTGATTCCCTTGTAGAAGCCTTTACAACAATGGCATTACCTCTAAACCATGCAAAGGATGTTGAAGTAGTTCCCAACATTGAAATACTCTTATAAGCATTTGATATGTGGGACCATCGTAGGGAGACTATGCTAATACTTGAAACACTCTTATAAGCATTTGATATTTGGACTATAAATTCTCAATGACACTTGCAAGTGATTCCAATGTCATAGTACCTACCGCAACACTTTCCTAGATTCTATCCAATGCCTAACATAATATCCTCTATGTTTTCTAGTTGTTGTTTCTATTGTGTAGTCTCTTTCTAAAGCTGCTCCTTCTCCTTCTCTTTATAAAGCCACTTCTTCTCCTTCACTCTCATCCCTTAAATTTTGATTATCAAACTTCTAAATATATGTCTCTACCTTATCTAAAATCAACTTTAGATTGTGTTGTAACTCTGGCATAGGTGTTTGATCATCAATAGCTTTCATTTCAACATTCAAATTTTCAAGATTGGTCAATAGCCTCATTTATAGACCTCTCATGTCAAGCACTTTCTATACTAATTCAACACCATGTCCTTTCTTCTAAGTTAACATTTCTTCAAGTGCATTTTCTTGTAAAACATTAATTTTGTTGAACAATTGTAAACACCTAGAAAGTGCATTGTTTTTGTAAGAATTTTCCTTAGGGAAAAATTCACCTAGGAACTAAGTACTCAAACACAAGCACAACTGTAAACCAGAAAGAGAGAGTATGATCATAATGACAATATATTCATTCAATATGCATTGTTAAAGTACACTAGGAATCCCTATATATAAGGGCCTCTAAGATGCATCTAGAATGCCTCAGAATTAGCATCATGATAAGTCATACAACCAGGCACATGTCCACTAGATATGGATTATCCTCCATTAAGCATGAAAGTAAGTGCAGTGATGAGAGGATAAGCCTACAAGGGTGTAACATGTAAATTAGTGTTATAGACACCATGTGCTAAAATAGAGTTGTGTACTTCTATGTTGTCAACATGACAACTGAAAGAGGTGCTCAAATTCCTAAATTTCTCACAAAATAAAATAATAAAATAATGCAAAATAATAAAATAATGCATTAACCTAAGTAAACTTAAGTAAGTGTAAATAGTAAATATGTATTTACACCAACAGTTATTTTCATGTATGTATATATGTATTTTATATATATGTATGTATATATGTACATATGTATGTATGTATTATGTATGTATATATGTACATATGTATGTATGTATTATGTATGTATATACATATATTTTCATGTGTGTGTATATACATACATACATACATATGTGTGTGTCTATGTATGTATGTAGGTATATATACAGAGAGATGTTGTGGATTGTGGATTATGGATTATAAACAAAAAGGAAAATAAAATACGACATTAATCTTTTCGACATTAATCATTCTTCATTTGTTTCAATTGATTGTGAAGATTTATGCACAAAAGAGGGTAGAGAGCTCTGAATGAGCGTGGAGAGCTCTGAACATTGGTGGAGATTAGTGGAGTTCCAAGATTTTGTTGTCATTCCCTTGTGATCATTTCATTTCATTTATGTCTTGTGCCCTTGTGATCTTTTTACCCTTTCTTTGCAATTTTCTTCAAAGAGAGAAGAGGTACCTATGTAAATGTTCTTTTTCTTCCTTCTAAACGTGTATCTCTTGTTCATATATAATAGCTTTGATCAGATTCAAGGATAATTGATTATGATGATTGTATGCATATGTACATGTATGTATGTATGTATATCAGTTCATTATGTGAACTTCTTTACATGCACACATACACACTTGCATCATACTTATGTTAAATTACATTAATCATTCATGTCTTGAATTCACAAAAGAAATTATCCTTGCATTTAATCAAAACTATCCATACCAAACTAAGTATGTAGAAATATGTACTTATAGATTATATTACCACTTGGTGATTGAGTAAAGATCTCATGCATAATATCATCCAGGTAATGATTAGATGAATTCACATTAAGTCATTATAAGATCAAGCAGATGATCCATTTATGTTACTTCATACTTATTTTATTGAACATTTTGTTTAACATAATAAGTAATACTAGAATTATACAACTACAACTAGTACTCTTGTCTATTTTATTTAATCATATACATTTAAGACTATTATTTTTCTTAAAATTAGACTGTATATTTGTTATATTACAAATATATATATATATATATATATATATATATATATATATATATATATATATATATATATATATATATATATATATATATATATATATATATATATATATATATATATATATATATATATATATATATATATATATATATATATATATATATATATATATATATATATATATATATATATATATATATATATATATATATATATATATATATATATATATATATATATTTGATAGTTATCTTTTTTAAATTTCAAGATCTTCATATTTAACGTGAAGAGTTTCCACTATTGGACAGTGGAATAGCTACAATGAGGAGTCAAATAGCTCATGGATTTTTCTACCAAATTATATTTTTACTATATTTTTATCCTTCAAAAATATTATAGGTGAATGTTCTTCTAATTTTCCATACATTTAATAATTTTTCACTTGTCTTTTGAACCTAATTGAACCTATTTCAAAATGGTTCCATTGGTTCAAGTAGGCTCATATTTTTTATAAGTTTAGTGTCCTAGGAAATTTAGTGGTTTCAATGTTCAAAAGGCTCTTGGCTTGGATCAGAGTACTGAGATTCAAAGACTTTGTAATTTAGATTGAATGTTTCATATCAATTTGTACACATGGTTTTAGATATATCCAAGAATATTTAGGTGTATTTTGGTTCATAATAGTCCATCCAGCACAAATCAAAATCAAAGTTCACATTTCAAAGGCCAAAGGTTCTAAACATGAAACTAGTGATTCAAAGTGTTGGTTAATCAATATAAATGTATAATTCAATGGTTCAAGTTTGACAATTCCAAGTAGCCCATACCATGTGAAAAGACCAAGTCCAATGATTTGTATCTAGAAATTTGATGATATAGAAACTCAATATGAAGGAGGATATATTGACATCACAAATGAATCATCCCATATCCATAAACAACATCTAATCTTTTCTAAGTATTTCTCCTCTAAAGGCCCAATATATAGAGTCATTATCATCATGAGTAGACTCACTCTCCTCAAAAGAATTCAATCAAAATTATTCATACCAAACTAAGTATGCAAAAATATCTACTTACAGATTATATTATCTCTTGGTGATTGAGTAAAGATCATATACAATTTTCCAACATGATAAAATTACATATGCAAATATTTATATGTATATATGTATCTCTACATCTTTGCATTTTGTTGTTGTGCCCTTGTGATCTTTGCATCTCATTGGTGTGCCCTTGTGATCTATGTATATATATGCATGTATGCATATACATATGTATTACATATACATACATACATACATACATACATATATGTGTCTATATATGTATGTATGTATATAAATAGAGAGATCTATGTATATATACACATACATATCCATAAAGATAAGCTTCTCTAATCACCTACTAGGGGAAGTGTAAAGAGATACATTTTAGAAGGAAAAGAAAAGAACATTTTCATAGGTAGCTCTTCTCCCCATGAAGAAAATTGCAAAGTAAGCACTACTATATTTGTGCTTGAATTACACCAAAAATTACATCGTTTCCACAAATTGCAAAACAAAAACATGAAAATCCCTACAAATTACACTACCATCACAAATTTTCATTGCAATTTAACCCCAAATTTTGTAGTGCAAAGGGAATAGAGATCACAAGGGCACGTCACGATAATGAAATTGCAAAGGAAGGGAAAAATAATCACAAGGGAGTGATAAAAAAATGTAGAGATCATGAGGGCATGATAATGAAGTATAGCAATCACAAGGGCATGACAAAAAAATTGTAGATCTCCACTTATCTCCACCAAGGGAATGGTAGAAACATGAAGAGATCATATAAGGAAATAGCAATGAAATGTAGTCATCTCAAGGGCATGACAATGAGATCTCCACCAAAATTCAGAGCTCAAAGCTCTCCACCCTCATTCGAAGATCTTGATCATCTTTTGTGTGTAACTCTCCACAATCAAAATAAATGTCTGTGTGTGTGTGTGTGTGTGTATCGAAAATAAACTTCACATTGTGTTATAACTCTGGCATAGGTGTTTGATCCTTGATAGCTTTCATTTCAACATTTCAACATTAAATTTTTCAAGTTTCATCTTCATTATATAGTCCTTTCCACCCTAAAAGCCACTTTGTCACTTCTTTAAAATCATGAATTTAACAAAGCCAATGACACAAAACATGTTGCCACTTTGGAAAAAATGTTGCCTCCAAAATTGCAACCATATGATAAATGGGAATAGCACATGTCTGAGCCATAACCTAGTTAAATTGGTCTAGTTTCTAATTAGCTAGGTTGATGTGTAGAACTATCATCAGATTAGGCATGATAAAATGAACAATTAGTTGTTCATAGCTAGAAGGATCAAATATAGTTTTCCAAGGTGATAAAGTTGCATATGCAGATACATCACTTGCATGTCAAGCATGAAGTGTATTCCCCAATTTATAACAAATAGTTGGATATAAAGGCTTCATATGTTGGCCGAACAATGAAATCCAAGGATGTAACCATGCATGTATTGAAGTTAATTTGGGCATCATTATATGATCCAGAATGTTATGAAGTATTGAAGCCAGTAGTAACTTCTCCCATGTCTCAAGAAAATGTAGCATAGATTTAGGGTCCCTTGGCTCCCAAGAATTTGTACCATAGGTTCAAGGCAGTAACTCCTTATACTTAGCTCTTCACTAAAGTTATTCTCACTACCACAATGACATTACCTCTAAGCCATGCAAAGGATGTTGAAGTGGTTCCCAACATTGAAACACTCTTACAAGAAATGGTAAAGAAAATGCATATGCAATACATGATAAATTGCACAACTTGTAGTCTTTATATATACAAAGAGTTCTTTTTTAAGGTGTTTATTACATATTAGCACAATAGAAAAATTGATCTAGCTACATACATATCCTATAATCCAAATAATAAAACAATAAAACTCACTCAACCTATGCTAAGTGACTTAGCTCAAGTCTTGCACAAAAATAATGCAAACTAGGAAAAATGGGCAGAGTTCGCAAGAAATTTTAGAAAAAACATATCATAGAAGATATTTTTAGAAAGAAACAAGCCATAACCTAGTTAAATTGGTCTAGTTGTTGATTAGTTGGGTTGATTAAAAATTCTTGTAGAAATGGCATCAAATTAGGTACAATAAGATGAACAATCAGTTGTTCTCAGCTAGCAAGATCAAATACATTTTTCTAAGGTGATAAAATCGCATATGTAGATGTATGTGTGTATGCATGTAAGTAAGTAAGTATGTAAGTGTATATATATATACATATATATATATATATATATATGTATATATATATGTATATACATATATATATGTATATATATATATGTATATATATATATGTATATATATATGTATGTATATATATATGTATATATATATGTATGTATATGTATATGTATATATGTATATATATATATATATATGTATATGTATATATGTATATATATATATATATGTATATGTGTGTGTATATATATACATACATACACATATATGTGTGTCTATGTATGTATGTATGTATGTATGTATGTATATAGAGATCTTGTGGGTTGTGGAGATTAGTGGAGATCTATAATTTTGTTCTTGTGTCCTTGTTATCTCCACATCTCATTATCATTCCCCTTGTGATCTATGTATGTATGTATGTATGTATGTATGTTATGTATGTATGTATGTATATACATATATAGATATGTATATGTATATATATGTATATATACATACATACACACATGTGTGTGTCTATGTCTATGTGTATATATATAAATAGAGAGATCTTGGCACAATAGAAAAAAATAGAACTCACTCAATAGGTGGCATGGCCAAATATGCAATGGAAACAACTATTGGTAAGTATATTCTTGCTTTTCACTCTTAGTTTTTATGTGTTTATTTTGTATCACCTATATTAGTAATTGCAAATGGAATATAAAGCACTCGCAATACTAACTAGACTAACACTTATGAGAGGATGAATGGGACACTAACACAAGCAAAGGGGTGAATAACTAAGGCCAAAGGCTCACCCAGCTATCCAAACCACCCTGCAAGAGTTAACACAATGGAAACGAACAAAAAGAATAGCAACCAAAGGAGGAAGAAGAGTGAATTACTTTTATCGATTCATCAAAATATCTTCATGCATGCCCAGCTATAAGGCCTTCTAGGTTACGACTAATTACAAATATAGTCACATTCACAGATCCAACTACAAATTCACACTTTCAGTTCTGCTCTCTAATCTTCTTCCCCAAAAACTTGCCTAACTCTAAGCCTAAACACTCTATATATACTTGCCAAAATGGCTTACAGATTATTCTAGAACATTACATAAGAGGAAGGCTGACCCAACAACGGTCTGGATGCATCCCAAGAAAATATCTTAACATAAATGTCATGAACAAAATAAATCATGCAAGTCAGCTCGTAGAAATCATGTTCAAATGCTGATACTCGACGTACACTAGGTAACTCAGTGAATGAAGAGTCACTTGGCATACACTAGGTAACTCAGTTAATGAAGAGTCACTTGGCATACACTAGTTAACTTGACAAATGAAGAACCACTTGGCGTACATTGGGTAACTCGATTAATGAAGAGTCACTTGATGAACACTAGGTAACTCAGTTAATGAAGAGTCACTTAGTGAAAACTGGGTAACTCGGTTAATGAAGAGTCACTTGGTGAACACTGGGTAACTCAATTAATGAAGAGTCACTTGGCAAACACTGGGTAACTCAGTTAATGAAGAGTCACTTGGCGAACACTGGGTAGCTCAGTTAATGAAGAGTCACTTGGTGAATACTGGGTAACTAGGTTAATGAAGAGTCACTTGGCAAACACTGGGTAACTAGGTTAATGAAGAGTCACCTGGCATACACTGGGTAACTTGGTATCAACATGCAGAATGAACAAAAAATGAGTAAGATAACAAGGCAACCTAGGATGCTCCTACATCAGAAAATTGTGGTTGAAAGGAATGATTCTCTTGAATCATTGAGATGTCACAATCTAAGTGGAATCCAACTTAGATTGTGAAATCCATGAAGCATCTTCAATAGGTCTGTTCTTCCACTTTACCAAATATTCATAGTAATATTTTCCTCTTGTGCTCCTGCCAACTCTCTAATCCAATATATGTTCAACTTCTTCAATTTTCTTCTTAGGATAATCTTCTAATAAAACAACTTCATCATCTGACTCATGATACTTATACAAATCAGCAATATTGAATATAGGAGATATATCCATGTCATCAGGTAACTCAACTTCATAAACATTACCACTGTCAAACTTCTTCAAGATCCTACAAGGTCCAAATTTCTTCATCTTCATCTTACTATATGTTCCAACTGGGAATCTTCCTTTCCTTAGATGAACCATCACCTCATCACCAACTTGAAAATCATGGTGTCTTCTAGACTGATCAGCATTCTCCTTATACTTTTGATTGCTTTGTTCCAACCTCGACTTCACTTCCTTATGCAGGGACTCCATAAAATCAGCAAATTCTTCTCCTGCAGTGCTTTTCTTTTCTTCACTAGCAACATCTCTCAAATCTGATATACCTCTAGGATGCATTCTAGTAACAATCTCAAAAGGTGTCTTCCTTGTACTCCTATTCACAAAATTAGTATATGCAAATTCAGCTTGTGCCAATACCATCTCCCAATTACTTGGCTTATTCCCAACTAAACATCTCAACAAATTTCTCAAGCTTCTATTCACAACCTCTGTCTATCCATCTATTTGTGGATGGAATGTAGAACTAAACTTCAGCTCAAAACCCACATTCTTCCTTAAAGTCTTCCAAAAATAACCAACAAACTTACTATCTTTTTTTGAAATAATACTTCTTGGTAATCCATGCAATCTCACAATCTCTTTAAAGAAAAGTTTATCAACATGCTCAGCATCTGATGTCTTCTTACATGGTATGAAATGAGACATCTTAGAAAATCTATCCATTGCAAAAAATATAGAATCATACCCCTTCTCTATTTTAGGAAATCTCACCTACATGGAGGATAATCCACCTTTTTTAGATGTATGCTTAGTTGTCAACCTTATCTCCTAGCACTTTCTAGCTTTTTCTAGAAGCTTCCTAGAGGCCTTTATAAATAGGCTCTCCTAATGTAATATCATATCATATTGTATAGCAATTCATTTTTCATTTTTGCAATATTTTTTCTCTTAGTTTCTTGAGTTTCTCCAAGCCCTACCTTTCCTTCTTTGATTTCTCTTTAGCAAGTTATTTGCATGCAAGTGATCTTGGCAAGCTATGAAGTTGGCTTTCATCAACTTCTACATGGTATTAGAGCCTCCATGTTGCTTCTTGGTTTGAAGGATTTTTGAAGCCATGATTTGGACACACAAGCCCTAATTTATTTGTATTTTTTCTTTAATTAGGAGGAAGAGCATTTTTTTAGGGCACTTTGGGCTCAAACGAATGTTTCCATTATGCTCAAAAGGCCTGTTACAAGTACAAACTATATAAAATTTTCCATTTTTGGTGACTGTAGCATTTGGCAAAAAAAATTTGCACCCAAGAGGCCTACAGATGCATTTATTGCACAGGAAATTTTTTTTTTTTAAACACAACAGCACCCCCACACCACCACAGCACCACCACTACACCACTCTAGCACCACTGCCACCAGCAGCAACACTATGGTGCCACTAGCCTTTGACCACCACTTAGCTGGCCTACCACCTTCCTTTGCAATGCCACCCCTATTCACAGCTCTGCCACCACCTTTGCCAACATCGCCCTCACCTAGCTGCCCCTATGGCCACCACCTACCCTTGTACACTTGGCACCTTCTACATATGCCATGTGGCATAGGTGCCACATTAGCACTTGCCACATGGTCGTGCCATGTCAGCACTGTACTACCACATGGATGTCACATGGCACTACCACATGGCAATTTTTTTTGCCTCAATGACCTCCAAGCTATCAATTTTAGGCAAGTGAAATGCCAACATTAGCATGATGACAGCACTACATCAGCACTCCTACATCCTCTTTAGGTCTTTTTTTAACCTACTTGTGGTTTTTTGGCCATAACTTGGGCATGCAGAGGTATTTTTATGATCTGAAAGAAGTATTAGAAAGCTGGTTTCAAGATGGAGACATTGGTGTAGGTATTGTTTCATTTTTATATAGTTTGGTTGCCTATTTTTGTAGTCAAATTTGGATGTTCTATTTTTCACTCTGTCTAGCTTATCCTATGCATCCCATCTCTATTTTTTGAAAATGTTATATTTTTGAAAAGTTGGTTTTGTCATCTTTTCAAAAATACTATAATTTCCTTTAGATTCTACCCCATGCTCTTTCTATCATGTTTTTTCATTTTTTTCTCTATAGTGGATATATTGGGTGTTCCAAGTTCAAGGATCATTTTCATGGCATGGTATCTTTTCTTTTGAGCTATACTGTATGTTTTATCAACTTTTTTCCTTTTCTAATCATTGTTGATGTCATTTTTAAGCACTTTTATCCAAACACACTAAGATAAAGTGTCACTCTTACATTTTGGGATCCTAGATGTTATTTTGAGACAATTGTACTGGCACTATATTATAAAGTGCCATGGGGGGTTAGTTGTTTCCATTTTTGTACCCTCTTCCTTTGCCAAGTGAGTGTCCCTTCCATGATTAACACATGCCTTTATAAGTGTTTGTACCTCTTCCTCTCTCTTGCTATTCTTGGTTCTTTCTGCAAAGGATTTTGGCCCACTTTTTTTAGTTTCCTATCGCCTCACCCTATCTGCATTAGGGGGGGTTATTATGTTGTTTCTAATGCTTCCTTGGTTCAATAGTTTGATGGAGTGAGCTATGTATTCAGTATTTGATTGTATATACTAGGTGACTAAAGTGGCTACCTACCTATGCATTTTGGTGAGATGGATCATCTATCATATAAATACTCTTAGTTCGCAACCTTCTATTTCCATGGAGGTTCTTCAAATTAGCAGTTTCTTTTTGACAAACTTCATGGCTTCTTCATGCTTTAGTGATATTCTTCATGATCTTTTCTTTCAATAATACATTTGATACCAAATTGCAATGGTAGTGTTGTTGCAATTTTTTCGTCACAACCTTGTCGTCATCACAATTGTAACGGTCTACTGTCGCAATTGTGACAACAACAAGGTTGTGACAGAAAAATTGCAATGGCACTGTCGTTGCAATTTGGTACCAAATGTATTAGTGTTTATTTCTATTTTTTGGGACATTCCTCTAGTTGGAGGCTTCTTCAGTCCTTCACTAGGTTTTTAGTTATCTCTTTTTGGAGAGGGGTTTTTCCCACAAGGTTTTCTCCTTTGTCTCTAGTTTACAAAGATTGCATTGCATTTCATCGCATTTTCACATGGGTACCTAACATGGCCTAGTTGTTAGGACCCATTCTACATTTTATCTTATCTTTTGTGAGCTTAAGTGCATTCCCTTAAGTTGCACTTAAGAGGGGTGTTAGAGTAAATTATTATTATTTATGCTTTTACTTAAGTTTACTTAGGATAAATGCATTATTTATTAGTTTTTATCTAAGAGTTGTTGACAACACATGAGTTTGTTCCTATCTAGTCACACTTATGTTCTCACCTACATGGAGGATAATCCACCTTTTGTGGATGTATGCTTAGTTGTCAACCTTATCTCCTAGTGCTTTCTAGCTTTTTCTAGAAGCTTCCTAGAGGCCTTTATAAATAGGCTTTCCTAATGTAATATCATATCATATTGTATAGCAACTCATTTTTCATTGTTGTAACATTTTTTCTCTTAGTTCATTGAGTTTCTCCAAGCCCTACCTTTCCTTCTTCAGTTTCTCTTTAATAGGTTATTTGCATGCAAGTGATCTTGGTGAGCTATGAATTTGGCTTTCATCAACCTCTACAATGTGGTCTCGCAAGGAAGGTTAGTTTTAAGAGTGGGTTAAAGAAAGAACTGGGAAAGGTTGACCAGGAGGGATAAAGGATCAGTACAATTTTCTATGGCTACCAAAATGTAGGGGTGTAGTTGGGATGGTGGGAATTCTAGTTAGGGCTTTGGGGATTAGGAAATAGTCAAATAGAAATGTCATTGTAAAATGTGACTATAGGAATATGGGGGATGATCTTTCATGGGAATTCTCCTATGAGAATGGTGGGAAAGAGTAAAGTACTATTTTTGGGGGAAAGGGGAGAGGGGGGGGAACATGGGTATATTATTTGGGAAGAGAAAAGGAAAAATGACATGAGTGTTGTCTTGCAGGTAGTGATCATTAGATGCTTTGGTGTCACGAGAGTGACTTGCAGTTTTGATGCATGCCAAGGAGAATTTTACACCAATAGACTAGGTGAGGATTGACATTATTGGACTGGGGTACCTAGCTAGGTTACCTCATACATAGGCATACATGGTGATGTACAACACTATGTGAGCATTGGCATAGTGAGATTGGCACAATCCATTGGCTGACAAGGGAGATGAAAATTACCCAAGAGGATGTGTAAAGGATTTTTTGACTACCCATGCGAGGGATTCTAGTGATGGCTAGTAGGGGGATATCTAAAGAGGAGGTGATGTAGTTACTGGTGGGACCTATAGTCTAGTATCATATCTAGAGTGGTTAGTTTCCACTAGAAGAGCGCTTGGATTGGGTGGTAGTGGATAGGAGGACCTAATTTTATGTGTGTGGGTTGGTCTTAGGGTACATTTCCCCAGATACTTCTAGTACATGAGTGACATTGGCATTGATACCAATGATCATTCAAATCATGGATGACAAAGTCCCTACTACATGGGGCTCACTAATGTTAGCTAAGCTATATCATGATCTACATCAGATTGTTTACCAGGGTGTAGAAAATCAAGAGAGGAGTATGGGGTTCCTTACATTACTATAGGTTTGGGCCTAGGAGCATATTACAACATTTAGGCTGATTGGTCAGAGGGAGAGGCAGGCAGAGGAGTCAGTCGTGTATAGCTAGGTTGATCCTCTCACCTATCACCACACATAGAAGTTTGATTACTTGTGAGTCTAGTTAGATGAGATTTGGGTCATTACATGGAGGTCATATATGGGTCTTGGGTTGTGGGCAGAGGAGAGGCATCATTTTCCTTACACTATCTTGCCATGTTTCATTTTGGGTAGTAGGAGCATATTATAGAGTAGTATCAGCCAGATAGGGCTTTATGATAGTTCAGATGGCCATATGTTGCCCAAAGGGAGTCAAAATAGTATTAGTGGATGACATAGGAGCCAATGACCATTTTTGGGTTGGCACTGTAGAGGGAGGGGCTGCTAGAGGCATGGTGGGACTTAGCACCATAGGACTGGGACTGGTTTGCTAGTGTAGCAGATGTTAGCTCCACCCAGGACCATAGGGATTGGTTTGAGCACCATAGGCTAGTAGGTAGGGCCTAGGTTAGAAGAGAAATATTTTTTGTAGGAGTGATTTCTTGAGCAACAAGGCATGGGAGATACATGGCTAGGGGGCTATAGTAGCAAGCAGAGGTGGTGGTACAGGAGGAGGCACCACTGAGGTGAAGGTGAAGGGTTGTGACAGACGAGAAATAAGAGGATGCCAGGCCATAACCAAAGAGGGAAGATGATAGGTAGGAGGAGGAGAGGAGACTATAGGAGGAGGGTGGAAAGGGTCCATATGAGCTAGTAGTGGAGGAGGAGGTGGAGGTAGATCATCCTCAGGGGGAGGGGATGATGGATTGTTTGGTAGGTATGAGTCTTTGCAGCAGACACATGAGGTGACTAGCCAACTACTACAGGACACGCAATAAAAGAGAGATCAGCTTCAAATAGAGTGGGGCTAGTTCTATCATGAGCACAATGTGGTATAGGGCTAGGTGGATAGGGTGAAGGTAGAGTTGGGGGCACTACAGGTGGAGTTGGGTAGTTAGAGGGGACGTTGGATAGCCTTGGAGAGGAAAGGATTGTACAGGAGGATGGACAAATTCTAGAAGGAGAGGGATAGGCTAGTGGTGAAGGTGGCTACACTAAGGGCACTGATGGTAGTAGGAGGAGGATTTGTGGAGATGAGGAGACTAAGGGGGGAGTTGGAGGATTTGTAGGAGAGAGCGAGTTTTTACAATGGGAGATACCATGCAGCAGTGCCAATAGATCAGATAGAGCACTATAGATGGCTAACATAGTCAAGTATGATTGACACACATATAGGCATATAGATATGGGGAGAGAGTGGATAGAGAACTAGGGGCTCTCAAAGGACTCATGAGTCTCATCATATAGGGTAGACCCATAAGAAAGGGTAGAGCAAGAGGTAAGATAGGGGGATAGGTGGAAGGAGGGATGAGGCGGAGAGCTTAGGTACTAAAGAGGGATAAATAAGGCTACCACCACCATGACCACTAAAATTGGGTGCAAAGAGGGGTCCTTATGAGTCTCATGGTGAGAAGGAAATAAATGAGGGTGAGGAGTAGTGATATGATGCATTTTGTATAGTATCTTTGGATGTATCTTTTTGTGGGCACAAAATGGATGTATTGGCATGGGAATTGTACTATATGGACACTAGATTTTTTGGACTACGATGGACTTTGGTATTTTTTAGGGGTGGGTCATGTATTATTTATTCTTTGCAGGTGTGATATATAGATATGATCATTCTTTGGGGTGGGATATGAATGTATTGAGTACTGTGTCATGAGATGTTTTGATGTGGATGTTGTTATGAGATGCATGTGAATAGATGTAGGAGATAGACTTACATTTTTTAATGCAAGATGTGATGTTTCAATGTTTATGAAATGCATGATGTTATTGACACTTTTTGATGTTAGATATAATATGTTTATAAGGAGATTTATGGTATGCATGATGGTACTAATGTGTTTGTGATGTAGAAAGTGACATGCTTATGGACAATGATAGCAATGTTCTTTGATATAGGAGATGTTGTTGTTTGATTGTATGATTTTTAAAGGCAAGAACTAAGATTTTATGATGAGGCAAAATGGATAACTATAAAGTGATCCTAAACAAATTATAATGAGGAAAAATGGATAGCCAATAGTTTTATGATAATGAAAAGTAGTTAACTAAAATGTGATGATAATGTAAATGGGTTTTAAATCTATGATGATGGAAACAAACCTAAGGTTACGATAATGAAAAATAACATCAAGGCTATGCTAATGGAAATGAACCTAAATTTATGATAATAAAAATGGAACATTAAAACTATGACAATGGAAATGAACCTAAGTATACGATAATGAAAATGAATGTTAAAACTATGATGGTGGAAATGAACCTAAGTATAGGATAATAAAAATGAATTCTAAAACTATGATGATGGAAATGAACCTAAATATATGATAATGAAAATGGAACATTAAAACCATGGTGATGGAAATGAACCTAAGTATACAGTAATGAAAATGAACCTTAAAACTATGATGATGGAAATGAACCTTAATTTATGATAATGAAAATGGAATGTCAAAACTATGATGATGGAAATGAACCTAAGTATATGATAATGAAAATAAAAATTAAAACTATGATGATGGAAATGAACCTTAATTTTTTATAATGAAAATGGAATGTTAAAACTATGCTGATGTAAATGAACCTAAATTTATGATAATAAAAATGATTTTATAAATATGATAATGGAGATGATTTTTTAAGTTTATGATGATGATGATGGGTGTAGACTATGATAATGATGAGTAAAAAGGAACCACAAAATCATGGTAAACTTGAGAAGTAGCATGAAACTAAAAGACTTATGGTGATGCAAATTATAAGTAATAAATAATAATAATAATAAGGCTAATGGTAATGTGGTAAGAAATGAGTGTATATGATATGAAATGTAGGTGAAATGATTGAGAAACATATATGGGGATAGGATCTACAACATATTGCTAACCAACCATAGTCTTTAGTTGGGGGGGAACAATGTGCACAACTTTACTCATACTAGTTGTGGGATAGGGGTTTAAGGAGAGGTGATGGTTGTTAAGGAGTTGTCAAAGTAATAAGATGAAATTTGGATGGGATGATAGGGGATGTAGGGATACTTCTTAGGGATGATTTTCTTTTCTTTGTATGGGTACAAGGTGATGGGATGGTGAAATTATGCCTAGAATTTGAAGGTGGGGTACTTCATAAAGAAGTACCACCATGTAGTTTTGACTACTTAATTTGATATAGGAATATTAGGTATATGCCAAAGTTACTAAGAACATCAAGGCCTTTACCCCAATATTACATAGCACTGACTTAAACAAGCACAAGCACACAATGATCACCCCCGCATCACACATGAGTCCTAGAGGGATCAGAGTGGAAACAATACTAGGTGATCCATAAGCAAATGATATTTCCCAATTGCAGCATGTGATCATGAATGAAGACATGTTTGGAACATGCAAGGGTCATATCAAACTGACTCACAAGTAGAAAAAGACTTGATCAAAACCTTGCTTTCTAATTGCCCCATTTGTAGCACACCATTATAATATAAAATATCATGGCGACCATGTGGAGGGAACAAAAAAATTGCTTGGAAAAGACACTTTTTTTTCAGAACCAAAAGGTGAAATCCAATAAGAGAAACAATAAATATATAAATAAAAAGTAACATTTTTCCAAAGAGATCAGTAGGATTAGATACTAACAAGCCAAGGTGTAGACACAAGGATGAATGCATCCTACAAAAAACCTATTGGTAGTATGCTTGGGACTATGACAAAGGTGGCAACTAGAACTTTGTTGCAGACAACTCTAGGATTTCACTATAGGCTTTGAAAAAGTGACTTGTTTTTTTAGGAGAAATGTGATTTATGGCCTAAAATGGGGAACATCAAGTATTTACAAGTGTGACTATACAAAATTTATGATGTTTTAGATATTTTGGTAAAATGTGTTAGTGGGTTTGTATATGATGGAAAAATCTCAGGATGAGGACGTAGCATGATGTATACAGTACATTATTTTTACAAGGGCATGATAAATAGATATGGTACAAGAGATAAAATACAATTGATATGATACATGCGATAAGGTACAGGAGTAAGATAGATGCACGAACCATGATAGAATACATTGTTCCAATGGGTTTTCCAAGCTAAAGGATAATGATAATATGTCATGATTTATGATAGTGTAGTGATGGAATCCTTGGAACACCTTTGGAAAATGGGAAAAAAAATGGGTGACAAAATGTGGAAGATAGTTTGGGATGAGTAGAGTTTTGATAGATAATGAACATGCCAAGTACACATGGCACCCAATTGCTAGGTTTTCACCAAGGTACCTATCCAAGGAACTTGAATTGCCAAATTTTTGCCATTGGATGATTACTTTCTTTTTATTCCTTTCTCTTGTTTTTATCTTTTTTTGGATCCCTTTTTTGATTTTTTGGTTTTCTTCATAGGATTATTAAGATACACTAAGGTGCTTTTTCAAGTAGAGAATTTCTTGAGGTGAATGATGTTGGTCAGATTATTTAGTGTTTCTCCCTCAAGTGTTGATAGCTAATACACCCCTAAGCAAAAACATGCAATGACAATATATGGGCCAAGCCATGTGGGCTCAAACTTTCCCTTCTTCTCTCATCTATTTAGACCTTCATGTTTTCCTTAAAGACCATGTCACCTACTTGAAATTGGCATGGATGAACCATCTTGTTGAAATTGTGCTTTAAGTGATTTTTATAGACCATGAGATGGTCATAGGTTTGTTTCCATTTTTCATCAAGTAGATCTACTTGAGTGAGTCTAGCTACTTTGTAATTCTCATTTGATATCTACCCTCACAAAGAAATATGCAAGGATGGGAGTTCAACCTCAATAGGTAGTACTAATTTGGCACCATAGACCAAGTAGCATGGAGTTATGCCTGTGGATGTACAAAATGAAGTGTGATAAGCCATAAGGTAGGGTTGATTTGAAAATACCAATTACGGTAGGAATCATTGACAACTTTCTTTAGGATTTTGAGTAAAGTTGTGTTATTTGCCTTAGCCTAACCACTACCTTGTGGGAAGTAGGGGATAGAAAAATGGTGATGGATATGAAGGGAGATGCACAATTCTTCTATGTTGAGGTTTTGAAAGTTACCTCCATGATCAGTAAAAATGGTAGCTAGGATACCAAAGCAACATATGATATGATAGAGGATAAATTTGGAAACTTGAACTCCTGTAGTGGTGATATGTGGGACTGCTTCTACCCACTTAGTGAAATAATTAATCAAGGTGATTTTCCACTTATTTATTTTTGAAGAGAGAGGTGCTATAAAACCAATAAGGTCAAACCCCAAACATGAAAATAGCCATGGCAGTACAATAGGTTGAAGATTTTAAGCTAGGGCTTGGATCAAATTTGCATGTTGCTAACAAGGTAGACATACTAGCATCATACTCTAGATTAGGCCAATAATATCCAACTCAAAGTATCTTCTTAGCTAGGACTATGCCACACATGTGAGCACCACAAAGTTTGGTGTATACCTCTTTGAGAGCCATTGCAGCCTCATTTTGGTCTAAACATTGAGAGAGAGTTTCATGATACCCACAATGATATAGGGTGTTAGCTATGATAGTGTAGTGAGATGCTTTATGAATAAGTTTTTGGTGTTCATTTCTTGTGAGATGGGGGAATATGATACCATTTAGTAGGTAAGCATGAATTTTGTGGTACCATGGGATTGGGGACCAACCAAGATGCATACCTGTGTTGATTCACCATTCTCATGTGTAGGCTTGTGTAATTGCTCAACTAATAATTCATATTGTGTAGCCTCTTGAGGGATCTCCAAAAGTGAACTAATCATAGCCATGGCATATGTAGCCTTGTTTTATAATCTAGGCACTTGTGTGAATTGGATCTGAGTAAAGTGTTGCTATAGTTGATCTACCAATTCTTTGTAAGGTTGGAGCTTATCATCCTTAGTTTGATCTTCATCAAGGATTTTCTTGATAATAAGCTATGAATATCTGAAGACCTATATCTTTGTGATGTTCAACTCAACTACTATTTTGAGCCCTGCAATAAGAGCTTCATACTCTAAGATGTTGTTGTCACATTGGAACTAGAGTTTAAAAGATTTAAGAATGTAATCACCTTAAGGGGTGACCAAGAGTATGTAGGATCTAGACCCATGGGATGTGTAAGATCCATCAAAGTATAATTTCTAGGCTGGTTGTTCCTTTATCAAGTAGAGGTGTCCATCTAGGAACTCCATAATGAGAGGATGATCAGCAATCAAGGGCACATTAGCCAAGTGATCTATTATAGCTTGACTTTTGATAGCTTTCCTGTCAACATATTGGATGTCAAATTCACTTACAAGCATGACCCACTTGGCTAGGTCCTCTATGAGTATTGTGTGTGACACCATATATTTCAATGGATTAAGCTTGGATATTAGTTGCACAGTGTGATTCAACATATAGTGATGGAGCTTTTGAGTGTCAAAGACCACAGATAAGCAAGCCTTTTCCATTGGTTTGTAATTAAGCTCATACCTAACTAGAGTATGAATGATGTAGTAAATAGCCCTCTCTTTTCCTTCATCATCAAGTTGTTCTAGAAGAGCACCTAGTATTGTTGGGGTACCTATGATATATAATATGAGTGGTCTTCTCGCAAGTGGCTGAACCAAGATAGGTGGATTAGCCAAGTATTGCTTGATCAGTTCAAAGAAACATACAAAAATGGGATCCCGCCTAAAATTTTGATCCTTTTTGAGAAAGTGTGTAAATGGTTGACACTTATCAATGAGCTAGGAGATGAATATTTTGACTGATTGTAGTTTATCTTGGAGAGGGAAAAGCTATCTAAGTGTCTTAGGAGACATATCCATGATGGCCTTGAATTTTTAGGTTCAATCTCAATACCATGTCATGACACAATGAACCATAAGAGCTTTCTAGATGTAATTTTGAAGACACATTTCTTGGGGTTGAGCATGAGATGATACTTAGCCAGCTGATCAAACACTTTTTCAAGATGAGATAAGTGATCAAAGGCATTAAGAGACTTGACTAGAGTATCATCGACATAATCCTCAAGAGTTTTGTGGATGAGGTCATAGAATGTGGTTAGCGTGGCTCACTAATAGGTTGCCCCAACATTTTTAAACCTGAATGGAATCATGTTACAAAAAATGCTCCCCAAAGGGTGGTAAATGTTGTCTTATGTTGATCTACTTATACTATCTAAATCTGATTATATGCCAAGAAATCATCCATGAGTGATAAGAGCTCATGGCCTCTGGTGAGATCAACAATCATGTCTATATCTAGCAACGGGAAATCATCCTTTAGGAAACCTTTGTTGAGATCTCTCAAGTCTATGCAAGTCCTAATATAATAAAAAGGCTTTGTGAAAGGTACCAAATTGGAGATCCAATTTGAATAGTCAATTGATTGAATGATCTTTTCATCTAGTAGTTTTTCTAACTATGCTTTAACCAATAAAGAAACTTTGGGATCCATCTTATAGAGTTTTTACATGGTTGGTTTGGCCTTTGGATCTATGGCCAAGTGGTGTACCATGAACTTGGGGTCCAACCCTAGCATATCTTGATAGGACCATGCAAACAAACCAATATTTTCATGAAGGACTTTGATGAGAACTTTTTCTTGTTCAGGTAGTAGAGATGTAGCAATGTATGTGATTTTTGGTATCTCTATTAAACTAATATTGACCAGCCTAGTTTTCTCTATTAGGACTAATGATATTACAGGCCTGTGATCTTGTGGGGGGGGAATAAAATCTTCATCCTTAGGTTCCTTAAAAAGGTTTTCACTATTGGATGCATCCTTTATTTTCTTTTCATTTTTTGATTCATTCAATGGTGCTCGAAAAGAGTTTTCACCAGAGAATACTATAGCCTTTCTTTTTTCTTTTGGTTTTTTTTTCTTTGTTCATTTTTGTGAATGGAGATTTTCTCCTCCCCAAGTGACTTTTTGGATCCAACTTGTAGACATAGGTTGACTATGGAGGTTGTTTTTTGTGTGGTATTTCAGCCCCCATGAATTTGAGGATCACATGATCTGTGGTGAATTCATCAACACAAATAACACTTGGTTGGTCCCAATCAATGAGTTCGATGTGCGTGAGTGATAAGTCTATGAGGTTAACGGAGAGTTCACAGAGCACAAAGGCTCCTAAGATGAGTTCACTCAGGAAAATATTTTCATAGGCTTTCTTTTTTACCTCTTTAGGAATGTCTTAAACCTCAACGAGATTGTTTTGGATGTTCATAAAGGCATGACAATTTTTTCCAGTGCCCCCAATTGCGGGGAGTCCATAACCTAGGCTTTTCTTCTTTTCTTCTTTGCAAGCTTCTATAGGCTATCTAATTCTTGAATCCTCATGAACTTGACCACCTCCTTGATAATACCATTGCTCGGTAGCAAGGTGATGTGATTATGGATATTTCTTTTTGAAGTAGTCATGGATTTCTTCACTTTTGGGTGGTAGATATTTATACAACCATGTGCTAATATTAGGAGTTGTTTCCTCTCCATCAAGGATCATGTTTGCAAAAAATGTGGTGTTCCCAAGTTTTGTGAGCTAGGCGGCTATGTCTAGCTTTGGCCCCTAGTAGATTGGGCACCCTCTAGTATGTGGATCAAGTGGTAAAGCACCAACAAAAAAAGCATCAGAAATATTTTATTCTCCATAATCTTGGTAGTTGATCTTAACTGTAGAAAGAGTGGATGCTAAAATGGTGTTTGGATCATGGCATCTACCAATGGAGCTAGCCATGATGTTGCTAATCTTGATTCCAAGATAATGATTGGTATATGAAGCCTCTATTGCATTGCAATAAGAAAAGGGTTTTAGATTAATGTGTGTGGCTATCTTAGTGCCATTTTGTGGAAATCTAATGCATTGATGATGTGTGGATGGAATAGCCTTCATGACATGAATCCATGGTCAACCAAGGAGGATGTTGTATGGAAGGTTGAGATCAAATACATGACAAATTTTTTCTTGAGTGGCTGGACCAACTCTAATAGGTAGCAGGATAGTCCCTTTAGTGGTCCATTCTAGATTATCATATGATTTGATAGTGATGACCTCATTTAGTATATTTGTCTCGGTCTATCCCACTTTTTTGATGAATTTTAAAGTGCATATATTTAAGGTCAATCCATTATTTATCCATGTAACCTATTTTCCAAAAAAGTCAAAGACCATGATAGATATGCAAAGTGGAAGTATATGATTAGGCTCAATAGTGGGGATGTTTGAATTTTTGAAAGATAATGTGTAGAAGGAAAATAAATGGCCTATGAGGTTGAAAAACTTGGTGGTGTTGATGTCACTAGGGACATGTAACTCATTAAGAGAACTATTGAGTATCTCTTGATAAAAGGGGCTTGTGCATAAGAGATTTAAAATGGAAATTTGACATGGCATATTTCCAAGGTGTTCCAAGATGTTATATTGTATTCCTAATGGGGGTAGTCTTGATGGAGGGGGTCTTGATGGGGTAGATACAGATGGTCCAACTATGTTGAGTCGAGCTCTTCTAGTGGCGATCATGCATTAGGCTTCTAGGCCTTTGATATTTATAACATTTATAGAAGGCTCAACCTATGATATGCATCCAATTAGGTTTACATAGTCCAAGTAGGATGACATATACTCCTAAGACTTGTCTCAGTTATCACCTTGATTTTTTTAGTATTTTTTGGTTTTTTGGTGATCAAATTATTTGTAGGGGCTTTACCTATGTTATATGGAGGAAAATCCTTTTGATATATCAATAAACCTATGTTTGGAGAGGCTTGGGCACCCACTATGATCTCCTTTTGGTCAATAAGATCCTGGACATAGTCCTTGAGCTGCATGCATTTAAGGGTGGTATGCCCCTTAACACGATAGAATTTGCAGAACTCATTCTCTTTATACCAGGATCCTCTAGACTAATTTTGTTCTAATGGTTGTCTGGGGTTGTCAAATAAGGTTATCCTTGGCCAATTTCTCAAAAATAACATCAAGGGGTTCACCCAATAGGTTGTATACTCAAGCTTGCCTTTGAACGTGTAGTTTTGGTCTAGTTGAGAGTATGATAGTGTTAGTCTGATTTTGAGGATGTTGATTGTTTTGTATAGGTGGTTATTGATAAATTAGTTATTATTATTGTTGAAAAAATGTATGGGGTGTGTTGGATGTTGTCCCAATTACATAAACATGTTGAGTGTTTGTGGCTCCATTGGTAACTATATTTTTATTTTTGTTTTAGTATCATGGTTTGTCACTGTATTAACCTCAATCTTGGGTGTTTTCCTTGTACATCTTAATGACACCATCTTTAATAAGTTCCATATTCAAGGCCCATACCCTTTTCTTTGATGTCTTTTTAGGTTTGGAGGCAAGTTATGACCATGTGATGTGCAAGACTAGGATGGGCATTGTTGATGAACATTTTAACGAGGTGGTGCTCTGGGATAGTACAAGAAATTTGTGTTGTGAGATTTTTCCATCTTTTTAAGTAGTCTACAAGGCTTTCTCCCTCCTTTTTTTGGCATTAAATAATTCATCTATGGATTATTTAGTTTCAACTAGGTGAGTGTACTAGGATACAAAGGCCTCTAATAGTTCAAAGAAGGTTTTGATGGTGTCATGAGGGATCTGACAGAACCACTCAAGAGTAAGCCATCCTAAGCTTTTGAGAATTAGATGCATGAGAAATATTTCATTGTAAGCCACTTCTTGGAAATGCATATAAAATTCCTTGACATGTATAACTAGATATCCTTTCCCCCTAAATTTATTAAACTTAGGAACTTCAAAATGCTTAGGAAATGGTGTCATCATGATTACCTTGTCAAATGGATACAGGTAGAATATTTCAAATTTGAAAGTTTTGGAATCTATCCCATCTTTGAGTTCTTTGAGAGAATTTTTCATCTCTTCCCATTTGAAGTTAACTGGAGTTGATATTGGTTCCCCTAGTACAAGGCATGTCTCAGATTGTGAGAGTGAATATGGATGGTTTTTTTGGATGTATTATGGTGGTTTAAGTGTGGGTTGAATGGTGTTTGGAGAAGGAGTTATGATCTATTGGGGTAGTGGTTGGACATATTGTTGTATCTACTGAGAGGATTGTTGGTGAGGTGGGTAGATATAGGATTGTTTCCTAGATAAATAATTCTATTGGTGTTCAGAAATATAGTTGTTGGGGTGGTTGTGGCTAGAGAATTGGTGATGGAAATAGTGAGGCTATGTTGTGAGAGGATAAATTAGGCCTAACATACGATGGTTGTGCTACAATATGAGAAGGAAATTGAGTGGTGATGGGTGCCAAATAATTGGTGGAGGGAAGCATCCCTACTGGTGTTGGTTATTTTTGTGGGATTGTTTGGCTACTTCCTAAGGGTGGCATAGAGAAGTAGTTAGTGATTGAGGGTAATGGATAGATTGGTGGTGGCATGAGTTGATGTTTTTGGAAAGATAGCATGAAAGGATTACTAAATGGAAAGCATGTGGTAACCCCTTCTACTTGTCCAAAACCCCAAGGAGGAAGTGGAAATGGCATGGTGGTATTTGGCATAGATGCAAATGGATTTGAAGAAGTGAAAGGTGGATTAGTAATGCAAGAGCATCCTAGGTGTAAGAGAAATCTTGCATCACCCAAAAAAATAATTTTTTTTAGTCTTTTCTATTTTAATAAGGACTAGTAGACAAGGTGGTTACTATTTATGGGAACTTGCTATTTTTAGTAAGTTTATAATACAAGCTCAGAATATTTTCATTTTCTATAGGAAGGTTCATTTTAGAGTTATAAGGCTACCATAAAAATCTCACTAATCCATGGTGCAAGGCACCCTAACAAAGTCATGGAAAGGGGGGTCATTTGAATGGCTCTTGAAGAATGATCATAAATATTATAGGATCTAAAAGATCAAGACATGAAAATATCAATGTGATTGGGGTTATGGTCCATTTTTTGAATTTGATGGAATGTTATGTAATAAGCCTAAATCTATAAAGGCATGAGTTGATGTAATAGGAGTAGATAGTCTAGGAGGCCTAGAAGGCTAAAGGATAAGTATTATAATATAATAATGGATTTAAAGTTATATCAAGATCCTACATGGAAAAACTTTGAAGTCTTAAAGTCTACAAAGTTATTTAAATAAGTTTTTAAAAATTAAATATTTGAAAGGTAACGTTCAAATGTGTTTTAGAGGGAAATTACCAAATAAGGATTAGTTTCTTTGTTAGAGGATCCAACTACTTTTGATTTGTTAATGGGTTTATTTTAAGTATATGTAAGCATCAGAAGGCATAAGGGTACAGTGGTGGAAGTTGGAGTTTTAGATTGTACAAACTATGTCCATATTGGAAGTAATAACAGTTACTTTCTTGCAAATTTAAAGTCTTTTGATGTTGTATTGATCTATTGATTTGGAGATAGATGTGTAATGATTTTTAAATTCCACTAAATCTAGTTCCAAGTGATTTTTAATACTGATTCAATCATTAAGATTGATTGTGTTGTAGAAATCTCTAATTTTTATTTTAGTGCCAATCATGGATTCATGAGATCCATCCCCTTTTGTACATATTGTTTCTTGGGGATGGATACACACTTGTAATATAATTTCCTAAAAATGATTATGAAGGAATGAACCCCATTTGTAGGAGAGTAAGAGAGGTTGGTTGTGTTGGAGGGTAGAGAAGTGACTGGATAGTCACAAGAGGAAGGAATGCTTGTCTTAGTAAATTGCAGTTCAATGCAAGGGTCATTTCTCCAAAGTTAACCGTTGGATCTTGCCAAATTTTGGATATGTTGGAGGGAGCCAAATTGTGCCAAATATCAATGGTTTCACTAAGAAAATAAGGTCTAGTTCAAAATTTATGAATGACTGTTGTCGGGTCTATCTAAGGGACAGTGATATGGCACTTTGTGATGAATTTTCCCATGAATGTGTTAAGGGAGTTTCTGTGAAGGGATTAAATGTTGTACAGGGATCTTTAGAGACTCCCAATTTTTGATAAGGAGTAGTGGGTCCATTGATATTGACCCTACTGGGTAGGTCTTTAGAAGAAGTTGAAGCAATAATATTCTGAGAATAGTCACAATACATACGATCAAATATGCATTGTTGCATGAGAGGAAGATTTCCAAGAGCACAGTCATTAGCATGTGGAGTATAGTCAAGTCTAAAGTGTTTAGAGTTGACCTTTGATAGGTCTATAGAGAAAAGTGGGTCTAAGAGTGATTAGTGATTGGAGAAGGGGAAATTTTATATCAAACAAAGAAGGAAAGAAGTTATTAAACTATGAAGGGATTATAACATTCCACTAGCCTCTACATCACTCTAGCTTAAGTATTGGAGAAGTTATTATGGATTTTCAATGGAAAAAATTGTAGAAAAATCTTTAGGTTCACCATTGGAGGCCTTAGAGTTCCTAGATGAGTCTAAAAACTTGACAAAAGGGTGCTTATGTCATTTTTGAGCATGTAGATCAAGAGCTAGGATTTTTGAAAAGTGGTTATAATAGCCAATCAGAGCAACAAGTCAAGATTTATGGCCTTCCAAAGTTGGGCTACCTAAAATATCTAAAATAAATTTCAAAAATGTATATCGATGACTCTACATGTTTTGTTAGGGTCTGTCAGCCTTAAGTATTAAGTTTCAATGTCTAGAACCTTCTCAGGCGGCATAAAAATTGCCTATTTAAGAAAGGCCTGAACATTGTCTAGGACAGCTCTGAATGATAGTTTGCAACTTGTCTTGTAAATTATTGTAATGAAGGTGCCCATGTGGGTTAGCATATTGTATTTTTGAATTATGCAATTCTATATTTGTGATGCAAATAAGAAGTCCATATTTTGTTCTCGCATTTTCTATTATTTCTTTATCTTTGTTGTGAGTTTATAGTTTTAAGGGGAGCACCCTTCATCAAGTGGTATCAAAGCTAGAGTTCTTGAGTGTGTGGATAGATCACTGACTATGAGGCAATTCACATTAGGACCATAGTTTGGGCTGAGCATGTAGACAGATCACTAATTGTGAGGCAATTTGCATTAGGGTTTTAGCAGAAGCACAAAAATGCCCAAACAAAGAGAGCCTGGTGGAAGAGTTTTAGGTGTTACACCTAAGGATTTTCAAGCCCTCCAAAGAAAAATGCAAGCATTGAAAGAACAAATGTGCAGAGAAATAAATCTTCTCATAAGAGATGAAAGTGAGGGTGAGTACAAAGTGGAAGAAAATTCTGAAGCAATGGTAGTTCTAAACCTAGAGGAAGAAAGGCTTTTTAGGGCCATCTCCAAGATTAGAAAAAGACCTAAGTTTGAAGTTCCCATATTTTTGGGAAATCTTAACCTAGAGGAGCTAATTAGTTGGATCAATGAACTAGAGGAGTAATTTGAGTATGAAGATATTGAGGATCCTAATAGGGTCCAAGTTTCTAAGGTAAATTTGAAGGGACATGCAAAGATCTGGTGGCAGGAGGTTCAATTACAATGAAATAGAAAGGGAAAGGAAAAAATCACCTGATAGGATTAGATGATAGATAAACTGAAACAAAAATTCATTTCCATGGATTATGAACTTTGATATATTGAAGAAAATGCAAGGGTTGAAGTAAGTGAGAAAATTTGTTCAAGAGTATACCGAAGAGTTCTACCAAGTTCTCATTAGAACTAGCCATGCAGAAGCTGATAAGGAGAAAGTTGATTGTTATCTCCATGGGTTAAGGCCAAGTATTTAGAACGAGTTGTGTCTAGTTTGAATGAATAGTATTAAGGATGCATACTAGTTTTCCCTAAGAGTTGAGGAGAAACTGAGCAAGAAGTTTGACAACAAGAACAGTGGAAGAGGTTACGGTGGAAGATCTTGTAGATGATCTTATGGAGGCCATAATGATGATCAAAAGAATAAGGATGAGATTGTAACTAGTAGTTAGAACCAGAGGGGAAATAATTCTAATAGTTTCCATGATCAAATTAATAGAGATTAGAGAGGAAGAGGCAGAGGACAAGGATCTAGAAGAGGAGGCTTCTATGTGAAATATTTTCACTACAAAGAAGAAGGGCATAGAGTGTTTGAATATTCATACTACCAAGGAAGGAGAGATCAAAGAACAAAAGGCTAGGCCAAAGTTGCACATATTGATAAAGATGACAGATCCTCACATTCTGAAGATGCTAAAAGAGGAGAAGCCCTCGTTAACAAAAGAGTCCTATTGAGTGGTGAGAATAAACCTAATCAAAGAAGGAGCTTGTTTTGCACAAGGTGAAAATGTGAAGATAAGTGTTGTGATGTGATCATTGATGGTGGAAGTACTGACAATCTAGGGTCAGAAATAATGGTCACCAAGTTGAAGCTGAAGAGGCAAAAACACTTGCATCCATACTATATTGTTGGGTGCAAGATGACCATGAGGTCATGGTCAATCAGCAATGATTAGTGAAGTTCAAGATTGGAAGCTACCAAGATAGGATACTTTGTGATATCATACCTATGGACATATGTCATAGGTTACTAGGTAGGCCGTGGCAGTTTGATGAACATGTTGTACATGATGGGCAAGCAAATACCTACACTCTGACCAAGAATGGAGTGAAACATAAGTTGAAGCCATTGAAGGAGAAAAAAGAAAAGTTATGTAGTCCTACTAGAATATTTTTTGTGATGGAAAAGAGTTTCTCAAAGGTATGAAGCATGAGCATATGTGTTTTTCTATAATTTCTAAAGATAGTAAAGAAAAAGTAGAGGAGGCGCCTGCAAAAGTTGTAGATATGTTGGGAGAATTTTCTAATATTTTATCAAATAATGTACCTAATGTATTGCCCCCAATGAGGAAGATTAGTCACCAAATGGATTTGGTTCCAAGAGCCAATCTACCAAACAAGGCAATGCATAGAATGACACCAGTAGAAGGTGAAGAATTGAACAAACAAGTTCATGAGTTGTTGCAAAAGGGATTGATTTAAGAGAGTCTGAGTCCATGTGTTGTACTAGTAGTATTAGCATCGAAGAATAATGGAGAATGGAGTATGTGAAAAGATTCCTTCACTTTCAACAAGATCACAATCAAGTACAAATTCACATTGCCAATGATGGATGATAATATGGACTGTTTGAGTGGAGCTGAGTATTTCACAAAGATAGATCTGAAGAGTGAGTACCATTAGATTCATATCAAAGAAGGTGATGAGTGGAAGACTTATTTCAAGAAAAAAGAAGAACTATATGAGTGGATAGTCATACATTTTGGGTAAACCAATGCACCAAGTACGTTCAAGTGGCTCATGAATGAGATATTGAAGGAGTTTATGGGTAAGTTTGTTATTGTTTACCTAGATGATATTTTGATCATTAGTAAGACATTGGTGGAGCATTTGATCCATATTTACAAGGTGTTTGACAAGTTAAGGGAAGGAAAGTTGTTGATAAACTTGAAGAAGTGTAGTTTTGTAAAGGAGTTGGTGTACCTGGGATTTGTAGTTTCAATAGAGGGTCTAAAAATGGACCCAAAGAAAGTGAAGGCTATCCTTGAATGGTCTACTCCAAGGAGTATGACAAAGGTAAGATATTTTCAGGGATTGACTAGTTTTTACAAATAGTTCATAAGAGGTTTTAGTAGTATTTGTGGACCCTTGAATGAAAAAATGAGAGGGGATAGAAAAGAGTTTAAGTGGATTATATGAGTAGATAAGAGTTTTAATATGTTGAAATAGAAAGTTATTGAGTAGCCTATTTTAGCACTTCCTAATTTTAACAAGGTGTTTCAAGTAGATTGTGATGCTAGTGGAACTACAATCGAAGTTGTTATGAGCCAAGAAGGTACACCTGTTGCTTACTTTAGTGAGAAATTGAATGATGCCAAAAGAAAATGTTTTTTTTATGATCAAGAATTTTATGCTATAGATGAAGCATTGAAGAAGTGGAGACACTATCTTCTTCCTAAGGAGTTTGTTTTGTATACTAGTCATCAAGCTTTGCAATATTTGAACAGTCAAACAAAATTGAACCAAATGCATTTAAAGTGGGTTGATTTTTTGCAGAGTTATACATTTTTTTTGAAACATAGAAGTGGGAAGTCTAACAAATTTGCAGACTTTCTTAGTAGAAGACAACTTTTACTAATAGAAATGTAGATAGAGGTGGTTGGGTTTAGGGAACTCAATACTTTGTATCTAGATGATCCTAATTTTGATGAAGCATGGAAGGCTTTTACAGAACCTATTACACTTGATAGGACAAAGTGGTTGGATTTCATGATCCAGGATAGTATGTTGTTCAAAGAAAGATAGTTGTGCATTCCTAGAAGTTCAATGAGAGAGAATATCATCAAGGAGAAGCATAGTGGAGGATTGGTTGGAATTTTGCCAAAGATAAGGCCATTTCTTTGGTTACTGATAAGTATTATTGGCCATAGTTGCAAAAAGATGTGGAGAAGTTTGTACAAAGTTGAAGAGCATGTCAAATGGGGAAAGGAGTGAAGTAGAATATAGGGTTGTATCAGCCATTACCTATACTATAGAAGCCATGGGAGGATGTCAGTATGGATTTTATTCTTGGATTACCGAGGACTCAATGTGGGCATGATTCTATTTTTGTGGTGGTTGACAAGTTTTCAAAGATGGCACATTTTATTCCTTGCAAGAAGACTAGTGATCTTGTTTATGTATTAGAGTTATTTTTCAAATAAGTGGTAAGACTACATGGTCTGCTAAAGAGTATAGTTTTAGATCTAGACACCAAATTTGTTGGGTATTTATGGCATACATTGTGGAACAAGTTGAAGAAAGATTTGAAATTTAGTTCATCACATCATCCATAGACTAATGGATAGACAAAAGTTGTGAATCACAGTTTGGGAAACTTGCTGAGATGTTTGGTTGGAGACAAGCCAAAAGTATGGGATATGATTTTACCATAGGCATAATTTTCATATAATAGTTCTATCAAAAGGAGTATTGGTAAATCACCATTCCATATTGTACATGGAACTAGTCCGAAAAATTCTTTTGAATCGAGGAAGTTGGATAAAGGAGAGATACGTAGTGCTAAATTAGAAGAATTTGTTGAACATTTGAAGAACATCCATCAGGAGGTAAGGAAGTACATCATAAATATGAATACATAGTATAAGGCTAAGATATATGTGAAAAGGAGGTATAAAGAATTTTAGATTGGAGATGAATTCATGGTTCATTTGAGAAAGGAGAATTTCCCAGTAGGTGCATATAATAAGTTGAAGATAAAGAAGTTTTGACCATGCACGATAGTGCAAAGGCATGATTCTAGAAATTCTTATGAAGTGGAGTTTCCTGCTAAATTGAATATTTTACCAGTATTTAATATTTCAAATTTAATAGAGTATTATGAAGGAGGTGATGGAGATGAAGTTATAGAAGCGCGGTGGAGTATTCTAGTAGCTAGTTTGGTTACAAAGGAGATTGAGGAGATATTGGGTAGTTGTGTTGGCAAAAGTACCAGGAGAAAAACTTATGAGGAATATCTCATCAAATGGAAAGGGACGCTAATAGAGGATTCATCATGGCTAGCAAAGGAGGAAAGTAATTGTCTTGGTTTTCCTCTAAACACCTGAGACATGATAGGGTCACTTCTCAAACTACCCCAAGTGTCTGATGTAGGAGCATCCTGGGTGTAAGAGCAATCTTGCATCACCCAAAAAAAAAAATTCTTTTTAGTCTTTTCTATTTTAATAAGGATTAGTAGACAAGGTGGTTACTATTTATGGGAACTTGCTATTTTTATTAAATTTGTCACACAAGCTTGGAATTATCTCATTTTCTATGGGAAGGTTCATTTTAGAGTTATAAGGCTACCATAAAAATTGCATTGCCCTAGCTTAAGCATTAGAGAAGATATTGTGGATTTTTGGTGGGAAATTTTGTAGAAAAATCTTCAAGCTCACTATTGGAGGCCTTAGAGTGCCTGGATGAGGTATGAAAACTCAATGGAAGGGCACTTGCGTGATTTTGAGTCTATAGATCAGGAGCTAGAATTTCCAAAAAGTGGTTATAATAGCCAGTCAAAGCAATAGTTCGAGAATTATGGCCTTCTAAAGTTGGGCTACCCAAGATATCTAAAATAATTGTCCAAGATGTATCTGGCCAACTCTATATGTCTTGTTAGGGTTTTTTGGCCCTAAGTATTAAGTTTCAATGTCTAGAACCTTCTTGTCCAATATAAAAATTGCCTATTTAAAAAAAGCCCAAACATTGTCTAGGATAGCTCTGGGTGATAATTCGTAGCCTATCTTGCAAATTATTGTAATGAACGTGCCCATGTGGGTTAGCATATTGTACTTGTGAATTCTATAATTCCACATTTATGGTGTAAATAAGAAGTCCATATTTTGTTCTTGCATTTTTTGTTGTTTCTTTTTTTTTTGTTTTGAGATTATGGTTTTAAGGAAAGCACCTCATCAATTAGTAGGCCAAGTGATGGTATTCCTAAAATGGATTGTGATGTGGGTTGAATATTTTATTAAGATGTGCTAGATTTACTACTAGTGGGTATATTAGGAATGTAAGAAACACTTTGGGAAGCCAAAGATCTTGTGACATTGAATGGAATGGATATAAATGCTTAAGCAGTGACAACAACATTGTTGGAAATAGAAGGTAATTTTTGAGGTGTTGTATAAACTCATGATTGAGTGGGGGTGGCTTGATTTTTTGGTGGGATAGGAGCATCAAGTTGGGTTGACGAGATATTTGGGTCAATAGGTTCTAGTTGGGTTGTTTTATGTCCCCCTTGTGGGATGAAAAAAAGGGTCATTTGGATCAAAAGGACCAATGGGTGGTGGAAATCAACAAAATAAGGGGTGAGCGGGATCAAATATATCTAGATGTATGGTCTTCCAAAACCAAAAACATGAACATTATCCCTCATTAAGTTTTCCATAATGGTTTCTCTATTTTGGTCTATGATGGAATTAATGATAGTTGCATATCCTAGTTGGTTCATAAATGCATCTATATCTAACGAGGGGTTTGATTCTTTTGGATTGTTTAGTAGTGGATTATGTGTGACTAAAGATACTAAAGGGTAAGGTTGTGCACTAATTGAACTTCCACTAAGATTAGGATCCATATTCTTCTTCTTCCTTTGGTTCTTAGCAAGACCCAATGGTAGGTGGCATGAAAGAATGATGCTACTAAGGATGAAGTGCAAGATGTTTTGGGGACAATGAGTGCAATTATATGTGTATGGATTTTGGTGCTAAATGCTCTTAAGGAAAAAATGACTATGATGGAAGGGTTATGAAACTTATGATAGATGAGAAGAAGTGGCTTTAGTAATATGAAATCTAGGAAGCCTAAAGAAAAATGATGTGATGTCAAAGTAAAAGAAAGGATTTTTTCCCTATGTGTAAGGATGAGATATGGTGGTGATATCAACTCTAAGATAAACTTTTGAATTTTTGGAAGATAAAGATGGTCAAGTGTGGAGCCCAAATTTTTCCTCAAGATGATGAGGGACACAAATGACTAAAAGTGAGTACCCTAAACAATGCTTAGTTTGAGGGATAATTGAGATAGTGTGATGGATGTATGATGGAGGATAGACAATTCTCAATGAAATGACACCAAAATTCTTTAGGTAGAATGAGAGGGATGGAGAATGTTTTGACATATATTTGTTTTGAGTGTATTTGGATACGTAAAGTATATGACATAAAAGATGATGAGGCTGAAAAATGCCTAAGGTGGGATGAGAATCTAGATGAAGTCCTCACTCTATGAGACGGTAAGTGCAAAGTGTGTGTGGAAGAAGAAGAACTTAATCAAAGTAGGTATAGCTAGTGTACTAGATAAGGCTTGTGTTAACTACATGTCTTATGGTTAAGTTTTGAATTTCTTGTTCATACTCAATTTGAAAAGCAACTTCTACACCTTCCTTCTCAATTTGATATAATTTGGAAAGCCTTAGATTAGGTGTATAATTCTTGTGTGTTGCTTTTATTTTCCTATAAATTGTTGTTTGTGGAAGTTTAACCTTCTTGAACTTAGGTTTTGGTGGATCTAACATGAGATATCTCAACTAGGTTTGTCGAAACTATGGGCTCTTTCACTTTAGTTTGGGCAATATAGATTTGCTTGGGTAAATAGGTCTAAGAAATGGTGTTTTATCAAAATGACAAAGTGGCTTGAGTTTAGTAATAAAGAATAAAGTGGGATAGACTAGGGCTAAGATTGTTGCAAGTAGACTTGCTAACAATTATTTTGGGATAGTAAGGGTAAATTTGGAAGATGGATTTTTTTAATTGTATAGATAAAAAAATATTTTTGACCAAAAGACAGAGTAACAACATTTTTTTTGAAATGGGTTAAGTAAAAATTGAGTAGCCTAAAGTTGTTGTGAATAGATTTTCTAGACAACAAGAATTACTTACTTGTGAAAAGGGTAAAATAAAATTAACTAGCAAGAAGTTGTTCCAAATAAACTTGCTAACAACTATATTTGAAACAGAAAAGGATAAGACTCCTTTGGGTATGTTGTACTATGAGCAAACAGTCTCTCAAAGGAGAAAGAAACTTTGAGAGAGACAAACAAATGATCTCTTTAGCAAAAGGATTTGATAGTAACCATAAGAATGTGTGTGCTCAACAAATGGTTTTCATAGGAATTTTGCACAAATAAGACAATTCAAATACACGTTTTATCCCTAAGGTCACTTTGGTTTCAATGAATTACTCATTAGGTTTGCTAGGAGGTGCCCATCTTGATGTTTTATAGATCTAATGTGATATTTCCCTCTAATCAAAGAAGTGAGTCAATACAGGAGTCGATCGACAAACGTCAAAGATCCTTCAAGGTATGACAAATAGAAGCCTCCCCCTTCTATGGGGACAATGACTCTTGGAGATGAAAACCAAGTAGCCTTATGCCTCTACTAGGGAAAACACATATGTTAGGTAACTTCAAAGAAGCCTTGTATTCTCATGCACCATGAGTAATACACCAAGGATAAAAGGGTAGCTATTAAATTAGTTTGTGAGTAGGTCTATAGAGTTAGCCACTTAGTTGTATGTGATCCACTTAAGAATCTATTCCAAACATGTTAAAACTGTGGGAAAGGTTTCCCACCTCAAGCTACCCCTAGAAACACACCACTCAAATTTTCCTAGTGAAGTGAGAAAGTTTACCATTCCCCTCATTTATATGCTGGCTAGATTATTTACTGATTTGAGCTTCTCACCAAAGAGGATGTGCTTCCCAGAGGTGAATGAACTTGCTAGAAGAAATCTAAGGTTGTTGTGAATAATCTTGCTAACAACTTCAATAATTGTGTCACATATTTAATGGTCCTAATTTTTCAAAAGTAGAGAAGACAAAGATGTGCTAAAGGGCACAATCTCAAGACACAAAAAGAACTTTATTCATTTCTAATTTGGATGCCTAGTGTATCTTAATAATTATTTAAAAAACACAAATGATTAACATATATTGTTCATTTCAAACTTATAATGATGGCCAACATAAGAAATCACATCAACATAAGGAAATTGAGTGAGTGAAAGCATTGAGAAAGATGGGAATAAGAATAGATTATCCTTAGTGCATTCAAGATTGAGTTTCACTCATTTTAAGACCAAAGTTGAATTGTTTACAACATAATGTTCATTTGCACCAAAAACTAAATGTTTATCGTATTGGTTATTTTTACTGTTCAGCATTCAAGGTTTTTTTCTAATTACTTAAGCAATCATCCCAATGAAAAACATGTTATAAAGATGCAAAAATCTATTCCATTAAAATATTAAAAATTTTAACCTTAAGAATTCGAGATTGATTTTTTAATAATGATACTAATTAACCCTAGAAAAAGGTGAACCATCAAGATTTCTAGCAAGCTATTCTTGTAAAAATAAAATTTGGAAAACAAAGCTGGTTGGTTAAACCAATGAACCCACAGGTGTCAACCTATGATCCCGTAGTGCGGGAAAATAGTCAAAAAATTCTTGATCATGGTGCACAAGATAGGTGAAGAAAAAGCAAAAGTAGGCCACGAAAAAAACTTACTGAGTGATCTCGCGATAGAGCTATCCCGGGGGATTTTAGGGTGGTGTTCTCGTTGATAGGTGTATCCACAAGTTTGAGGATGGAAGATAGAATTGAATTTCTATGCTCATCTATTTTGGTTGAGAGTTCTTGTAGGTTTTTATAGTGATCCTACTAGTAAAAATGGGTGTTATTGAAGGAGGATTGGTCTATAGGAATGCTAGGGAGTGTTTTTGATGCCATGTGGTAAAGAAGGTTTATGATAAACATATTCTCATCTATGTGAGTTTACAAACCCACTGATTTTTCCTCACAAATTCATAGTTTACAAATATTGCATTTTTCAAATATTGTTTAATAGAAAATTGATTAGGTGGCTAAGGTTGGAGATTTTGGCACTTGCAAACAATGTTAAAAAACTAATACATACAAAAGCAAGCACAATATGTCAGTTTGGTTAGTTAACAAAATAAGTGCAAAATACGGTTAGAATGACTCGAATGCAGGGTCCCACTGAGTGTTCCAAAATGTATCACCTATATTAGTAATTAAAAATGGAATACTAAGATCTACAAAGCACTCATGATACTAATTAGAAAAACACTTATAAGAGGAGGAAGGAGAGACCATGGAGGAAAGCACACCAAAAATGGTAGCCTCCTCTAGTGTAGCCTTAGTAATTTTGATGTGTCTAGATGTATATAAATGTACCCTTAGGATTCCTTCAAGATTCAATGGATTATTTGAAAGGGGTGGATGGGTGAATATGTAGCCATGGTTGTGAGTGAGAAATATAGCATGACAAGGGTGCAAAATAGATGATTGTGGTCTTCAATGGAGCATTATAAGTTTGCATGAGAATGGGATCATTATTGTGAAGGGGGAGAGGCCAATTTATAGGCCAAGAGGTAGTGAGATGGAGGGTCAAGATGTAGGGATGGAAGAAAGATGAGGGAGGGCTAAGATGCTCTTAAAGAGAAACACATAGATTGTGCTTGATTGAAACCAGTTAGGGAGTGACACTTGTCACAAGGAGGATGAGTGTGAAGGGATGGGAAAAATAGATGGTCAAAGGGAGTTATGAGGGAGTAGGAGTGTGTAAGAGGGATGTAAGAGGCATTTAAGGTCATTTATGGAATGTAAATTAATGATCTTGGATAGGAATGGAAGAGGATAAGAGAGACCATTGACTTTGGCTTGGGTTAGCAAGTCTTAACCCTTGCTTAAATTTGTGCACATGTTTAGGAGGGGGATTAGGCTTAGCTTAGAAAGGGGGTTAGGAGGTAAGTGACTTAGCTTTGATGGGATGGGTTATTTAGTTGGCTAAGTGATGTTAGTATGGGTGAATGGGTTGGATAAGGGGTTTAGGATGATTTATTAAATCATTTATTTAAAAAAGTGGGATGTGGGATTAAATTAAATAGATTTTGGCATTTATTTAATTAAATAGAGGAATAGGGATTTAATTGATAAATTGATTTTGGGTTATCATTTGATTTTACTAATTGGACTATAGTTAACTAAATTAATTAATTAACTAGGGGATAATGATTAATTAATTAAATATAAAATAGTTAATCAATAATGTCCTAGAAGATGACTAAATAAGATTACCTAATGGTGTAATCAAATTTAGGTGTCTACATGTTTCACTTGAACTATTATTTATTAGGGTCATTTTATAATATTGGATTCATTTTATGCAAGAGGTGATAAGGACAATCTTGGATGTACTTGTGCGATGAATTGCTCATGATAAATGAAGATGAACTTGACCTTAGAGTAGCAGGAGGTAATGAGGACATTCCAAGTACTTTAAAGATTGATCTTTTCTTAAAGATTGTAGATGTTAAAGAAAAATTTATATTTGGGGTGGGGGGGGGGGAATGAGCTTCCACCTTCACATGGTTAGCCCTAAATAGTAGAGAGTATTAAACTATTCTCGAAACCAATTGGATCTTAACATTAACCTATGATTGCATGACAACTAACTATGTGAATCTCTTAGTTTCAAGCAATCTAGAAGGATGCTATAGTTCAATATGAAATCTCAATTAATATGCATATGAAATTATGTAGAGCTGAAAAAACCCAATAGGTTTGTATAGACCTATTAAATAAATGTAAATGTGTTGGGTTTTTTCAGATCCCCATGTTGTCTACACATATAGAATGTAGTTGCACATGCATTCTTGATTTAGAGTGGCATAATCTTATTTTGGATGCGACAGAAAAATGAAATGAGGTGGACATGCAAATGAGATTCCACCTTAACTTGGTTGGCCTTTATTAGTATAGAATATCAAACTAATCTTGAAACCAAGTGAAGCTAAATATTAACCTATGACTGCATGACAACTAACAGTGTGAATCTATTGTGAGCTATGAGAGAATCATAGCTGACTTTGAGACTCTTTGTGATGTCCTTGTGGAGAATTTGGGAAGACTTATTCAGTGTTTTCTATCAATTTTTTTTATTTAATACAACAAGTCATCATAATTATGATGTCCTATTCTAGAAGCTAGCCATTGTTCCCATAGCATTTTTGACACATACCTATTGCTATTGCGATAGAGTGTTCCAATAGCTAGCCATCGCTCCCACAATGTTTTTGTTGCATAAATTACGTACATGCAATGAAGTCTCCAATGGCTAGATGTCGTAATTATGATAGTGTAAAAATAAACTCTTGCCCTTGTCTTGTTCCAAGTTGCAATAGCTTTAGCTGTTGCAATTGTGATAAATGTCTTTTTCATCATAATTTGAGACAGCAAAATTTTTACACTCATCTAACAGGAGCTAATTCATAGTGGTGTCACTAGGGAGATGGGTGATTGTCGCAATTGTGATGGCTTGCCATCTCAATTCAAACTCAAATGTAGCAGTGTATTAATTGAGTGATGTATTTCTTATGTGAAATTTAATGTTCATTGAATATGAGCTAGAAGAAAAAGTTGAGAAAGATGGAATCTAAGGCTAACTTATGGTGAAAATAAAGAATGTTTGAGAAGTTCAAAGCCTAAAGTCAAAGGTTGTTACAAGATCTACATCTAAATAAATACAATGAATATCTAATGATGGAGATTTAGTAAGATAGGTATGATCAAAAATTTCAATGAAAGTTTTATTTTTTAAGTTACTAAGTAAATTGAATATTAGATTGATGAATATAATAAGAAGTAGCACCTAAAAGAATCTGGAAGTAGAGAGCTTACTATGTAAGGAGATGTTGGAACATGTTTTTGGTTGTTGATTAAGTTTTTGAATGATATTTCTGGAGTTGGAGATTTGTGCAAAGAAAGGAGAAGAAATAGGAGCAAGGTCAATCAAGTAGAGAAAAAGGAAGGCCAAGAAGAGTTACAGCAAGTGAAAGTGTGAAGAAGTGAGTTAGACAAACAAAGACTAGAAGAGGAAGAAGATAGAGCGAAATAGAGATTTGAACAAGTAAGGTAGTGTAAAACCTAACAAATCATTTGATTTTTACTTTCTTACCATTGTAGTAGAAAAATCTATTAATTATGTGAACCTAATAAGTATCTGAAATCCTATATGGTAACATCAATTAGTGATGTTTGTAAGTCCTTTAGAGCTAGCCACTCTTTATAAAAGATCAAGGAGTGATAACTTCTAGATTATCTTTATGTTAAAACCCTATAACCAAGTCACACTAAAAATGTGCACATAATCCTTTAACAAGGTTGATTTTTCCTTTAAAAGGTTTCCACATTAAATCATGGCATCAAATGTGTGAAAGTTTTATATGTTTTAGTTTTATTTTCATGATATTTACTTTATACTATAACTTAGTAACAACTAGAAAATAATTAAGTACAAGCTATGTTATATTTATGATACTTGGTAATTAGAGAAGAAATTAGATAATAGTTTGAAATAAATTGCTTACAAGATGGAATTGTGACGTTAATTGAGATCACCGAGTTATTACTATTAATATTTATGAAGTTTATTTAGTACTCAAGTTTTTGAAAGGCCTATAGGATAACTAGATATAATTGATTCACCCCCTCCTCCCCTCTCAATTATCTAACAATTTGTATCAGAGCACAATGCTTGGAGGAAGAATGTTGAAGGAACTTTGGTAAAGATTTGAAGATGTATAAGAGAGAGATGCCAAAGATTAACAAGGAGAATTTATCCTCATGGAAAAATAGAATGAGGCTATATATGTCTAGAATTAGTAACAATGCTACTTACTGGCTAGATATTAAATACACTATACCACCCCATCCTATGACCATGGAACAAATGATTGAGAAGAAAGACCAAAATAGTCTGATAATTATAATTGCATCTTCCCTAAATAATCTTGAGTTTGATGGTGTCAAGAACTATGTCAATGCTAAACAAATGTGGAACAAACTAGCACTTGTCAATGATGGAGATCCAAATGTGTTGAGAGTTGAAGTAGAAAGTTTAAGAGGCAAGTAAATATAATGACATGAGAATTAAATAAGAAGAGAATTTTGTGCAGTATGTGAATCAAATCAAATAAGTGGTTGGTGCAATTAGATATGTTGGAGGAGTTATTAGTGATTATGATATTGTAAGTTAAGTTCTCAAAACTCTTCCACACATTTATGCTATAAAAGCTTCTACAATTCAAGAAGTTAGAGATATGCCTAGTAATGATTTGAAACTTGATAGTTTAGTTGGTCAAATGACTATATTTTAGTTGATCAATTACGATAATAGTTTGGTTACACTTGGAAATTCTTTTAAGTTCACTAACCATTGGTAGCTCAAAGAAAGGGAATGGTACTAAAGATGAAACTAAATCTAAATTTGAAGATGATATAAATGATATTGAAGCCTTACTTTCAAGGAGATATCAAGAGGAAAAGTTAAATTCAAAGGTAAACTACCCCTTATCTATTTTAAGTGGAATAAAAATGGTCATTTTTCTGCTAAGTGTCCTAACAAAGAAAAACTAACAGAAATGATAGGAAAGATCACCACATTCACCACCATTTTTTGTTTTTAAGTTTCAATACACAATTTTTTTCCCAATGACCCATTTTTTTCAAATAAAACATGCATTAGGAAGATCTTCAAAAATGACTTCTTGCCTCCATTTTCTCAGTTTAGAATTAATTTCCACCTTCTGAAGAAGGTCCTTCAAATGCACAACTTTGACATAGATTCTAGCACATAAGACTTTAGATCTAGATGCAGTCATATTATCAATATCCATGGTTTCTCTAAAGGATGCAGCTATATCCTTAAAAATATCTTCATTATAGAACCCAAGAGGGAGACCTAGGAGACTTACCCACACCAATGTTGTGACGAAGAAAGCATCTAAGAGATCCATATTTGGTTCCCATTTTTTAATCATTAAGGAACTATTACCAAATAGCCGTTGTCCACCACATAAAATCATATTTACGTCCTCCTTGCAAGTTAATAAAAAGGAGAAAAAACTTTTCATCATTAAAACAATGTCCACTTGACCACGGAGAGCCCATTTCCTTTTAATCATTTTTATTAAGGTTTCAATATCAGGATGGGGCCCCAAAAATTTTCCAACTAGGCTTAATTGCATTGTAGAAATAGAGAAATAAACTATCAAGTCTAGGACAAATATTTGAAACTCACCATTTTCCTAACAAGATTTAAAAGTAACAAGAGGAAAAGAAGACTTGCCTCCTGGCCTTTTCCCAAATAAATAAGACCACTTTCTTTTACCAAGTTCATTATTCTCCTTCTTCTACTCCCCAACAAAAGATCCTTTAGAATCCTTACAAACAACAAAAAAAGAAACCCCTAACGATATATTCTTTAGTGGGTCCCTTATAGGGGAAAAGATCTAAGTCAAAGGATCAAACTAATAAAAATTAGAATTCCCAAACCTTCTAGAACCAAAGCCCATCAAAACTTTTTCTTCTTCTTACTCTAGGTTCCCACATATTCCATTCCCAATATCTACTTTTTCATTCCTTATAAAACCCTCTGAACCCCCCACGTCTAGACTCCCATCTACCACTTTCCCTAGTAATCCAAAGACAATCCCCACAGCTAGATTCCTACCTACCAAATTCTTGCCTATCAAAATCCCTCCTACCAAGCTCTTGCTCCCCATTATTATGGTGATCATTTGTTTCTTATATAACATAATTATAACCATAGAACATCATTTTCATTCATCAACATCAATTGCATCCAAAAGAACATCAATATACTTAGTTTTGGTATAGAATTTTAATTTCTTCACTATGTAGATTATACTCTATCTGTTATAATAAAATTTTACTACTACTTTATTTGTTCCAATATTTGAACACATTCTATTAATATGAATGGCTTCTTTACAAGCATGAGTAGTTGTTATATACTTTTCTTTGATAGTGGATAAAGAAACCATATCCCATTGATTACTCATCCAATTGATTGTATGACCAACTAATGTAAACACATAAGACAAGGTTTTTTTTTTCAATCAGTGTCACCTACCCAAACTAAATCCACATAACCATGAATGTCAAGAAAAATTTCATCTCTTATCATATTTCCATGATAACACAAAATAAAAATTGAGGAACCTTTCAAATATATAAATAATCTTACAATTGCATTCCAATGAACTCTATTATGATTAGACATATATATCTAGAATGAACTCTCACTGATTAGGAAAGGTTTGGTCTAGTATAGACCACTTCCAATTGAACTCTAGTAAGATTCTCTACTGATTTCTTCCATCGTTGATGGAGATGTAGGATAATCTAAAAGAGACAACTTCATTCTTATTGTAAAAGGAAGACATAATGGAATGCAATCATGCATGTTAATCCTCTATAAAGCATAAGTTTGTATACATATACTACCTTATTTATATATATATAATTCACTCTCTTTCTTCTAAATTTTCATTCCAAGAATGTGTTAGCTACACAAAGATCTTTAATTTCAAAACTAGAAAAAGCTAAGACTTAAGTTATCCAATCATAATTTTTCCTTTACCAATAATGAACAAAATATAATGCAATGTTCAAGAAATAACCAATGAAAAAAAATTAGTAAACATGGTGATCTAATTTTGAACACTCAAAACCTCAAGTCTACATATATGTATTAATAGATATTTTGTCTGATTTCAACTATGTAAGATTTTATCAGCATCACACTTAGTTGTAACTAGAAGTAATATCTATTATGATGGGCTATGGAAATATAATGGTGCTAAATATATGTATTAAATTTATGGTACCACATCCTAGCACTCTACTTTATGACATACAAATATTTCTTCAATTTGTAAATCAAATTACTTTTATCTTTTTCCAAATAGTGGTTTGGTTTTTTATGTAAATATCCTCCTCTAAATCAACATGAATGAAAGTAATTTTCATGTCCATTTTCTCAACCTCTAAATTATTAAAAAATTCAACACAAATAAAAAATCTAATGAATGATAATTCTCCCAACAAGATAGAATATCTTGATCCACATTCTCAACCTGGGAGTTATCGGTCTTTCTCTACTCTTATCAATGCTTCCACTCTAACCAATATGTTACTTCAACATCCATTTACAACCAATAGATTTTTGTCCTTTAGGAAGTGGTACAAGATCGTACCTATCATTCCTTTTTAAAGTTATCATTTATTTATTCATAGAAATCTTCAAGGATACTATGTTCCCCATACCTAATGTATCTTCTACATATCTAGGTTCATTGATAATAGTATTTAAAAAATAAAATTTTTATCTCCATACATTAGGATAATACCCTTTAGGTGGTTATCTCTTCCTTACATAGATATTTAAACAAGCTAAGTTCACAATTCTTCCTCTTCTAAGGATTCAGAACTACATGAGCTCTCCTTAACATGTTTATGTAGGGGTCTTGATTCAATTTTATTTGGCCTAGAAGGTAGTTGAATCACATCTTTCTTTTTATTTTATTTAGAATATAATGTAAATAAAGAAGGGGTAGTCTCTTTAAAATAAACACTTCTATTGTGAAAATTGCATTTTATTTTATAAGGTCTAAAATCTTGTATCCTTTCACACCAACAGTACAGTCGATAAAGATACATTTCAAAGTAATGTTCTCCAAATTTATTTTCTTCTCCTTCGCACATATGAATGTGCTTCACCAAAAATTATTGTAAGATGTCTCCATAAAGGATTCTGATCCAACCATGGTTCCAAAGAAATTTTATCAACAATAACTAATGTAGGAGACTTGTTAAAAAGGTAGCATGTAGTGGAAATAGCTTAAGTCCAAAACCATTGTTCTAGGCTAGCATTAATTAGCATACTACTAGCCTTCTCCATTAATTTCATGTAAACCATTTTTGAAACACCATTTTGTTGTGGATAATATGGATTTTTCTTCTTCCTATGAATACCATAAAGTTTACAAAATCTATCTAAATCATTAAAGAAAAATTGACCACCATTATCAATCCTCAAAGAAACTATTTTCATTCTATCATTCAATTCAATTATTTTTTTTAATTCTTTAAATTAAATGGAAAAGTCATATTTATTTTTTATAAAATATACCCACTTCCACATGTTACAATCATTAATAAATAATAAATAATATGTGTGTTTAAAATGGAAGGAGCATATACAAACCAAACACATAAGGGTGAATAACATTTAATAAGGCACAATATTTATGAGAATTCAAGTAAAATATAAAGTGGTTTTATTTTCCACAATTGTAATTCTTACAAGAATCAAAATATGGATTACACTCATTCAAACATTTTACAAGGTTTTCCTTTTTCAAAGTACTTAGTCCCTTCAATATCCAAAATCCATGATCATTTGTTGAAGATGAAACTCAAACCTTTTCCAATGAAGAATCTATAGATTTCTCCCTCACACAAGTATTATAACACTTAGTAAGAGATGCATCCAACTTATACAAAGTGCCAATTTTGACATCTCTAGAAACTGCCATAGCACCTCTCACCATCTTGTATATTGCATTAGAAACTACTATGTGCATACTTGAATCTATTAGTTTTATCATACATTTAAATAAGAAAACATTCTTGTACCAAGGGGGTGCAACATATCATTAAACTTTCTTGTTCTACCATCTAGAAACCTAATTTTACTATGTACAACAATATTTAAATGAGAATTGTCATATAGCTGCACCTTATCTCCATCAAATACTTTATATTCAAAAAAGCAATCTCTATTAGAGGTCATGTAAAAAGATGTACCTGAATTAAGTCATAGTGCATCATCACATGCATGAGTAGCCAAAATTAAAATGCATGCATCACCATCTTCCATCTTGGACTTATAATATGAATCAAATTTCTTCTTTCTATTATTTTCTTCTTCCTAGCCTTGTAGATGATCCAGATTTATAGTAATTCTGGCAAATAACTTTGGATTTTACAATAAATTTTCATCTCCATGTACATTTTAATTTTTTATGCTTCTCATTATTCTTACATTTTTTCTTAAGTCCCTTATGAACAATTAGGGCTTCCTTGGCATTAATGAAGATGCAAAAAATCCACCATATGTTTCACCCTCAAAATAATCGAAGTATTATCAATGGCCACAAATAGAGAATCTCGTGAATCAAGAAAAGATCAAATAAACACCTAATATTCCCCTCCTCATCCATTCTAATACCAATTGAACTAACTAAGAAGATAGTATATTGAATTCTTTCGGGTGGTCTATAAATTGTGCACCATCTTCCACTGTCAAGGAATACAATTGTTTTCCACAACAAAATCATATTCCCCAATTAATAGTTTACTTGATACATCTCACCAAGATTCTTCAAAAGACTTTTTGAAAAGGATTATTCATTAATATATAATAAAACAAAGTCAACAAGGCACAATCTAATTACACCCTCAACTTTAAGTCCATAACAACATATTTAGTAACTGCATAAAAATTTGCAAGCTTCATGGTTGTCTAGTCAATAGCCTTTTGTAGATCTTCATCTATAAGTAGACCTTTCATCTTTAGCTTCCACATCTCAAATTATTTCTACAAAATTTTATCCACCTTGATTCTCCCTCACAAAATACTCATGACCTGAAAAATCCTACAACAAGATCACAGGGTATCATCTATAGAAGCTCCTGCTCAAATTTGGATTAGTTCAAAAAACCCAAAAACCCACAAAAGAAGTTAAAGGTGATTAATCTCTAATACCACTTTCTGAGAAGTTAAGAAGCTGAATAATTTTCTACAATAATCTTGAGAAATGGGTAATGCAAAAATTCCTCAATCTTATTAACAAATTTACTTAAACTTTGTTGGCATAACTAATTTTGTTGAGATAAGGAAGTGTATTTATGCTATGATCTATCAATTAAAATGATTTTCATTAATATCAAATTAAGTGTACATAGTTGATTATGTTCTTGACGCACTTAGTCTTGACAAAATTGGTAAAATGAGAGAGATTTTGTGCATTATGGTACACAATCATGGATATAATTTCTAGATATGTTCATTACATTATGTCTATGATCACATGTTAAGGTAAAGTTTCATGCAAGTTGTATTCAAATGGTGATGATAAGAATCTAGCTTAGTTGTGTAGGAAGAGAAAAAGATTTGATCAGTGTGGTCCGTAGAAGTAGAATCAAGTTTTGTTGTTAGAGACATCTAAAGAAAAAAAGAGGGAAAACATTCTTCCAATCCTTTTTTTTGTTTCCCTCGGCTATTACCAAGCCATAACCAATCATATTTTTTGAATTAAAAGACTTGATCAATTTTTTGGATTCAAATAACCTGATCATATTATGAAAATTAAAAAATGCATCCAAAACCTAATCAAGTTTTGGAGTAAAATTTACTTGTTCAAAAGAACTAAAAGTAGGGATTACTTCGAAGGCCATAACTTTCACATACGGAGTCTAATTGACTCTGATCAAAATGTGTTGGAAATATTGAAGAGTCTACAAAATGATGTAGATAAATAAATCCTATGACATAAAAAAATTATTGTCCATCCATTTAAATTAAGCATAGTCTAAAATAGGTAGTAATTTTTTTCCAAATATGCAATCAATAGTTAAACATGAATGCTAACATATATGTGATTCTCTCTCTCAAACACACACACACTTGCTAAATAAATCCTAAGATCTCTCTCTCTCTCTCTCTCTCTCTCTCTCTCTCTCTCTCTCTCTCTCTCTCTCTCTCTCTCTCTATCTCTCTCTCTCTCTCTCTCTCACACACACACACACACACACACACACACACACACACATACGCACACATTACTCTTAAGTGTAGTATCTCTCTAAGTTACCCCTAAGCCCCTTCTCAGTAACCTATGAACTCTCTCTCTCTCTCTCTCTCTCTCTCTCTCCTCTCTCTCTCTCTCTCTCTCTCTCTCTCTCTCTCTCTCTCTCCTCTCTCACACACACACACACACACACACACATGCACACATAACTCTTAAGTGTAGCATCTCTCTAAGTTACCCCTAAGCCCCTTCTCAATAACCTATGAACTCTCTCTCTCTCTCTCTCTCTCTCTCTCTCTCTCTCTCTCTCTCTCTCTCTCTCCTCTCTCTCTCTCTCTCTCTCTCTCTCTCTCTCTCTCTCTCTCTCTCTCTCTCTCTCTCTCACACACACACACACACATGCACACATTACTCTCCCTTTGTGTATTAGTAATATATAACTTGATTAGGTTATTAGTCGATATGGATAATTCAATTAGGACTCAATAACTCGATCAAGTTCTTAATAACCCAATCGCGTTATTAGAAATTATAAATAAAACATGTTGATAGTTATTATATTGTTTTAGTGTGGTCCACTAGATTATATTGTTGTTTCACATGTATTTATGTACGAGGTATGCAAGTATCAGGGTTTTTTGTTTTGGGAGTGCTAAATTTAATATTTTTTCATGTGCCAACATCTTATTTTATGTTTAATTTTGTATCTTTTGATTGAGAATAAACTAATCATAAAAATTTGATTAATTCTATATTTGATCATGTATTTTGTTCATGTTATTGTTTATAGGTTAATTACCTTGGAAATGGTGAATTTGTTCTATTAAAATTTGTGTCCACATGTAGGTTTATGTTTGTATCTTGTGATTGATCATAAAATAATGATGCAAGATTCTTTAGTTTTTTAATTTCTTATATATTTAATTCATGTTGTTGTTCTTAGGGTAATCTATAGCTACAAACATGGGAAAGAACAAGAGAGGGAGGCTTGAAAAATGAGAGTCAACAAAGGCACAAACAAGGGAGTGTATGAGGAGATTACATGAAGGTAGATTGTCAAATGCCTCTAGTGTAAGTGATAAAAATCTACCTATTGATGTTGATGTCACAAATGCACCTAATCTAACAAAGAAAATGTTCAACATACCCCAATTGAAATAATTATGACAAATACACTTATGTCATCTAATGCCCCTAATGTGACATCTCATGTTGAAATGATGAATGCACATAATGTAAGTAATGAAAATATAGAGCATGCACATACATCAACATATCCTAGAATAACTTGTAGAAAACCAAAGTTTCTAATTGACATTGATGAAAATGTTTTGAAGCCATTGCATGATAAAATGTCAGAAATAAATTGTAGGAGAATTGTTTAAAAGATTTGGAATAACTATTTTGAAACATTAAATCAAACTAGAAGATGTCAAATTGTTGTTGAAATGGTTAAAAATTTAAAATTTAGAGAGAGAATGAGAACTTTGGGATTAAGAACATCTAAAAATAATAGTGAAAGAAGTATTGTTAGAAATCTCTTTGATGCATACCAATCCATTGGTTCAAAAGTGCATACCAAAGATGCTAATATAAGTTGGTTGGTCCTCACATCAACCATAATGGGAAAGGAAATGAAAAATACTTGATAAAAAAAATAAGAAATCATTAAGGATAAGTAGAATAACATTAGTCAAAGCCTTGGTAAGGTGAGAGAAAATTGAGAATTATAATCAGACTTGTTTTTCATCATTCCAAGGTAGACTCCCATGTAAGGATAAAGTTATTGTTAATGTATATGCACTAAGAATATTAAGTGAAAAAAATTTGCGTAACAACACAAAGCCTTCACCAACCAAAAAAGATGTTGTCAAAAGATGAATTGGAAAAACAAATTGTAAGCCACATGCAAAACATTTTTGGAATATGACTTGAACACAATTTTATGAAATATTTCTTCAAATATCTCCTCAAACTAAATCAGCCAAAGGTTTTTTGAGATGATAAAACCATTCTATGTTAAGATAAATCATACATGCAGTACATGTTGTAGGGTTCATGTTGAGTTTTATATGCATTATGATGTTTATTGTTATCTATGTTGTACTTTTCATGCTAATAATATATTGCAAGAAAGTGGTCTACAATTATCTCCTAAATCACTAAGAGAATTTATTGCAAGTGTACTATGTAAATGAGATGATGAGTGCATTTATTATAAGACCATGTGTTTGAAAGATTTTTTTACCTTCAATGTGGTGGTTTACAAAATTTGCATAGATGCCTCCATCTAGATAGCACAAATGAAATTGGTAAGTCACTAGTTTCTCTTAGAAAGTACAAGTCAATTATATATGGTGTTAAAGATGGAAAAGAATGAAAGAGGTGTGAATTAGTGAAAAGTGATGTATGTGTAGTTGATTTTATGAAGTTGTTTCAAAAGAAAATAGTTTATGAGTACATAGGTCATACACATAGAGCCAGATGGTTAGATGAGAAATTCAAGTTGTGTAAGGACACTTTCCCCTTGGGTACAATTTTTTTAGTTGTTGAATTCGTTGAAAACTATACATTAAAACCTTGAAATGAAATGCAACCAATGTATTACAACTCTATACTAGTGTCAATTTTTGCACACATAGCATTTATCCATGAATATGATAGCACAAAGGAGGATAGAAAGGTATTAAGAGAGTACCACTTCTATATTAGTGATGATCAAACTCATTCATTAGAGTTTTTGCAAGAATTTTTTAGAGTTTTCTATGACAATTTGAGGAGGAAAAATGTAAGATACAATCAACACATTATGAGGTCAGACAATTGCACCACACAATTCAAGAATGCAAGAATGTCCTATTGGTTGAGTAGGATGCATGGGACAAGTAGAGTGCAACATTTTTGGAATTTTACTAAGATGAGACATGGAAGGGAGAGCATGATGGTGATGGAGAATGTGTGAATAGAGCCCTTGGTAGAGAGGAATTAAACTGTGAAGGTGACCCAATATTAGAAAAAGTTGAAACAATTATCCAATGGTGTAATTCTATGATGAGACCAAGTAATAAATTTAATTCTATGGTTTCTAGATATTTTTGGTTGATATGTGAACCTAACATTGAAAATTTTCAAGATTGGTGTACACTTATAGGATCAAGTGAGATGCATTCATTTCAAAGTTCAAATTTAACTTCACTAGATATTCATACTAGAAAGCTTGCATGATTTTTCTCTTCTTGTATGCATCATTTATGGGACGAATGTGAATCAAAAGAGTGGGTTGACCAATACTCTTGTAGACCTTTGCATCCAATTGTTTAATATCAACTTACTACAGCACTACAACTCAACCAAATTGAACCATCAACAAATTTTGAGCATGTATCTAACCTAGTTGAACAAGGTACTAAGTTATCAATTTAATACTTGGTTAAAATAGATTACTTTCAACTTTGGCATTGACTTATCCTCCTATATAATGCCGGTCATGTATATGAAGTTTTTGCACATGAGAATAATGATGAAGGAACATAGTACTTTCTATGTCATTTTATTGAGGCCAAAAAGAAATTGATAGCTACACTCATTGATGGTGAGGATATTGAGTACCCAATAGGATCTGTTATTGTGACAAGCACATCACTTGAAAGGTAGTATATTTTTTCCCCCTACCATGAAGATCTCTTTAAGTCAATTTTTCACGTATAATATATGAATTTTGACTTTATACTATCCTTATAATTAAATGTAGGTACCTTATCAATAATTCTAGCATGTGCTTATTTGAGAATTTTGAGACACACTGACATATTCTTTATTACTCTAACCTTATTGTTGCAACAACTATTCAATTGATATCATATCATAGCATGTCTCTTAACAAGAAGTTGTGTAAAATATGTGAATCTGATCACGAGGAAATACTTGATACAATTAGGGTTAGAGCTGATCCAAAGGTTCTCTTGATTGATTGTGTGCTATATAGTTGAATAATTCTACATATGTTAGAATAATTTTCAAAATTTTGTATATATATTATGTGAAATGTTGCAACTTCACAGTGATGTGCATATGTAGATGCTAAATTTTGTATATATAAAAGACAAGAGATGTAACATGTACATATTTATATGCCATAGTATAAAAAATCGATAAGAGATGTCACATGTGCATATTTAGATGTTAAATATTGTATATAAACCTGATAAGAGATATAAATATTGTACTTTATTGTTATAAATTTGGCTCTTGAACTCTTTTTCATGGGGTTCGATGATAATGTCTCCTTAAAAATATATTCAATTACCTTCAACTTATATGGATTTATAAGGGAAATACAAAGTTCACCTAATAGGCCTATTGACACCTAGATGGTTGTCCTCTTGCATACTAACTATATGTTACGAAAATGTGGTCTACAATTATCTCCTAGTCACTGAGAGAATTATGTACTACTTTGCATACTAACACCATATTGCAAGAATGTGATCTAAAATTACCTCCTAAGTCACTAGGAGAATTTGTTGCAAGTGTACTATGTAAAAGAGATGATGGGTGCATTTATCATAAGACCATGTGTTTGAAAGGTTTTGTCATGCCCAATAATTGAACAAGACACACACACTGGTACATACTATTCAATTTAAATTTTTGAAACACTTTAAGAATTCATACCAAAGCATTAAGATATTATTGCTACAAATTTCAATTTCTTTTAACCATATTTAAGAAAATATTTAAACTGAAATGTATCCACAAAATTGATATTAACATCACAACTAGATTTTTATAACAAATCAAATTTACATAAATTTAAGATCTACATGTGATCTTTATATTAAAAAACTTCTACAAATTCTCCATATAATTTATCTTGAAAATCTCCAACAGAGAATGAAATCTTCAAAGATTTTCTTCAACACAAATCCATTTAGAAACCTATAGAAAACAACAATGAAAACCATGCAGAGCTCACCTCCCAACCTACATCTCTATGAGACCAACCATCGATCTTGGAGAACCAAGACAAACAGGGTAAAAATCAAGCACAAACACATAAATCAATAATATTGGAGACAACATTTAACACCCTTTTTGATCTTATATAGTAGGTTATGAGAGCAACCAATAGAATGGGTTAAGGTGTGCCTAAAGCCCTAAGGAGAAGCCAAATACAGAAAACCAAATTTACCTTCATGAGACATAAAAAATAATACCAACTCTCACAAAATTTCTCCCCTTATCACCCCCAAAGTGCATAACAATGTGTTGGCACATGTAGTCCATACTACATGTTCATCCCTCTTGCTTTCAGGGAAGAGACTTTGCACTCAAGGGATAGGCCTAATTAACCCATTCACCCAAAGTCCACTTCTTCCCTCCCAAGGGTGAGTGATGTCATTCCACACCCATAACATTGTACTCTTCAAATCAAAGTGAAAATAAGGCAATAGAAATTCATCCACACCCAGCAATACAACAAGGACAATGAACAACACACACATGCA
>CM053783.1:580603838-580806338 GCA_028749045.1 Cupressus sempervirens | reverse complement strand
TCGACCACATTGAATGGAAGTGTCCCTAAGGGTCTCTAAGCACCATCAAGTTGCGATCTTTGAGCGAGCATTTCTTTGAGTTTATGTGAGGTATTGACGAACTATTATGTGCTATAGGATCACATTGTCTAGGCCTACAAAACATTAACTTAACTTTTAGAGATTCGACTTTGTTTCCCTTTCTCACCTAATGTCAAAAGTTGAAATTTTTCTCAATTCAAATGAGCAAGGTTTTGTATATTTCAAAGCGTTGGTCCTATGATCAAATTGTCTACTCTGTTAGCTCTGGTTGGATGGTTTTGGAAAAGGAGAAACCTCATTTTAGCCACAACGTCCCTCTGATGATATTGATCACACTGAATGGAAGCATCCCTAAGGGTCTCTAAGCACTTGCGATCTTTAACATAAACACCAAATTGTGACATATTTTTTCTTTTCATGTATTTTTACATCCAAATAAGTGGTATATGAGTTTGATTACATTTTAAAATAAATTGGATAAGCATGTTACATTTTTTGTATAAAATAATGAATGTTCATGTCTTTGATTAATGCAAGAAAGTAAGATGAAATACAAGTTTGTATGCACATGTTGAACAAGTTGGATGAAAATTCAAGTTTAATGTTTATCAAAATGAACAATATATTGTGTTATATCAATCATAAAGTTACAAAAAGATGTTATGTCTAATCGGTACAATACAAAAGTGTAATGTCCCCTTTTTTGGGACATTGGAAATATTGAAGGCTTTTTTTATATAATGTTAAAATTGACTCTGAAACATAGACTAAAATTATTAAAAGCTCAATTTAATGTTATAAAGAGGGCAAAAGGTAAAGGAGGAATAAGATGAAATGCCAAAGGGAAGTTGAAGAGTCACAAAGGAATAGGAAGAAAGCCAGAGGAGAGTCAAAGATTCTTAGTTTGTGTATTCAAAGCGGAAAGAGGCTCATTATTGGGCATGCTTGATTTATGATTCAGTTTCATTTTCTCTCTTGTGAGAGTTATTAAAAAAACTTCAACTTGTAGCAAGTATAGGATGTAGCCCCTCATGCCGATAGACAGTGTATGCAAACCCATTACCCAAGAGATATCAATTCAAGTCTTTCATTCGTGCTTACAAGTTCTTATTCTAGTATTCCAATCTAATTGTTAATTTGTATTTAAGATTGGGTTTTCATACTAATTATTGTATTGTTGTTGTATAATACAATAACATGTTTACAGATTTGTATGAGAGTTTTTTGGTTTTATCATTGTGGGTCTGTAATGCATTTCTATATGCTTGAAATACTAAATATTAATCTAAAAAGAATGAGTTTATACTTATTGGAGAATCAACTAGTTTTCTATTGTTGTTCGTAATTCATATGCTTTTGGTTTAAATTCTAAATATCAGTTTTGAGGAAACAATTAGACAACTATTAGTTGGATTATTCCCTATGGTTTACCTTATTGGTTATTTATGATACAGTTTCATGTTTTTACTATCTAAATGTTATTCTGAGAAAAAATCTAGTAAATATCTGGTTTGAGATATTTTAGTGCTATCAAAGCTTTTGAACTTGTCATCCTAGTGGGTATATTCAGAGTTTTGAATTAGAGCTTAGTTGCAAATATCTAGATAGAATAATGGAAAAATGATATATATCAGGTTTTGATTTATTCTAGAGCCCTTTTTACTAAAGAGAAGCCTTTTAAAAACTTTGAGATTATAAATCTTTGTGGTCATGGGATGAAAATGTCAGAGAAGTCCATGCCCTGAGACTATGGTCAAAAATTTTACAGATTGCAGAACCCAACTAATTAAGATTCAAACTAAAATATTATGGTTGGGAGTTTGGTTACAGGACAAAGGTATTCAGGTAGTTCAGTAGTCTTTCTACAAGTAGCATGGGTGGTGTGGAGGAGTTTGGGTCTCTCAAAAGTCTATTTATAACAACTAGATCATCTTACAATACCACCTATTGTAGTGGTTGAAAGAAAAAATTGCCAAAATGATTGTTAGAAGTTTGTACATAGCCTACTCTATTCATCCTTAGGAATTATCATTTATTGGATATCCTTTCAACAGTAAAAAAGTGTTAAAAAAGTTGGGACGAGCTCTGGTTGATGGCTATTGACCGAGAGTCAAGACAAGGAGAACACAATGGGGTGAGTTAAAACTATCACCAATTGTCTCCCTACTATAGCATTCATGGGTGAGCAAGTAGTAGTTGGCCAATTCTCTGAACTTCACCATGATGCACACCCCACACAAAACAACTACATTGTAGTGGTATTGGTAGGGGATAATAGTAAGAGCAAATAGGATTGTTGGAGGTTCAAAACTGTCTAACTGGGTCTAATGGCAGTCTAGGTGGAAGCTTCACAAGCCATTCATCATCTACACATTAGCAGACTGAAAATGATGGAAGATGGGAGGTTATAGCTCCATGAAAGATAGGATGAAAGAATATTGTAGCTAGTATAGCCTATTACCACACAGGGGTCATTGGTTGGATGGAAAGTAGGGAGATCAAACATCCCACAACCGAAGAGAAATCACCTACTTTAGGCCTCATCCATATTGAATCCCATATGTGATTATCTTCATTCCAGTAGGGAAACATCAAGGCTAACACTAGGAAAAAGCACATAGAGATTGGAAGGCCATTGCAAGGATACAAGTAGTGACAATTGCATGTAATGCTTTTTGCAAGCTCCATATTTCTTCATTCACATTGGAGTGGTAGAAACTCATCACCATTGTTTTCCTTGGAGTTGTTTGTCATGGTGATCAGTTGAAGCAAGGTAATAATAGTAGTGCAGCGAGCATCAATAGGATTCCTTGGCTAGCAAGGAGTGTGACATTTAGGGAAGAACAGTTATCAAAGAACCTTTATCTCTAATTTAGTGGTAACTCCAAGGTTAGCATTGGCAAAGGGAATCTTATCCAAGTGTCTCATTATTTTTAGTAATGGTAGTCTGTCTTGATGAGTTAGATGTAGGTTCTAGCAAGGCGATAATATAACTTCAGTGTTGTAATGGTTAGGAAAAGTCCAAAGGTTATTTACCATAATGGTAGTGTTGTGCCTAGACTTTTAGGCAGAACTGGCAAGTAACAAAAAGATTTTTCCAATAGGTGGAAATTGAAGAGACTCTGGTGCATTGCCATCTTAGATTGGTAATGGCTCTCAATGATAATAATGACTGAGAGAAGATGTATTATGTGATTGCAAAGACTAAATCAGAAAAAGGAGATTGAAGATTTATGTGTAAAGTTGCAAGGAGAAAAACAAATAATATCATGGGTACAAGAAGGTGTTATCAAGCCACTGGGTTTGCATCACCTAACACTCCTTCAAACATCATTTAGCCATTAGAATAGTTACTATGAAGCTAGAGATAGAGATTTACTAAAGGATGTATACACTGATCTACTAGAGATACTGAAGAAAAAATAAATACGACTGCGCATCTAATTATTGCCTTGCACATAATACTTGTAATGGTATTGGTAGTTGTCTCTTGAGAAATGGCATTTCTTATTGAGTGTTCATGCTAGTCTGAGTGATAAAGTTCGTAGTCAAGCACTAGAGGATTGGGCATCAAAAAAAGTTCTAGTAGGGTATTACTATTAAGTCATTGGTTATGAATTCACTAATATTGTCAAAGAAAGAGGATTGACATCATGTAGAAGATGTTACATAGGGTGTGAGTTTCTCCATTGGTAATTTGGAGGTTAGCTTTGACAAGCAAGTTAATGAGATCGATTGCACACAAGGTTATAGCAGGATGGAATCATGCTATGATAAACCATATATTTCCTACACCCATGATAGGAATCTAGATGAACAATCCATGATGACACTACAAGACGTTGAGTTGTATCAACATGGTAAGGCAAAGCATGCACTTAGAAACCAGTTGTGGGTTAACAAAGAAATGGTTGTGGCATCTTTGGTACATTATGACAACACTCACAAGATGGTTCAGGACCTCTATAGGAAGGTTCAAAAGGGAGTGGAAGAAGAATGGCTTATTTCTAATTTGCAAGTGATCAAAACAGGCCTTGAAACTATGAAATCAAAATATTTGTATTTGCTTTTTGACAGGGATAATATTCTTAAGGTTTCTCAAACACATTTTGATTAGTGGAATAAAGAGATGAATGAGATTAAGGAGCTCAATAAAGAGCTTAAGCAAGCACAGGAGGCATTGAATGATGCTTGGATTTCCCTTCAGGAAGTAGAAAATCAGATTAGGATAAAAAATCACTCTCAGGAGCAAGAGGATAAAGAGAGGTAGGAATTTTTCCTAAAGGTAATTGATGAACTTGATAGCATTCAGCAGACGTATGCTTTGGATAATTGCCCCAAGCAATCAAGTACCAAAGTTTTAGATCACTTTCAGCTTATTGATAACCCCTTGTTTGAAGTTGATCATGATTGGATTTTCAATAATCCCTTATTTGAGTTATACAAGGACTCTCCTCTTGATTATCATGAAGAAAATAATTCTAATTTTAGGATATGGAATCCTGGTACGATTCCTAGCAAGGAATATGGGTCACAAGATGGAAGTGGTGATTAGGGTTGTGCATCATAGGATCAATCCACATTATGTTCCTAATTTCACACAATATAGGAGTTGGTTGGAGTATTTACATCAGCCTTTGGATAGTTTTTGGCATAGTTTTGAGGAGAGTTATGTGTTCATCATAGGGAATGCTCTTTTAGCTTCATTCTTATTCATATTACTTATGTACTTGGAGATTCTCCAGATTGAAGATGACAGTTTGGTATTTGTTGCACCTGAGATGTTACACTTAGTTTTTGAGTGACTTGTTTATTACAACATCTATTTCGGTCAAGTTGTCATCATCTATTGGGTTATGCATAGTTCATTGATACATTTCTATCTTATCATATCGATTGGTTACGAAAACAGGGTTTGGGATCCAAGTGTTGATCATATGTATTTATGACTTGTTGAGGACCTTGTAATTCTTCTTAGTTTGAGGTTGGATTTAGTGGTATCAATGATGATCAGAGTTATTCAATTTACAAGTGTAGAGCTTTTTCAGAGAGTTATATGGGATCTAAGGATCTTGTTGAGAGATAGATTGCAGAGTGACATCTTGCTTCACAGTGTGGTTGGAATTATTTTCAGTTTGGACTAAAGGGCTACCTACAGACATGTATGAGATCCTAGGGTTGATTGCTTGAGGACAAGCAATTTTAAGGAGAGGAGATTTGTAATGTCCCCTTTTTTGAGACATTAGAAATATTGAAGTCTTATTTTATATAATGTTAAAGTTGACTCTGAAATGTAGACTTAAATTATTAAAAGGTCAATTTAATGTTATAAAGAGGGAAAAATGTCAAGGAGCAATAATACAAAATGCCAAAGGGAAGTTGAAGAGTCACAAGGGAATAAGACGAAAGCCAAGGGGGATTCAAAGAGTCTTAGTTTGTGTATTCAAAGGGGAAAGAGGCTCATTGTTGGACATGCTTGATTTATGATTCAGTTTTAGTTTTCTCTCTTGTGAGAGCTATTAAAAAGGCTTCAGCTTTCATCTAGTATGAGGACATAGCCCCTCATGATAATAGATAGTGGACGCAAACACATTGTCCAAGAGACATCAATTCAAGTGTTTCATTCGTGCTTATAGGTTCTTATTCTAGTATTCCAATTAGACTGTTAATATGTATTTAAGATTGGGTATTTATACTGATTATTGTATTGCTATTGTATAAAACAATAATGTGTTTACAAATTTTTATGAGAATCTTCTAGTTTTATCATTATGGGTCTATAATGAATTTTTATATACTTGAAATCTTGAATATTAATCTGAAAAGAATGAGTTTATATTTATTGGAAGATCAACTAGTTTTCTACTCTTGTTCATAATTCATATGCCTTTGGTTTAAGTTCTTAATATCAATTTTGAGGAAACAATTAGACAACTATCAGTTGGATTATTGCCTATGGTTTACCTTGCTAGTTATTTATGATACAACTTCATTTTTTTACTATCTAAATGTTATTCTAAGAAGAAATCTAATAAATATCTGGTTTGGGATATTTCACAAAGTCAAATCTTTACAAATGTTGAATGTGTACAATAGAAACATCAAATGTGCACAATACAAATCTGGAATATATACAATACAAAAGTTGAATATATGTCAATGTCATGTAATGACCACAACTACATATGTGTATCACTCTCAATATCTATGACTATGATGGATCATTAAAATTGAGCCTATTTGATGCAGTTTGTGGCTCGTCAAGTGTTTGCAGAAGAAAATTTAAAATACTATATCAATATCTTAACTATAAGTAATATGAAAATACTAGAAATTAGGTTCTAAATTGTGGATAGTTGAGTTTCTCATTACCTGATCCCTTTGTCCCATAGTTGGATTGAATGATAATGGTAATTGGCTCCTTCATCGATGGGTGGGACTCCTAACAAAATGATGAGGTAGAGTGACTATGGGAAACACAACTATCGATGAATTAGTGCTCAATGGAAGCATAGCCAGCAATGAATTAGAGCTAGTATGAGGCACAACCTATATGGTAAGCGATAAAATGGTAGAATTATAGAGTGGCATTAGGGATTTCAAATAGGAGTAAAAAAAAAAAAAATTAATGTATTACAACTTGAATTGGATCTCTCATACTAGTAGGAGGCACAACCACTGATGATTTAGTGTTGGTATGAGACACAACATGTATGGTAAGCGATAAAATCTTAGAATTATAGAGTGGCATTAGGGATTCCAAATAGAGTGAAAAAAAATGTATTGCATCCTAAGCTAGATCTCCCATGCTAGTAGGAGACACAACCACTAATGAATCAGTGTTGGCATGAGGCACAACTAATATGGTAAGTGATAAAATGTTAGAATTATAGATTGGCATTAAGGATTCTAAATGGAGTTAAAAATACAAAAATGTATTGCAGCCTAAGCTGGATCTCTCATGCTAGCAGGAGGCATGACCACTTAAGAACAGTGTTGGTATGAGGCACAGCCTATATGCTAAATGATAAAATGTTAGAATTACAGAGTAGGCGTTAGGGATTTCTATCACACACAAGAAATCCAAATTGATATCACAAGAGAACTTCAACTAATAATCTAAATGCATACAGCTAATCTCTGTTGTTTTTGACCCCATCTTTGATGCTCAGGACTCCTAACCAAATGAAATGGGAAAGGATTTGCATGAATTCTCAAAGAGTGTTGTAATAGGTAAAAGAAAAATAACACATTTTAATAAGCCAAATTGTTGATAATTACTATAAAACTAAGGGAAAAAATGTACTCATTTGTAAATGCAATTGTTTAATATGTATATAGAACAAATGCATACTATAACCTAAAATTATTGAGAAGAAAAATATGAAATTTCACCTCTTCCATTTCCTCAACATCAGTAATCTCAAGTGCATTCATCAACTCTACAAAACTCAACTGTTTCTACAAATATTCAACAAACAAGTCAACACATATTCCTCAATATTAAGTACATTTATATACATTCATTCATAATAAATTTCAAAATATAAACTTGACCTGTATTTAATAGATTTTTTGTTTGGGTGTTCTTACTGATTTCATTCCCTTTTCCTCTAGACCTCGAGTTATGTGGAGTGCCCTAAAGCATAAACAAATATAACATAAGAGGAATCAATAAAAAAAAAATCATGAGTTCAACTCAAATTGTAAACTTGATAAGTGTGCAAGCTATGATACCGCATAGCTATCAAGGCCAAAGTTAATGGAAGAAAGTGTAGCATCATCAACTTCAGAAATTTTAGCCCTTGACAAGCCCTATAAAATAGAAAAGAGTATTGTTATAGATATGAGATAATGTTGTAAATGGAAAGAAGGCATAATAACAACAAGAAGATCATAGGAGGGAAAGAAGACACAAGAAGGACTTGAAGGATGAGATTGGAAGGATTGTTGAAAGATGGGAAAATTTGGGGCTTAAAAAGGCTACAAGGTCTAAATTGGAAACAAAGAGATCGGGAAGGAAAAGAGAGATATGAATGAACTTTTGGCACCTTGTTAAGAAATACAAGAGTAAATTCATGATCTCCACACCTCTACAAGACACCCAATGTGATATGGAGGTTCTTTGGTGGCGATGAGTATATGGAAGATGAACTCGTGAGGCTCATTAGATGGGGTTTGGGTAATGCTAGGAGCAAGAGATGTGGATGTGGATTGGATGGATTTGATGAGTGGGAGGGTTTCAATGATGGTAGGAGATGGAAGAGGATTTATAAGAGGGGTTTAAATAATGTTATAAAATGGAGGAAGATCTATAAGTGGGTTGGATGAAAGAGGGATGACAGTTATGAGACATTGAAGAAGAATGATGGGTGCAAGAGATGGAAAGATTTCAGTGTACTAGAAACTTCACATTATGTAATTAGAGGACATGATTCTTCAACTTAACTTGGACATGGATACTCTATTGGCTTCCTTGTAAGTCTTCTTCAAGACTAGGTGTTCGTTGTAAAATAATGAAGAAACAACATTTAGGGAACTTTGTGGTGTTAGTGTCATACCAATTACAAAACAATATTTCAAGGCCAATGTATTATTGTACATTTTAGAATATTTTTAAAACTTTATCGAGAGTGTTCTTTCTCCTAGCCTCGCACCTCTAGAAAAACTAGTACTTTGTGTTGTTCTCGTACTGTTTGATGCACCCTACATTGCATATTGTTCACATGTCAATGTAGAGTGCTCTATAAAATTTAAAAATATATACTTTTATGATATTTAGGTGATTAAATAATATCATGTCAAAACTCAAACAAAAAAACAAACATGTGTCTCATCTCCACCGAAGACCATCATCAAATCATCTATGAGTGTGAAATCCCCACCTCTGTATGAATAACAAGTCTACCCACAATCTACACATAGATGAGATAACACTCCATCTTGAGATGCCTCATTTTCCATCCCATCACACATTCGCTAACAACTCAAACAAAAATGTTAATTAGGCCTCGAAGACTGTAATCAATTGCATGATGATGATACAGGTGGCACAAGCAAGGATGACACTAATGGTGCAGGTGACACAAGCGGGGATGACACTGGTGTGTAGGTGATGTCGATGGTGTTGTCATAGGTTGTGATGACCCTAAAGGCACATCTGATGATGGTTGAGGTGCCATAGGTGATGACGTTGGAGCTATCATAGGTTGTGATGACCCTAAAGGTACATTTGGTGATGGTTGTGGTGTCGTAGGTGAAGGAAAACCACCTAAATGTGAGCTATGTTCAATGATGACATCTGTCAATGATGCAACTGCATGAAGACTTTGTAAATCAATAGAATTTTTTACAATTGTTGGGAGCATGACATTAGGCATGGTTTTTTGTGTTGTATGTCTCCTCTCATGTTGTGGTACAACCCTACGAACCCCAAGTCTATCATGTTCATAGTATCTCCCTCTACCCTGGGACTCATAGATGTCAAAGTAATTTGGCTTCTTGCCAAGGATGAACTCACATTATAGCTTTCTCAAAAAACATAGAGGCACCTTATAATTATTACATGGTGGTAGGTCAAATACCATATACCACCTATCCCAAAAACATGACCTCATCCTAGTATGAGTGCACCAATAAATAGGAAAAGTTTTGATTGTGTGTAATAGGGAGTTGTCAGATATAGGATCAGTGAAAAGAGCATGTATAGTATCTTTCTTTATGTCTTTATCTTTCACTTGTTGATATGTTAATCCATCAACATAAAATGCATGATGCCTATCCCTCCATGAACCCCATTCTATAACCTCCCTAGACACCTCATTCGTATTTTGGGCCATTTGTTCAAGTGTATTAGCTGGGGTTGAGTAGTCAAAAAGTGTTGATGACTGCAAACTAATGACCATTTGATTAATGTGAGCACTACTTTGTGTAAGGTGGTTTATGAGGTCCTCTTGTGTAGTATTTAAATGATATAATGGTATGCACAAAGGGTTTACAGGCGACAATAGTTTTCAAACAGGAACATTGAGTGGAAGGATTTGTGGTTGCGTCACTACGAGTGGAGAATATTGTGTTTGTGTCACAATGGGTGGAGTGTCTTGTGGTTGTGTTGTAACACCTCACCAGGATCCCAAAAGAAATTAACCTATTATGTCACTAAGTTTGCTAAACATTTTTTCACTGAGTTTCTTAACCAAAGTTTACGAATTTGATTTCATTCACAGATATTATTGATAATGAAGAACCATAAATTTATCAACAAGGGTTTCAACCAAAACTATTTCTAAAAACATATCCATAAAAAAACACAGAGAAGATAGAGGAAATTCGAAGGGAAATTATTGTGATAATCTCAACAAAGATCCTACATCGATTTAATGCTAACCAGATGAATACTCATAAGTTGCAAGAATTTCCATCTTCTCGAAAGCCCTTTTCATCCAAAATTTGCTCCTCCAAACCTGTGTGAAGAAATGACCTCTAATCTCCTAATAAAGAATTTCTCAACCTAGGGTTTCAATTTTACGAACATGCAAAAGCCTCTCCTTTTTATTATTTTAGTTAATTTAATTCTTTGTGCATACTTTTTTTGTTTTAATTAAAAGAAAGTTTATTTAAATTATTCTCACTTGCTTTTTATTAAATAATAAGACGTATTTAGAAAGTATAATTATTAATTTAACTAATAATAATATTTAGAGTTTATTATCAAAAATAAAACTTCTAAATTAATTATTATTAAATTAAACAAATATAATTACACCAAATTTGCACTTTTAATTAAATCTTGAATTTATTTCTTATATTTAATTAATTTCTCTATATTATGTTGTATTGTACTTGATTATCTGGAGATCTTATGAGATGTTGTATTTATTCATGATGTATATTCTTTGAGCTTTTCATACCCTATGACTTGTATAGCGAATGATTATGCATTTTGGTTATGTCATGTGGCATCTTATGTAATTCTATATATAATTACATTGGACTCGTACGTGTGGTTATTCTATGATGTAGGTTTTGTTATGTATTAGATTCAGTATTATTAAAAACTTATGTATGTGATTCAACGTCACAAAATCCATAAGAGATGTAATCTTTTTATGGATTGCTTATGTATGCTTATGAGTTATTGCTTCCTCTATAATATCTCTTTTTTTTATAATCCATTTTTAATGTTTGGCAAACTTTGTGAAACTTTAGGTTAATTTCTTTTGGGTTCCCTGTCAAGGTGTTACATCTAGTATTAGAGCCCAATTTTCTACATTGGGAGCTTTGGGTATATTGGAATGCCATTAGATAACAACTAGTTAACTGAAATGAAACTTAAACAACTATATGTATCTATTACAACTTGAACATTGAACTTTACACTCGATTAATTGAACATAGTAGACTTCCTATGTGTCTTTGTTGCCTCTAGGTTTACATGTTATTTGTGTCTTGGTATCCTTTGAGATAGATTGCTATCAGGTTTTCATTGACCTAGATGTTGGTTATGACTTTTGGATTGGTATCTGTATGGGACCTAAGCTAATCTCCTTAGCACTATGGGAGTGGACAATTTAGGTTCCACGAGGTTGGGTGGTAGTGTTTCTTATACCATTGAGATCTAATAGTTGGATGTCGTTGCTGGATGTACTTGTGCAATTGTTCCTTTCATTGTGATCTTTTATTTGTTGTTGGTTGGTTATATTTTGTTGTACTATACTTGATTATCTAGAGATCTTATGAGATGTTGTATTTATTCATGATGTATATTCTTTGAGATTTTCATACCATGTGACTTGTACAAAGGATGATTATGAATTATTGTTATGCCATGTGGCATCTTATGTAATTGTATATATAATTTCATTGGATTTGTACTTGTGGTTATTCTATGATATGGATTTTGTTATGTATGAAATTTAGTATTAATAAAAGCGTATGTATGTGATTCAACATCATGGAACCCTTAATAGATGTAATATTTTTATGGATTGTTTACATATGCATATGGGTTATTGCTTCCACTAAATTATCTCTTGTTGTTATAATCTTTTTTTGAAATGTTTGGTAAACCTAGTGAAACTTTAGGTTAATTTATTTTGGGTTCCCTTGTGGGGCATTACAGATGTCACTATAGTTGAAGGGTTTGATTGTGCATGAGGAAGTCTTTCACCTATCCCTCATTTTCTTGGATTCATTGATGCATCTGATATGAAAAAATCTTTTTAAAAATTACAAATTATGAAAAATAAATTACAAATCTTACAAATTACAAAAGCACATTACAAACTATATTGGAAAAATACATAAATGACAAGGAGAATAAAGACATGCCTTGTTTGTGGCGCGCCATGGATGAAAATGTAAAAAAATATTTTTTTCCTTACAAAGTTGATCACGTTTTGGCTCCTTACTCTTCAATCTATGTTGTTGTTGTCATTTGAGGGTATGGAAATGCCCTCAAACATAGGCATCAGAAGTTATTTATATTTCTTAAAACCTGATCGGATTTTAAAAATTATAATGGCCAAGCTTAGATACCAAGCATGGCCCACATTTGACATTTAAATAACCCGATCAGGTTTTTAGACTTTTTGGTATTTTTGTTGGGTGTCCACTTTTTTGTACAACTACTTGGTGCACTCACCCCGCACTTAAACATGTTTGTGTTGTGGGATCTCTCTTGGATACATTCATTTTGAATATGATGTCTCAATTGTTTTTCTTTATTATTTGCATATTTCACCACTATGTGTGTTAAATTTTCTAATTTTTGTTTCATGATAGTCGTTTGGGTTTGACCCCTTTAATAAATCTGGTAATCTTAAATAAAATAAAGTGTGACCCTATCTTATACATATCGTAGTACACTTTGTCACTTCCTATTGATATTTAAAATATGTTTGGATCCAAATGTCTTGTTGTCATCTAATGTGGGGACAACCTACTAGATTTTGTCCATATGTATGTCTATGCATTGTGTTAGACTTCAGTCAATAGCATAAACACAATATTTATGTTAAATAACCACTGATCTCCAACAAAAATTGTGATTCACCCCATTTCAATAGTTATTTGTTTGTGTGGGCTCCTTGTTGGCTACACTCCTTTTGAAGATATTAAACATTATCATGTGCATGTTTCACCCATGTGAATCAAATATGTCACAAGCTTTGTTAATTATCTTTATTGGTACTATTTTGAATTTGATCCTCTTGATGGATCTCAAAAGCTTTAAAATAAAATTGTTATCACAACAATTACATACTATAATTTAGATTTACATTAATCTAAACAAACAAGTAAAACTCAAACTAAGTTAACATTTATAGCTCTTTTAAAGTGATTAGTTTATTGACAACATAAAACATATTAAACTGAATTGTCAGTGTATGATTATAAATAAAAATATGTTTCAAGGTGTACTTACATGCAACTACTTGATTTTATCAAAATGGAAAAAAAGGAAAACCAAATCTAATCTCACCTATATGAACATAGCCTTGATGTTGGCTTTCAAGGTGTACTTGATAACAAGTGTTTGATTTTACAATAAAGAATAAAAAAATAAAACCTAATACAAGTTTGGCAATCACAACTTTGTTGTTTTATTTGGTAAGCTTACTAAAAGCATATTACGAATTACTTTGTCAATGTACAAATTACCATAGTTATATTCATATCGTAGTAACCCTTGTCTCTCATATATTTTTTAAATATGTTGCATCCAATGGTCTTGCCATTATCTAGCATAGGGACAACCTACTAGTTTTGCATGTATGCATATTTATGCATTGTGTTGGATTTCACTCAATAACATAAAATCAATTCCTTAAAAAAATATGGTTCAATCATCAAAAAAACATGTTAAATACTATTTCAATAGATGCGAGCTCTTTGTTGGCTACACTCCTTTAGAAAATGTTAAGCATTGTTATTTGCATGTGTTGCCCCCATGCAGGTGAACTATGTTGTAAGCTTTGTTATTTGTCTTCTTCATAGTCTTTTTGTTTGGGTCACCTTAATAGATCTCAAAATCTTTATAAAGAAAAAGAATTTATTGTTAACATTAATTCATAGTCTATTTCCATTTTTTTTTAAAAACGAGTAAACCCCAAAGTTTAACATTCATAAATTTTTTCTTTATGTAATACATTTATTAACATGATGATAAATATTACATTGCTAATGTGTATTTCTAACAAAAACTTATTTCACAAAGTGCTTGGTTTTACCATTTTTGTTTGGGATGTACCCCTTAACAAGTATCTCATCTATGATTGGCACTATTAGTATTGATATATATTTTATTATTTCTTTTAGAAATATCTAAAGTTGTTATAAGTCATTTAACATGTTTATTTAAATTAAATGTTGTTGAGAACTAAATAAATCCTTGTTCACTTTCAAAAAAAAATGGTAAAGACATTTTTCGTGTGTGTGTGTGTGTGTGTGTGTGTCTATTCGTACACACACACACACAAGACCAAAGCCAAAACTTTTTATTTTCAATTTATAAAGTTTATACAAGATTTCTCAATTCAAACAAGCATTGAAAAGAAAAGAAAACCTTCAGTCTTATTTTAGGGCTTAAGTCCATTAAAGATACATAAATTAATATAGGGGCATTCCCCTATTAGCTAATTTTTTGAAATTTATAAGGATTATTCCTCAATTCACTCAATTTCTTTTCCTTTATACGTTTCTCTATGTAGTTTCCTTTTTAGTAGCTACACTTTGGTAGCTTTGACTTCGTAATTGATTTTCCACTCTTTGCCTGCATACACTTTCCTCTTGACCAAGATCATTGTTAGAAGTAGTCGATAAAAAGTCTTATTATATTTATTTATATTTATTTAAACTATCCAAATGACAGGTGAATCTTAGTCTAAATGATGTAGGAAGTTTTGTGTTATTACATCGAAAGGTTAACCTAAAGAGAAAACTTCCTATATATATATAGTATTGAATAAACCCATTATAAACATGCTATATATATATATATATATATATATATATATATATATATATATATATATATATATATATATATATATATATATATATATATATATATATATATATATATATATATATATAGTATTGAATAAACTCATTATAAACATGCATAGTTCATCGCATATCATCACCAATTAGTTCACTTAATCTAATTTACATTCACGCTAATAAATACAATTTTTAAAATTTATTTAAAATGTAATATACTAAGCATTGTTCATCCTATTTACAGCTTATTCCATCATATATGACATTCTCATTTTTTAGCAATTACATTATATCCTCCCTAATTATGTTAGTATCATTTGTAATTACTCCTTTGTTATTATAATGAATTTAAGTGAGTTAATGTTTAACAACATTTTAGTCATTAGTGGATTATCCATGCATTAGATAATATCTTCAAGTTCCTATACTTCTTTAAAATGGTAATATTAATAATCCTATTGAATGTTAGTCAATGTTTTAATTTGACCCAATGATTTGTATATTTGTGTTATTTTCACTAAAAGAGTGGTAAAAATTTTATTGAATACCAAAGAGCGCAGAACAACACAAGAAACAAAGAGAACTATAGAGCTTTATCCTGGTCCACAAGTTGATCCAGCATCTAAGATCAATGAAAGGGAAGCATCCTATGATCAATAATGTTCCAATTTAGCCCATGCTCAAAGGCTCATTTAGCCAAACAATCAACCACACTCACAAAGGATATACATAAAAGACATAGAATCAAGAGAATTGCATAGTTGAGTGATTTGTTGAATAACCAAAGCTAAATGCCAATCCACATGCACAAGGTTCCTTCTATTCAATAAATTCACAACCACCTGCAAGTCTGTCTCATAGATAATTCTTCTCCAACCACATTGATAGCATTGTTCCACTGCAACCAAGATAGTTAGGGCTTCCATAAGGTTATTAGTATGGTAACCCTTGTATATAGAAAACAGAAACTGAATATCACCAAAAATGTCATGCCCAACTTCCCCAATACCAACCAAACCAGAATTTCCCCGAGAAGAACCATCAAAGTTGATTTTAAGAACTCTAGCCTCCAGAGAAGTCCAATGCCCCTCACAATTAACACGTTGAGAGTGTTGCCTAGCTCTATTTCCAAAGCGGTTGTGGAAGATTGAGGGAGTGTCACCCTGAAGAGGAAAGGAAAGGCGTGAGTAAATACCAGTATCTCTAAGATCCAAACCTCCACCAATGTCACATTTACCTAGGAGTGTTTCATGAAGAGAATTAACAATTTTCTCCCACATGTGCCTAATCTCAAACTGCACATCATGAAAGATCCTCCTATTCCTCTCAAGCCAAACATGCCATAAAATAAGGGAAGGGCCAATAGTCCAAGCAACCTGAAGAAAAAAAGTCTTGGAAGGGGGATGGCCCAAATGGTCCCAAAATTCAAACAAGGAGGAAACATGCCAACATGTGCATTCCCACACACTCCACCAGAAGTGCCAAATCTATTTGAGAAAGGGGCACTGGAAAAAAAGGTGAGAAACAGTCTCTTCACTATTGCAACACAAAACACAGATGGAAGGCCCCTGGAAGCCTCTCTTGCAGAGATTCTCCCAAGTAAGAAACTGATTGTAAACCAAAATCTAAAGGAAAAAGTTATGCTTAGGCCATGAAAAACTATTCCAAACTTTCTTCCACCAAGAGACCTCCACCTCGCCAAAAAGTTACTTACTTAGTGCAAGGTACCCTAAAGAAACAGAATACTTCCCAAAAGAAGCACCTCCCCAAGCCAAACAATCAGGTTCCTATAGACAGTTGCACTCCCTAGAAGCCAATGATAGTTTCAACCGATCCCCCAGAGAGCCAACCGACAACCAATCAGAAGAATTCTTCCATCTGTAACCCACAACAAGGCTCAGGTTATAAGCTTCCTTATAATGAGCTGCCTTATTCCATCCAGTAGAAAGGAAAAAATCACAAATTTTAGGAATAAGGTGTCTCAACCTTGTATAATTCCTATTCTTATTATTTGTTTTGTAAAATGTATTTCTTGCAAATAATGTTGATGTGTCGACATCTTGAATTGTCTATAAGGAGATCATGACTAAAATGGTTATTACGAATTCCTATGACACGTAAGAGCTATGTTAGGAAGATTCAATGACAGGTGAAGACATGTGGCAACTAAGATATTTGAGTACTGTACACTCTACCCCAATAGTGGGGTTCGGGGCATCGGCCCGAAAAACTTTTTGGGGTTCCTATTTTCTCGGAGAATGGTAAAACCCTAATACAGTTTACCTTTGGGAGCAGCCCTAAAGTGAAGCGCATGTTATAAGCATTTTTAGGGTTGCAAAGAGATGCGATGCGAAAAAGGTGTATTGTTGGTACTGCGAGTAGCTACTGGAGTCTTTTGTTGTCGATGTTGAACTTGCATTGCAAGTGTATTGTAACCTTGTGTTGAAGATAATACATTGTGCAGGTTCTGAAGGGGTGGGGTTGTTTTACCGAAAGGTTTTTCCCCACCGGCAAATCCTTGTGTTATGTGTTCCTTTCTCTATCTATTTTATGTATGCATGGTTGGCTGCAATATTGTTGTTTACATGATATTGAATCTGTAAGTAAAGAAGATTTTAATAGGATTTGCATCATACTTTCCTTATTATGAGATTAGTGTAGGAAGTTGTTTCCGCACCTGAGTTTCCTTACAAGTGGTATCAGAGCTTGATCAACTTTTGATCCTAGTTGTTGGGTAGGGTTTTTTGAGCTAATCTCAAGTTGAGTGGGAGTCTTGTGCAGAGCATCCTGAATATTATTTACAGATTGATATGGTGAGTTCATCATATGGAAGAATGGAGGTGGAGAAATTTAATGGCACTAATTTCGAGTTGTGGAAACTCAAGATGGAAGACATGTTGGAAGATTGTGACCTATGGGAAGCGACTACAAGTGCTACAAGACCAGCAACTATAGCTCAAGTAGATTGGGATATCAAAGATTGTAAAGCTAAGGGTCTCATAAGACTCTGTTGAACCGATCCAGTCCTTCTGAATGTTCTAGATGAGAAAACCGCATATAGTTTGTGGGAGAGACTTAGGGCCGTGTATCAGGCCAAATCATTGGTGAAAAAGTTGTTCCTGAGGAAGAAGTTGTATTCTCTGTGAATGGAGGAAGGTGGATCCTTAACGGATCATTTAAATGCATTTAATCTGCTGGCTGCACAGTTGACATCAGCTGGTATCAAGTTAGAGGAGGAGGACCGTTGCTACACAAATTTGTGTTCTTTACCAGATTCATGGGACCATTTTGTGATGGCTCTCGGAAGCACATTAGTCACCTTCAAAATGGATGATGTGGTGTCTTCACTGCTATCAGAGGAGATGCTGAGAAAGGCTTTTGTTTCGGAAAAAGAAGCCCTTGCTGTTCGTGGGAGATCCACGGAAAGAGGGAAGGAAAATGACAATAAGTCTGACAATAAGGGTAGATCCAAATCCCATGGGAAGTCAAAGACTTCCAATAAGTCCAAGGCAAAATGTTGGAACTGTGATAAGACTGGGCACTTCTGTAAAGACTGTAAAGAGCCTAAGAAGAAGAAGAAAGCCTCAGATTCTAGTTCAAAAAAACCTCAAGAAGATGGCGATGCATTCATCGTAGATTTGGCAGCACATGCATCTGATGATGTGTGGTTGGTTGACTCAGGTGCATCTTTTCACATGACCTCTCATCGAAACTAGTTCTCAAGATATGAAGAGTTTGATGGTCGAAAGGTGTACTTGGGTGATGATTCTCACTTAAAGATAGTTGGACGTGGAAGGGTCACTGTCAAATTTCTTGATGGACAAGTAAAGGGAATCAATGGAGTTATGCACATTCCAGGTTTGGCACGAAACCTATTATCTATAAGTATGCTAAACGATGTAGGTGTGCAAGTTGTTTTTTCGAAAGAAGGATGCAAGATGATAAGAGGATCGATAGTGCTTGCAAGGGGTACTAGGAGAGGTACCTTATTTCAGCTAGATGCATGTATTCCTCTATGTAATAGTTCTTCATCCTCACCATCTGAACGAGCAGTGAAGAATATTGTGGTTATTGGTTCTGATGGCAATGCAAACACTTTGGAAGGTAAGCTTCCTGCAAAAAAGACAATGTTATGGCATTTGAGATTTGGTCACATTGGTGAAAAGGGTCTTAGAACCCTGAAAAATAAAAATCTCATTGAGGGGTTAAATGATTGCAATCTTGAGTTTGACTTCTGTAAACACTGTGTATATGGTAAACAAAATCGTGTTCAGTTTTACTCTAGTTCTCACAAATCTTCTGATGTTTTGGATCTTATTCATTCTGATGTATTTGGTCCTGTAAAAGTTCCTTCAATCTCCAAGTCTGTATTTTTTGTATCTTTCATAGATGATTACAGTAGAAAGACATGGATTTATTTCCTTAAAAGTAAGACACAAGTCTTTAGTCGATTCAAGGAATTTAAAGCCCTTGTAAAGAATTAGACTAGTAAGAAGATTAAGTGCGTGAGAACTGACAATGGTGGTGAGTTTTGCTCAGCAGAGTTTGAGCAGTTCTGTAAAGAACAAGGTATCGAGAGCATAAGACAACTCCGTGTACCCCATAGAAAAATGGAGTTACAGAGAGAATGAACAGGACACTGATGGAGAAGGCTAGGAGTATGCTTAGTGGAGCTGGTTTAGAACAAAGGTTTTGGGCCGAAGCTGTGGTCACTGCTTGCTATCTGGTTAACAGGTCTCCTACATCAACCCTTGTTGGTAAGACACCCATGGAGGTGTGGTCTGGTAAGAAGCCTTCAATTAGACATCTTCGTGTTTTTGGTTGTGAAGCTTATGCACATGTTCCAAAGGAGAAAAGATCTAAGTTGGAAAATAAAGCTGTTAAATGTATTTTCATCAGGTACAGTGCTGATGTGAAAAGATACAAGCTTTGGGCTCTTGTGACTAGTAAGGTGTTGTATAGTAGAAATGTTATTTTTAGAGAGCTAACATCTTCTCCTATTGTGCTACAACCAGATGAAAAAGAAAAGGAAAAAGATGTTGTTCAGTTGCCTCCTACCCCTGAGAAGACTGAACAGAGAGACCATGTTGGGTCTAATGATGAGGAGAGCTCTAGCAGCTCTGATAGTTCAAAAGAAGAGGAAGAACAACCTCAAACTCAACGCTTGAGGAGATCCACGAGAGAAACAAAGAAACCAGAAAGGTTTGGTTATTCTATGTTAGATTCCAGTTGTGCTTTTGCTTTGATTACTAACACTGATGAGCCTAGATCTGTGAAAGAGGCTTTTGGGCATGGAAGATGTAGGTTCTTAGATTGAGGCTATGGATGATGAGATGGCTTCATTAGAGAAAAATAAAACATGGGACCTTGTACCTTTTCCTAAAGGGAGAAAATCTGTTGGCTGTAAATGGGTGTTCAAGAAGAAATTCTATGTAGATGGCAGTGTTGAAAGGTACAAAGCTAGATTGGTTGCAAAGGGGTATTCATGGGTAGAGGGAATAGATTATGTTGAAATATTCTCTCCTATTGCAAAGTTGACATCCATTAGATTTCTGTTATCTCTTGCTGCATCATATGATTTAGAGAGAGAACAGATGGATGTGAAGACAACTTTCCTTCATGGTGATTTGGAGGAAGAGATTTATATGTCACAGCCTGAGCACTACATTGTTAAAGGTAAAGAATCCTTAGTTTGCAGATTAAAGAAATCTCTATATGGTTTGAAGCAATCTCCTAGGATGTGGTACCTTAAGTTTGATGCCTTTGTGTTGTCAATTGGATTTGTAAGATCGAAATCAGATCATTGTGTTTATTTCAGAGTTGAAAATGATCGCCTTCTTATTGTTGCATTATATGTTGATGATATGTTGCTATTTGGGAAGGGTAAGGGTATGATTTCTGATTTTAAATCTCAGTTGTCAGCACAGTTTGAGATGAAAGATCTTGGGGCAGCTAAGTACATCTTGGGTATGGAAATCAGTAGAGATAGGTCTAACAGAAAACTTTGGTTGAGCCAGAGTAAGTATGTGAAGTCTGTGTTGGACAGGTTCAGCATGGCAAATTGTAGACCACTATGTGTTCCTATTCTTATGGGAACAAAGTTATCTGTAGATGATTGTCCAAAATCTCCTAGTGAGGTGGAGGACATGAGTAGAGTACCTTATGCTAGTGCAGTTGGCAGTCTTATGTATGCTATGGTCTGTACTAGACTAGACATTGCCCAAGCAGTGGAAGTCCTAAGTCAATTTATGGCTAATCCTGGACGGATACATTGGGATGCAATTAAGCGAGTATTCAGATATTTGAGGGGTACATCAGATTACTTCATATGTTATCATGGTAACTCTTCTGGATCTCCGCATTCAGTTTGTATTCATGGGTTTGTGGCTTCAAATTGGGCAGGTGATATTGACTGCAGGAGATCCACCAGTGCTTATGTGTTCACTATGTTTGGTGGTGCCATCAGTTGGATGAGCAAGCGACAACTTGTGGTTGCTTTGTCCACTACAAAAGCTGAGTACATGGCTGCTACTCATGCTTGTAAGGAAGCCATTTGGCTTAAGAGATTGTGTTCTGATGTTGGTGTTGATGCAGAAAATATTACTATTTGGTGTGACAGTCAAAGTGCTATTTTCCTTGCAAAGAATCCAACTTTCCATGCCAGAACGAAGCACATTGTTGTGCAGTATCACTTTGTGAGAGATATGGTGGAAGATGGAAAGGTAAATTTGGAAAAGGTAGATAATGTGAAGAATGTTGCAGATGTATTAATGAAACCAGTGGGCACTGAGAAGTTCAAATGGTGTTCGAAGTCTATGGGTCTTTCGGCCTATAGCGGTTAGTTCCTGTTATGTTCCTGTTGCTCTTACAAGGTGTTCGAAAAGTGGGAGAGTGTTAGGAATAAGGTGTCTCAACCTTGTATAATTCCTATTCTTATTATTTGTTTTGTAAAATGTATTTCTTGCAAATAATGTTGATGTGTCGACATCTTGAATTGTGTATAAGGAGATCATGACTAAAACAGTTATGACGAATTCCTATGACACGTAAGAGCTATGTTAGGAAGATTCAATGATAGGTGAAGACATGTGACAACTAAGATATTTGAGTACTGTACACTCTACCCCAATAGTGGGGTTCGGGGCATCGGCCCGAAAAAAATTTTGGGGTTCCTATTTTCTTAGAGAATGGTAAAACCCTAATACAATTTACCTTTGGGAGTAGCCCTAAAGTGAAGCGCATGTTATAAGCATTTTTAGGGTTGCGAAGAGATGCGATGCGAAAAAGGTGTATTGTCGGTACTACGAGTAGCTACTGGAGTCTTCTGTTGTCGATGTTGAACTTGCATTGCAAGTGTATTGTAACCTTGTGTTGAAGATAATACATTGTGCAGGTTCTGAAGGGGTGGGGTTGTTTTACCAAAAGGTTTTTCTCCACCAGCAAATCCTTGTGTTATGTGTTCCTTTCTGTGTCTATTTTCTGTATGCATGGTTGGCTGCAATATTGTTGTTTACATGATATTGAATCTGTAAGTGAAGAAGATTTTAATAGGATTTGCATCATACTTTCCTTATGAGATTAGTGTAGGAAGTTGTTTCCGCACCTAAGTTTCCTTACAAAAAAGAGACTGCAAGTGCGACTGAGAGGATAAGAGAGGAGGATGCACATTCCAAAAATCACTCCAAAATAGAGCCTCAGTGCCTCTGTCACAAATCCAAAATAGCCTTCTCTTCACCAGGTGAGCACCAATCTTGAGGGTATTCCACACCACAGAGCCTCTTCCCTCAAGAGAAAACCTAGAAATATCTGAAGGTTCAACACTAGGTAAATACTTGTGTGACAGGATATGGGCCCAAAGCTGAGACTGACTGAAACACCAACGCCAATAGAGCTTAGTAGCAAGAGCTTGACTACACAAGATAGAAGAATGAAGGCTGAGGCCTCCTTCCTCTTTTGGCCAACAAATAGTATCCCAATTGATGAGGCTCCATTTGGTATTTTGCAACTTGTCACTCCAAAGAAATTGGCAAGAGAGAGCATCAAATTCCTTAAGAAAATATGTCGAGCCAGCCTGAACCATGCTTCTATATATGGCAAGGGCCTAAATCACAAATTGCAGGAGTATCACCCTACCAATAGTAGAGAGTCACCTATGAGTCCAATGATTGACTTTTTGTTCAAGTTTGTCTAGCAAGCTCTGCCAAAAAAGCCTAGGGTGTCTTCCCACCACAATAGGGACCCCCAAGTAAGTTAGAGGGAGAGACTCAATCTGAAATCTTAGGATGTTAGCAATCCTCCACTGGATAGGCTCAGTAGTGTTGAAGAAAAAAATAGAGGATAGGTGGTCATTAATTTTTTGCACAAAGGCAGCCAAATAAGTATCCAGGGTGGGCCGAAAGGCTTTAGCTTCCTAAATCTGAGCTCTCCCACAAGGGTTGTATCATCAACAAACTGGAGGTGGGAAGAGTGGGTAAACCATTTCCCCATTACCATCCTTGAATCAAATTTTGGGAAACATGAGACTTGATAAGTCTACCAAGTCCCTCAACCATAATGATAAACAAATAAGCAAAGAGGGGATCTCCTTGGCGAAGACCTCTAGATGCCCCAAAAAGCTCCAACGGTTCACCATTAAGAAGGACCGATAAGGAAGGAGTAGTAACACAACTCAGAACCCATCTAACCCATTCCTAACTAAAGCCAAAAGCTAGAAGAACTTTCTAGAAGAAACCCCAATTGACTCTATCATAAGCCTTAGCCATATCAAGCTTAATGAACATAGTGTGTTCCCTGAAAGTACACATAGAGTGAATAGCTTCAAAAGCAATAACCACCCCATCCAAAATTTGTTTTCCCACCACAAAACCCCCTTGTTCCTTAGAGATAACCATGGGAAGCCAAACTTTAAGCCTCTCTGCTAGGAGCTTAGTAATGATTTTATAGACCACATTACAAAGAGCAATGGGCCTAAAGAAGTCCAGTTGATTAGCCTTTTCCTTCTTTGGAATAAGGACTAAGAAAGTAGTATTCAAGACCCGGAGCATTTCATTGTTGGAATAGGACTCCTGAACCACATCCAAAAGGTCCAGATTGATAATATCCCAAAATTCCTAGAAGAATTCAACAAGGAAGCCATCAAGCCCCTTAGCTTTGCCTTTACACAAGCTGAAGAGCACCCCCTCCAAGTCAAACATACAAATTGGCCTCATAAGAGAGTCATTCATCTCCCTGGTCACAACAAAGGGAATACAAGACAAGATTTTATTCTCCTCAATCTCCGCTAGCGGTAAATCATCTGAAAAGAGAGCAGAGTAAAACTAAATAGCTTCCTTGGATACAGCTTGAGAGGAGGTTAGATGCGTCTCATCAAAAGTAACAAGAGAAGAAATGTAACTCCTATTACGTCGAGCCTGCACAGATTTATGGAAAAATGCGGTATTCTTGTCCCCTTCCTGAAGCCAGTCAACTCGAGCCTTTTGTTTCCAATAAATTTCTTCTCTAAGATCCCACAACTAAATCACTACAAGCTTGGGATATATATTTGTATTATAATAAGATTATTGATCCTTGATTATTAGTTTAAGGTTATAAGTTTAGGTTAGGATGACTTAAGTATTCTTTAGGAGAGAATCCTCACCATCTGCTCGTTCGTTGACTAATGTATATGTTTCTTTATTTCCTTCTCAATATATATATTTAATACTATTCAAATTTATCAACTATCTTTAACGTGTATTCAAGTTCAAAATTTAATATCCAATTATGAGTACTTATTTTCCTTAATGCATTTACAATTTGTGAATCGCCTTTAATGACTAACTTTCTAATGTCTATTTCTAAGCTAAGGTTTAGACCTCGGATCAAGGCCTCTAATTCCACTAGATTATTAGTGAGCACCCCTAAGGGATTGGCACGTTTAATAATCTAAGAACCTTAATCATAATGTATAATACATCCTAATGCAGCAGGACCGAGATTACATCTTGAGGCTTCATTAAAATAAAGTTTTTCCCAAACTACTAGAGAGGTTCCAATTTGCAATCTGCCCTTGCTTGTTTATTTGTTTTTGAATAGATCAAAGGCGGGTTAATAAGTTTAAACCATTTTTTTCTATCTTTATAATGCACGCTTCCACTTTACTCAAAAACGATATTAAACTTAGACTTTAATTAGTAAAAATTCTTCTATTCCTCTCCTTCCATATTTCCCATAGAAGTGTAGATGGAGAAATTTTTCATAAATTACTATAAACCCTAAAATTCTCATGTTTGGGCCAACTATTTAAAAATTTCCTAAAGTTCATAAGAAAAGTTGCTAACTAGTTAAGCTTTTGACATAACCATTCCCAACATATTCTAGCAAAGGGGCATTGGAACAACAAGTGTTTAGTCATCTCAGATTCATTTTCACATAAAGAACATCTTGAAGGCCTTTCAAAGCCCATCTTAGCGAACCTATCAATAAGGATTCCATGTTGCAAAGCAGCCCAAAGAATGATTCATGCCTTGGGAATACTCATTGTGTCCCAGCAAAGATTGAGGGGAATATGCATCTTTTCCCATTGATGAGAGTTAATTATCATTTCATATGCTCTTTTGATACTATATTTCCCACTCTTTGAGGTACCCCATATTAATGTATCCCTCCTAGCTTTGCAAATAATTTGTCTATTTTCAAGAAATTATTCATAAATTTGTTTTTCGTTAGTTGACAGATTTGTCTCTTCAATAGATTTTCACTTCCAACCTCCATGTTGGTCATCATTAATAACTTGTTTGTAGTCACTAACATGATCTCCCCATAGATTTATTAGAGTAATTTTAATATTGTTGGCAAGTTAAGGTTGTTGGGTGGAGGATGTTCATCCCATGAATCTTCCCAAAATAGAGCATCCTGACCTTGGTCAATGTCCCAAGCAAGATAATTGAAAATAAGGGGATGACAGTGAATCGTGAAATTTCAAGTTTTTGATTTTTTAGGCAAGTTTCTAGTTCAAAACAAAACTAAAGAATCTAAGTTATTCAAATATTTGTGAAATAAAATTGTCGACCATTTATTTTCATTTTCTTAATACATCCTCCAAATTTGTTTTGCTCCTAGAGCTTCATTTTTCCAACTCCAATTCTTTATACCTAGCCCTCCATATTCTTTAAGTATACATATATTTTTCTTCTCTTTAGTGCCTTGCCAAAAGAACTTCCTTAAATTTTTATCTAAATTTCTTCTTACTCCCTTGGGAAGTGGAAAGCATGACATCAAGTATGCAGGAATGACATATAAAACTGCTTTAATCATGGTTGTTCTTCCAACTTTAGTTAGTCATTTCCCTTTCCAACTTTCCATTTTTTTGCCTAATTTTTCCAATATAAGATTTCATGTTTTACCTTCTCTAGTACCTTTCTCCAATTGAATGCCAAGATATTTACAGGGAAAAATTCCTTTTATGCATCCCATCGTATTACTAATATTTCTTTCTATTTCGAGGGGAGTGTTGAGAATGAAAATCTATTATTTACCATAATTTATATTGTCTTGATGCATCCGTATAAGTTTTTATTACTTGTTTAAAATTATATGCCTTTTCCATTGTACTTTCTCCAAAAGGATGTGACTTCCTCTGTTACTGTGATTCCTCTGAGTTTTCCTTCCAACTAGGCCTTTTTTATGGCTCTTCCAAATGCTTCAACCATTATGATAAGAGGAAAGAAGAAATTGGATCTCCTTGGCTAATACCTCTAGAAATGCTACAAAAACCTTAAGGCATGTCATTAATAAGGAGGGAGGTTTTAGGAGCTGATATGCAATTATATATTAAATAGATCCACTGACATGAGAAGCCAAAGGCTTCCATAGTTTTACATAAAAATCTACTATATTGTAAGTCTTATGAATGTATAACTTCATTAACATAGCTCCTTGTTGATTTGAGTTGAATGTATTAATTCTGAATAATAATTATACCATCAACGATTGACGTACTTGGAACAAAGCCAATTTCTTCTTCTGAAATTAGTTTGCATAAGACTATTTGCATCATATTTGCTAATGCTTTAGAAAGAATTTTATAGACGATGTTACATAATGTTATGAGCCTAAGGCCTCGTGGTTCCTCATGTTCTAGTTTCTTTGAGATTAACACTAAAAAGGTATTGTTAATCTATGTTTAAGAGAGATCCCATTTTTCAAGTTGCCTCAATAACCTCCCAAAGATCATAGCCTAAAATATCCCAACATTTTTTAAAGAAAAAGGCTTGAAAGTCATCTGGGCCAAGAGATTTACTTGGATTGAAGTTAAAAAGAGCTTCTTCAATTTCTTCTATTGTGAATTTAAATTATTTAGAAACTTTTTATATTCTGTTAATAATTTGGAAGTGTAATTTTCATCTTGTTTTGAGCTACCAGATTAGATGATTCAAAATTAGTTAACATATCAGTGTAATAATTAACAAAAACTTATATTATTCATCTTGGATTTTATGTTTTATTTCCACCATTGTCCTTGATTTTCATAATTCTATGTATGTTTTGTCTATTGAGAATGTTCTTAAAAAAATTGTTTTAATCCCCTTTTATTAACCATGTTTCACGTGATTTTTGTTTCCAATATATTTCTTCTTTAGCTAGAATATTTTCTTGTTTTGCAAGTTCTTTTTCTCTAATATATTTATCATAATCCGTTCCATCTTTTATAATTTCTTCATTGAGCTCTTTTAGTTCCTCTTTATTATCTAATTTTTTTGTAAATGTGTTGTTAAAATGCTCTTTATTCTACTTTTTTTATTATTTTCTTTTATCAATTTTAGTTTTGCTACAAAATAGAACATTTTTTACCATTCAAATTTACTCTCAAGCCATCGTTGCTTATATTTTGATGAAAATAATCGTCTAAGAACCACATTTTCTCACATTTGAAAGAATTCCTGAATATTTCTAACCGGAAAGTGATCAGATTTTGCATTAGGAATAATGATACCATTAAAAGAGAAATTGAAAGTACTTAGATCTTTATAAATGAATCTGTCCAATCTTTCTGCTATGTGACAAAACCATGTTCTTCTATTATACCAAGTAAATATCTCATTGGGGTAGGAATATCTATTAGATTGTTTTTTGAAAACCACCTAAAATATGTCATCACCAGCAATACTATTTGAGAGCCACCATATTTTTCTTCTAAGCTTATGAGAGCATTAAAGTCTCCCCCTAAAAAGTTCTCCGTAAGATTTGCCTCCATTAAGTTATCGATTCCATTCCATACTGTTTTCTTCTCTATTGTTGGTATTGATCCATAAACATTTATAAGTACGAACTGAAAAAACTTATGACTATAGCTACTCACCTTGCTGCTCAAGTGAAACCACTGATGTTGATCAATCATCAGCTATTGATGTTATTTACCACAAACTCCTATGTTGATAACCAACACTAGCTGCTGCTCATGATGCTACTCACAAGTTGATGCTCACAAACCTGGAATGTTTTTTACGATAATTTAAGATGCAACCATGCTGCATATTAACTACAGTTTAAAGTTTTTTAGAGTTTTAAACTTTGGGGTTTTTGCACCCTTTCAATTGTATTCCCTTTTTTTGTATAGGACACTATGTGCTGGGCATTAAAATTGCAACTGAACAAAGCAAGCATAACAAAAATTGATAGAAATTTTTGGGTATTTACAGGTACAGTACTCATGCCACTTTGTTTCCCTACCCATATCCATGTCAAGAATGTAAATACATGTACCTAAGGAGAGTGCAGTTTCAGAGCTGTTTAATTTTATCATTTCAGCTGTTGAAAACCAAGTTTCGGATCTCTTACTTTTATGGTAGAATTGAATTCCAGTAATTATAGTCACTCAGGTCAGCCCATTGAGATTTAAGTGCGTAAATACAGTCACATAAGCTTCTCCTTCAATTCTTCTCATAAATACAGTCACATAAGTGAGATTTTAGTCACATAAGCTTCTCCTTCAATTCTTCTCATGAATCTCTTCTGTAATACTAATCCCATCAGAAAAATGTGCTAACGATTACAGGAGGATAGGGACATCATTGTATACTTATATGAACAAAGATAGAATGCACTAAGTAATACATATAGCAAATGGCAAAAATTATTCAGGACAAAAAGGAATCAAAGACCATTGTTATACTTCTTGCATTTTCTAAGAATACAGAATGGTACCCAAAACTAAAAAGTCACGACTCCTGCAACACTCTTTCTGTCACAGTTCCCCAATTCGCTCCACTACTCCACACTGACAGATCAAAATAGCACGAAAAATGTCAAAATTTACAATTTGCCCAAGATTAGCAAATGCATTCATCTATAAAAGAAAAGGAACCGCTCTAACATTATGCAGATAAAGTACGAATTTAAAGCATAGTATTTATTCACTATTTGGAGACATGAAGAAGCAACACTACAATGGAAATAGAGAGTAATTACTAAATAAGACGACCTTGTAACCCTTACTAAGTTAAAATTATTGTTCATAGTACTTCATACCTTTTGATGGTTTATCAATCCAAGGCCCATTCATGATATTTAAGATGCTGCAAGCATCCGTATAATCTAGATCCGGAAGCAGTTTTGGGGTTAATAAGAAACACCTATAAAATGAAAGTCCCTTGCATCAGTCATTTGGAGTGTCAGAAGCCATCCCAGTCCAAAATTGACCAGGTAAAGAACTATCATACATAAACAAGATCCATTCTTACTGTGGTGTGTTTGGTTGACTTGCAGCCCTAACTAGTTGCTGAAACATGTTCCTTTCGTTTATGGGATCCATTCCTAGTATGCACAAGAACCAGTATGCCAAAGCATGACCTTGTAAGAAACTTTCATTAATGCAATAAAGAAGCTCACAATTTACGCTCCATATTTGTATGCTACCATAACATTCTGTTAGTCTTTAACATACCATGTCATTGCTATAGTAGAATATATAATTTTCAATATCTAAAATCAAGAGTTAAAATAACAATTTGAATGTTATAAATTTCTAGCATCATAAAATTCTACTAACCTTGATTTATTTCATCAACCACACGAAATGGGCAGTTTGTAAGGTCCTGTAGTGAAACAAGATACAGTATTGTTGACACTGATCGTTCCTGTTGACAAGTCATCATTTTTGTTAGCATTTCATAAATGTAAAAAATTATCATGGAAAATGATTGAATTCTCATAAGTTCGAAAGCAAACTACCCATACCCCTCCAGACTGGTGATGAGCACTAAGTACCTGCAACTGTCCAGTTTGCCTGAAAAGGCATAGAGTCAAAGCTTAGTACAAAAGGAATTGCTACATCAAGGTAAACAAAGGATTTCCCAAACATCTACAAGTTCTTTCAGTGAAAGATTAAAATAAGAACAAAAATATGGATGATAATAATTTTATGCATTTGACCGTAAACATTCAGGTACAGCAAAATAGCTGATATGGGCATGAGATCCAGTATGTGGATATAGGCAAAACAAAACTTTGGGGCTTGGGTGTGTGGGTTTGGGGGAGAGTGTGTGTGTGTGTTTGCTCACACTTATCAGTGTTTCCAGACTTGCCCGGAATCAGCATAGGCAAGAAGATGAAGAACAAACAATTCCCACCCACAAGAGAGGTCAATTAGAAAAAGCATTTAAAATGGAGTAAAGTAATATCAGTGACGAAAAATTTGCACGTTGCCTCTTTGCCCATGGTCTTCCATTGAATTTGATGAGATCACCGTATTGGAAGTGTATATTGTCAGCAATAAATACTGCAACTCTTGGTTACACAGATCCTTAGTATGAACACGTGTGTACCACCTTATTGAAAAATGAGAGAAAATAGAGGCCCAACTAAAACCAATTAGAGATTCTTGGAGTGGAACACGTATATCTATTGTTTTCAAGGGATGAAAAGATTGCAGCAACTGTCCTTTAATCAATGTTATTGCGGTGTACCCCAAGAGGACAATGTTTTTGAGGGCAGTTGACTGTGAAGGAAATGTGAAAGATGCAGAGTTCATTTCAAGGATTTCCATTGACTCCATAGAGATGGTAGGTAATGAAAATAGTTGTCCATGTAATTACAGACAATTTAAAAGTTTGCAGGACTACAGGTGCTTTGGTAGAGGCAAGATATGAGTACATCTTTTGGGCACCATACACTCTCAATTTGGTAATGCAAGCAATTGGCACCCAAATAGAGTGGGTGAAAGAAGTACACCATGAGGTCGAGGAGATCCAAATGTTTGTGACAAACCACCATGTCACAAGCATTTTTTAGAAATTTACCAATAATTTGAAACTTGTTGAAGTTAATTTAATTTATTTAGTTTCATAATTTCATTTGTCATGTTTCACATAATTAAATTTAAAAAAATTGTGTTATTTTCATATTTTAAATGTGTTATTAACTTACTATTAACATATTCTTAGGTTATTGAGACTCAGATTGTATCTTGCATTATTGTTCAAAGACGATTTCTAAAGGTGAAAGAGGCATTAAGTCAAATGGTTATTAGCAACCAATAGGTCATATGGAAGCAATGAATTTTGAGGGCACCCAAAAGGTCAAGGCATTCATCTTGGATGACGATTGGTGTGTTTGTGTGGATGACATATTGGTATTCACTAAACCTATCATGTCTATGCTTTGGTTTGCTGATACAGATCACTATGCTTGGGGGATGTCTGTGATAGCGTGGGCACAATGTAGGAGAAAATAAAAATGGTAGTTACGAGACATTCTTTTGTCCATGTTTATTTAGAGATATCTAAATCGGCAACACTTACATCAAGATAATTTACATCATTTGATATCCCAAGTAATACAAAGGAGAAAGATAATCATGAAGACACCATTTACAAAAGCGTGGAAGCAATTGTTCTTCATCGTTGGAACAAGATGACCAACCCATTGCAACTCCTTGCATATGTCCTATCTCTGAGGCACTATAGCACTTTTCTACTTTCTATTCCTAGGGGAGTACCACCATATAGAGATTCAAAAGTTGTTATTGGGTACAAGAAGGCATTTAATGGACTCTTCAGATCTAGAAGTGGAGTCAATTGTTAGGCAAGAATTTGGATTGTTTGTCTCAAGAAAAAATCATACCCTTTGCGTTGTCAAGGACCAATCCAAAATGGAAGCTACTACATGGTACGTCAATGGTCAAGATTATATGAATCTCCAACCTCTTGCAATCAAGATCCTCTGGTGTCTCATGCCTCCACTCTTTACAATATCCCTAGCCAACTGCCCATTCACCCTACTCCCCTCCCTCTTGCCATCTTTTTACTCCATACACTATTTGTGAGGCCATTAGATTCATGAGATGCAATAGAGCCACCAATGAAGAAGGATTCCAGGGAAAGCTTTTTAAGCTCGGTACCCCATTTTGTGTTGCTCTTTTCTTCCAGTGCTCTTCAATATAGTGGTTTGCACTGGGCTCCCCAATTCATGGTCAGGACGTGTAATTTATCCGATCTGTTGGGTGGATATTTTGCAACCGACAGTTTTCAATAAAATCCAGTCACAAAATAGGATGACTAGCCACAGTGTGTGAGACAAAGCCTCTCCTACCTTAAAGGGAAGGCTCCCCCTTCTCACTATTCTTTGGGTCAACTGAAGGTAAGCAAGAAATTGAGAGCTTTTGTAAGGGGTGTTACTAATATTCTTTCCTCTTAGCTTTCAAGAAAGAATCCACTTACCCGCAGCAGAGCGAGTAATGGGCAAGATGAAACCTCAAACTACACTTCTATCTAAAGTTGTAAACGGTGATACCAATGAACCAACACTAACTCAAAGACCAGTTGAAAGCGTAATAATTTGGCTCTAGGCCCTATTTTAATCGAATTTATAAGAAAAATCACTACCATTGGAGCACAAAAACTTCCAAAAGGAGGGGAATTCTAACTATTTTTTATGAATTTGAGATGGTAATACAAGCTACAGCCAAAGCTCCTAGTCTATGTATTACCACAACCACTCATAGTCAAAGCTTCGACTCCAATTGCTTCTTAAATCACTGCTCTATTATTGAACACAGTAATAACATGAATCAAAGACAATAGGCACAAATTACAGTGAAAGCTTCTAATTTGCTCTATCACAATTGCTTCTAGTCAAAGGTTCGAATTCAATTACTTCTTTTATTCACTTTTCTTCCAAATTTGTACTACACAATCAAAGTTATGCTTGCACAAGTGTGGCAGAGCTTTCTTGCATACAACAAAAGATGATTTTTACAATGAGGGGGCACTCCTTTATATAGGCAAAGGAGTTCACAAAAAGATGGAGGAAAAAGTGGAAGCAACTCAACCAACTTTGACCCGGTCTAACAAACAAGAGAAATTATTGGATTACATGTCATTACACATGTAAGTTGTATTACATGTAATTACACATTTTCATGTAATAAATCATCTTCAATTACAAACATGAAATAAGAAGAAAGACGAAAGAGAAAAGAAATAATCCTAGGGATTGTTTTAAAGGGTGTACTTGGTGATGCAATCCTGAATGATCACAAGATCGGGAGTTCCTATATTTTGTGCCACTGCATTCACCTTGATAACTATGGTGTTGAGTCTTTTCATAACCTCTAACTCTCTTTGATGAATTATACACTGTCATTTGAAATCTTGATGTGACCAAGTTTTTTCTCATCCAAGTTGTCATGAATTTTCCTTTGTAGATTGACACATTCAGGAATCTCTAACATTTTGAAGATCTCGACAATATCCAGATGTAAACTCAGAACAACTTTCCACCAACATCTTTAACTTTTTTTCTTTATTTTTAAGCAGAGTGCTTAGCACATTCTCACACAAATTCAAGTTCCAAAGCCACCAGTGGAGACCACATGAATAATTTCCTCTTGAAAATTAAAGCACGTCTTCTTGACAAGCTATCACTATTCTTAAAATAAATTTTGGCATATCTTGTAAAGTGCGCCACAACATAAAGACGAAAACATCTTCCAATGAGATTAGATCCATAAAAACCTTTGGAGTAGAGTTACAATGACGAATCCATAAGGAGTGGGTATCCAAGTATGGATTAGATACTTATGGAACACGTGATGGCTGGAAATGAACTAGAAAGCATATGTATTTGGATGGAAAGGGTCAATTTCAAACATGGAAGGATGGATTGCATGTGAGCAATGATGGGTTATTGTGGCTATGGCCGAGAATGCAAGTTATGATGCATATGGATGTGTGCAAATGGCGACTTTTGACTTTAAAAAAGTAACCATTAGTCTAAACAGGTTCTCTGAATGTCATTACACATAAAGTAGATCACATGTAAAACGAACAAGCATTTAGGTTCGGAAGATGGAAATGTGTGTAAATGGAAACGAAGGATGAGATTGCATGTAAATGTGGATGGAGGTTGAGATTACATATAATAGCATGTGGAGAATGAGATGCAGTGTGTCATGACATGAAAAGTAGAATTACATGTAATTGCTCTTGAAGTGTAATTGCATATTAAAGGAATGGATGTAATGTACCTTGGCATGTAATGGCGAATATGGAATGAAATGATGCACTTGCATAAAATGGTGGAAGCTGGAGTGAATTAAAACAAACTCAAGTTCTTAGAAAAGAACTTGCAACTTCTTCCAAAAGAAGAGAAACAAGAAACCAAACAAAACTGCAAAGGAAACAAGCACAAAACAAACACGTATCATTGGTTTGACACTTAAACATGTCAAGAGACAAGTGGTTTTATAATGTAAATTCGAATTTTGAGTTTGGAGACAATCCAAAAATGTGAAAATGAAAGTGTACATCATATGTAAAGGAAAAATACACTTTTCATGGCATCTCTATCAACAAGTGTAATACATCAAGCTAAAATGTGCAAGAAAATAGCAAGATAAGTATGAATTAATGAACAAAATTGAAAATGTCCACTTGTTAATGATCCAAAAATGAAAGAGGAAGAAGCTCTATCTTTGAAAATTCCAAAACAAACTTTGATTTCTTCAATCCTTTCAATGATTGAGGCGTTTTTCATGTATATGCCCAAAAAAGTGGTCAACAAACATCAAAACATAAATCATTTTTGGCAAAATGCATGAGAAAACCCATTTTTGTCAAAAACGTGGTTTCATGAGAGCATTGCATGGAGCAATTTTCATCATAGAATGCAAAGACATGACCCTCAATGTCATTTACAATGATCAAAACTCCACAATGACCCTTCCTTTGGCAAAAACATGGATTTTGGTGGCCCAAATCTGAGAATTTTTGTCAAAACGTGGCTCCAAATGAGGTTGAAATGAAACGCTTTTCACACGAGTAGGGATGCCAAATGCATGGAAATGAATAAGGATGCAAAAACGCCTCATGAGGAAGAGATTTCAAGTAATTTCATGGAAGAATCCAAGCAAAATCATCAAAAATATGTTCTTGGAGGCCATAGACATGGACATTTTTTCCCTCAGAGTCAAAAACGTTTTCTCAAGAGGCAATAACATGTGTTAAAAGTCCAAATGCACTCTTGGAGTGCTATTAAATGTTTTAAAAACATGTATTTGGCTTCTCCAGGCCCAAAGGCACTCTTGGAGTGCATTTTAATTTTTTTTAAACATGCATCTTGAGCAAAAAAGGGTTCTCAAGATGTATGTTCATATTTTAGAATATGCTCTATGTTCTCTCCCATGTTAAATGTACACTTGGAGTGCATATGCATGTTTTGAAAAGTACACTTGGAGTGCATATGCATGTTTTGAAAAGATGTAATATGCTTAGCTCATTTTTGGGAGGCCATTGCATATTTTGAATAAAAGGCATTTTACATGCTTTTAATTCAAAAGCTCACTGTCTAGATGAATTCTAAAGAATGAGATGCACAAGTGATTTAAATTAGCACATGGCAATTTAATTTTTGATGAAATATTACTTGAATGGGCCATAAATAACATTTACGCTATCATATTAAAAAAATAATGTGCAAATATCATTTTAAAAGTAATATTTGCTAGAGATTCAGTTTAAAAATCAAAAATTAAATCAAACTATTTAGTTAATATAGTCACTTAAGTGAGAAATTAAAACATAACTCAACTTTAAAACATAATATAAAGTGCCTTATAACTTTAAGTGAAAAATCAAAATGATAAAGTAACTTAAAAACATAACATAGAGTGAGTTTATGTTTTATTTTTCAAAAAGTGAATGTCAACTTAAAAATATAACATGATATTTCTAATTTGTTCAATTGCACCTGCAAAGTCCACTTTTTGGGCACTAAAATAGTCATATCTTTTGATTGGCAACTCCGATTAAGCCCTAAGATATACCAAATCAAAAGGAAAATCGAAAGCAATGATTTGAGCAAAATCAAAGGACCAAAAGCTAACAAACACACACCCAAAAATGGAAAGAAAAAAAAAAGACGTTAAAGGCTTCAAAAATCAATGATAGGCTCGACAAACAAAAAAAAAAATGACTTGACGAAAGCCTTCAGTAAAAAAATTTGTTACGTGAATTGGACTTGATTGATCAATCAAAATTAACCAATTGAATAACAAATTCAACTCAGAGAAATGTGAAACTAGTTTGAAAAAGTTTTGTACTGTTACCTCTATTTTGTGGTGACAAAATGCAAGACAACGCGATCTACAAGTTCGGGTTGGTTTTAGACCCTGCTAATCACAGGACCATTATGATTGTGCATACCTTTGCCAAGCTCTATGCCACGGTCCTGAATACTTTTCTTTCAAGACAACTTGACAAGAGACAATCTTGTACTAGAGGATAGGTTGGGTTTTGTACTGACTTCCGGACTAGGATCACATATTGACACTACAAGCTATCATTGAGGAGGTTCGGCATCGTGCTAAGAAAGTATACTACTGTTTTGTAGGCTTTCGTAAGGTTTTTGACTTCATTCCTCTAGGGCCCTTTTCCAAAGGCTCAGAGACATTGTTATTTCATATAGTCTTTTGATTGCGATTATAAGACTTTATGAGACAGCGGTTGACAGATTAGGACTGTGATATTGCTCTCAAGATTTAACTATGTAGTTTTTGAGTCAAACTCATTGACCCAAATTTAGGACTCTTGAGGGTTCCTCCAATCCGATTCAGAGCACCATTGGGGTGAAGCAAAGCTTCCCTCTCTCTCCCACTTTATTTTGTATCTATATTGACAAGCTCGAGGCCTTCCCCGACGATGGATGCTACTTACACCAGATTTTGATCTCCATTCTCCTATTTGTTGATGATGTGGTTCTTTTAGCCTCCTCTCTAGAGGGGCTCCAGAGGCTTACTGTTGGGTTGGCCTCTTTATGTGACAGGCTTCAACTTGTTGTGAACCTAAGTAAGACTAGGGTTATGATCATAGTTGGAAAACTCGCCGAGTTTCCTAGCTCGGCGAGTTTTTCACCAGTTAACTCGCCGATTCAAAAACTCGGCGGACTGGTAAAAACTCGCCGAATACTCGGCGAGTAATCGCGAAAAACTCGGCGAGTTTTTAAAAAAAACTCGCAATTTTCTGATGAGATTTTCACCCGCGGCCTGTGACGGATTAAAGCAGCAGTGAATGCATTTTTTTCTCATTTTTTCTTGTATTTGGATTGTTTAGAGCCTTGAGGAGTGAAGAGAAGAAGGTTTGGAGGCATTCTTGGCTGATTGCAAGTGATTCAAGGCGGATTTGAGTGGATTGTAGAGGATTCTAACCGATTTTAGAAGACAAATTTCTTTCCAGGTATGTTCATCTTATCATAGTTTGAAAACTTTTTATAGTTTTATAACAAATGTTCTTTTGTTTTTGTTGTTGTTAACTTGTTTGTAAATGTTTTCAAATCATTTAAAATCATTTTGAATCATTTTGATTTGAAACCCTAGCTTCTAAGGATATGGTTGAAGTTTGTTGTTTGCTAAGGATATGGTTGAAGTTTGAAGTTTGAAACTTTGAATCATTTGAAACCCTAGCTTCTAAGTTCTAACTTTGTTTATTCATTTTTCTATATATTTATGTGTAGGGCAGCGGTCAACCATTACAAAAATGACAAACCCGCAAGAAGAATGGCCACAAACACCATGCCCATCTGGATATATAAGCACTCGGCCTAAAAATGCAAGAGATAAGGCCTGGCGGTATGCCTATGAAGCTCCAAATCCAAATGATATTGGGAAGGTGATATGCATTCCCTGTGAGAGAATTATTTCTGGAGGCATAAACCGCCTCAAATACCACCTTGCAGGCATAAAGAAACATGACTCAAATCCTTGTCTCAAGGTAACTGATGAAGAAAAAAGATTCATCCATGCCCTACTTGCAGCTGCTGAAGAGAAAAAATTGAATAGAGAGAGGGCAAAATTAGCTATGAGGGCAGCCATAGCTGAATCAGAAGGAGCTCCTTTTGATATGCAAGAGGAAGAAGAAGCACTTGAGAACATACCGGGATCTCTTCGTGGCCCACGGATCCGCAAACAAAATTTGTCATTTACCGGTTCCACTTCTTCTACATCTCCTACTTCTTCATCATCACCATCCGGATCCCCATCAGGGATAGGTGGTTATTTTGTGCCCAGGAACACACCTGGAGCACAACCATCATTAGAGGGCACTGCATGGTTTAAGGAGGTGCATGAGCAAACTGATATTGCAGCAGCTGATTTTTGGTTTTTCAACAATATCTCAATGAATGCCGCTGATAGTCCCTATTGGGTCAATATGGTGAATGCAATGACAATATCAGGCAAAGGGTACAAGCCGCCTAATCGCAAGGATATGAGTGGAAGGTTAGTATTTTACTATTTAGTAATTGTAAATAATTGTGATTCACTTTAGTTCATTGTTATATTTTAAATCTTAATTGTTATAACTTATTTCCTAATTTTTTACTAACACTTACACTTTATTTAATATTACACCTAAATTTTGTAGGTTGCTTGACAAAGCGGTTGGTAGGGCAACATTGTTGATAGAAGACCAAAAGAAAGAGTGGAAGAAGTATGGCTGCACTATTTTATCTGATGGGTGGACAGATGGAAGAAGTAGAACCATCATTAACTTCTTGATTGCTTGCAAAGATGATGTGGTGTTTTGGAAATCTGTCGATGCCTCCAACAAAGTGAAAAATGCAACCACATTGGCTTTAATGTTGGAGAATGTTGTCATGGAGGTGGGAATAGAGAATGTGGTGCAAATAATCACAGATAATGCAGTAGCATATGTGGCAGCAGGTAGATTTAATTTTTTATATTTGAATCAATATTAATCATGAATGTAATGCTATGGAATCTAGATAATGGTATTATTCAATTTAGATTTGATGTAATTTGTAAATACTAAATATGGAAAGTTTGTTATTGATTATTGATTTTTTGCTAATCTTTTAGGTAGAATCCTCCAAGAGAGGCATCCCACACTTTTTTGGTCACCTTGTGCAGCACACGTCCTTGACCTTCTTTTGGAGGACATAGGAAAACTTGATTGGGTGAGTCCAATTGTGGAAGATGCTAGGCGAGTCACGAAATATATCTATAATCACCCATGGGTTCTCAGTTTGATGAGAAAAGCCACTAAAGGCAAAGATTTGATGAGACCTACTATGACAAGGTTTGCAACAGTCTTCTTGACGTTGCAAAGTATTCTTGACCACATATTGGCTTTGAAGCAAATGTTTGTGTGTGCTGATTGGGTTGCTTCACCTTACGCAAAGAAGCCCGAAGGAGAGGCTGTGGCACGAATAATGTTTGATGATAGCTTTTTTGCAAAGGCTAAGGAGATTGTGGAGGTAACTTCATTATATTTTTAGTGTATTCAAGTTTCATTATCAATTCATAACTTACTATGTTATTAACTAATTTGTATTTTTCAAATTTCAAATGTAGATGTCTCTGCCCCTGGTTCTAGTCTTGCGCACATGTGATGGGCAGCAATCTCCAATGGGAGGTCTTTATGAGGCCATGGATAGGGCGAAAGAGGCTGTTAGAAGTTACTATCACGGGGATAGTCTCAAATTTGACCCCATTTGGGAAATAATTGATAGGAGGTGGAACAATATGCTCCACCAACCTATTCATGCAGCAGGCTACTTCCTCAATCCCAAATTCAGGTACTATGATAATTGATTGTCCTTGAAGTTGGGATTTTAACAAGTCTTTATTTTACTTTACTTTTTAAGGTTGTGTAGTAAGACTTGATATCATTTTCTATTTGTTTTAGGGCTGATGATTCCTACTCAGATCCTAATGGAGAGGTCATGGAAGGTCTCTCTAAATGCATTGAGAGAATGATATCAAGTGAAGAGGAGAGAGACCTTATTGTGACCGAACAACAAATCTATGTGGAATCAAGGGGTCCTTTGTTCTCTTCTATGCTAGCAAAGAGAGCAAGATCTACTCAAGCACCAGGTAAAGCGTCAAACTTTAAAATTTTTGCTAATTGATAAGTTGTGCTTCTAATTTTTTTTTTATTGCTTTATAACTTTTTTAACTTTTTTTTTGCAGATGCTTGGTGGGCAAGTTGGGGTGGCAATACCCCCAATTTAAGGAAATTTGCTCTCAGAGTCCTATCCCAACCTTGTAGCTCATCCCATTGTGAGCGCAATTGGAGCTTATTTGAGTCCATCCATACAAAGAAACGAAACAGATTGACTAAAAAACGGCTTAATGACCTTGTTTATGTGCACTATAATCTTAAGTTGCACATAAAAAAGGCACAGCTCTTAGAACTACCTGGTCCGCTTGATCTAGATGAGATAGATCCTTATTCTAATTGGACAGCACAGCAGCCAAGTCCATTGTTTACACCAGATGAGATCACTGATTTGGAGAGGCAGGCCATGGAGGGGGAGGCTAACGCTGATTTTCAGTTCACTATGGATGACATTGAAGATGAGGACGAGGATGATGATGATTCAGGCGAGGATCAGGCATTACCATTAGGAGGAGATGCATCCTCTTCTAGGACGCCGAGCCAATCAGTAGGGACGTCAAGCGAGGGGGCACAGCCACAGAGTTCACAGTCACGCAGCTCACGCCCTATCCCAGTGCGGGGCACTTCTTCTAGGACTAGACCCCCTCGCTTTCCTGCTAGTGCAAGTGGAAAGAGGAAGATGTGATTGACATTGTCAAATTGTATTGATGTATTTAGACTTTTAGTATTTACTTCTAGTTTGACAGATTGAAACTATTTAGTAATTTACTATTTTGCTTCCTACCATGAGCATTCTGCATGAGAATGCAATTTTGTACGCATTATACATTTATATATATCTAAACTTTGTTTCTTTCTTTTGTATTGTCTTTAATTAACTTATTAGATGCATCTTCTCATTAAATTTTGCAAAATAAATGTATTTTTAATTAAATTTCAGCGAGTTTTTAGGTTCCCAAGTTTTTCCCGAGTTTTTTTTTTAAATCGCCAAGTTTTTCCTGATTAAACTTTTGGGGGCCTTGGCGAGTTTTTGCATTTGGCGAGTTTTCCAACTATGGTTATGATCTTCAACTATCTGAAGACCTCGCATCTTCACTTTAGCTCCTGAGGTCAGCTGATCAAGATTGTCTCTTAGTACACTTATCTTGGGGTCAAGTTCTTTGGTCCCCTCTTTAGCGTGAAGCCCGCCCACCTTCCCAGGCTTGCTAAGTTGTGTGGTTCCCTCGCCATACTAGAGAGACAATGTTTTTGGCATCACTTTTAGGACATTGTGTCCAAAATATCCCTCTTGGACTCATTGGTTAGACTGACTTTTTTATATGGCTCTATGGTTTGGGGACCATCTCTTCTCAATTCGGATTGGGCATCGATCGAGCGGGTTCAAACCCTATCCTCTACCAAATTATCAAATGTCACCTATACACTCTACACAGTATTATCTCGGTCTAGTTCAGGGCTCACCATTTCAAGCTTAGCACCATCTTTGACTTCATCTAGTTCATTACCGCCTCAAGAGCTTTGCAGAGTCCATGGACGATCACAACAAATACTCCTAACTCGCTTACTGCTCCTCAAATTGATATTTCCATCTTTGATCTAAAAACCAGAGCTCGTTGCTGGTATACCCAAGCTGCTACCTTATTGAGCTCGATCGGGATTGATATTGATCATCTCCCCCCTTACCAATTCTCATTGGATGCTCCAGCCCATCTCCTCCCCTCACAGCAGGAGTTGAATGGGCAAGCTAGACTTGTCATATGTAAATAGTACATCACCACGACCTAGATTAACCCTCCTAGGGCCTTCTACTCTGAGCACTTTCTAGAGACCCGTAATGAGATTATTATTCGTCCCTTCTACTTAAGCCAATGTTGGAGTCACACCCTCTGCATCTCTCTGGGTTCTTTCAGAGTCGGTTCTCATCAGCTTCAGTGCCAGACAAATCCCCAATGCATAAAATGGAGCAGCGAAGCTTTGGGATGTAGTACCTAAGTCCGCTAACTTAGATGCAACCATTCAAGATCTTGCTAAAGCCACTATAGTTGATGTGGATGATGGTAATGGCGATGATGACATACCACATGGTGCATCTAGTGCACATGCAATTGCTTTGAGTTCAAATGATTATGATGATCTTGATCTTGCTGCCCATCAAAATCCAACAGCTGATTTATAGGTAATCCCTTTGATGCTTGGTGAACATCGAATCATATTTCACCAGCTACATTTTGTAATTCAGTAATTGTAATGATTTTCATTGGAATTGTGAACATAGACAAATATGATATCGTGAATATGGCTTATTTGAATATTTTTCCTCCAACAATTGGCATTTAAATTTTTAATGCATTCTTTTGTATATATAGTGCATATATACACAAACACGTACCCATATGTGCCCAAACCCTAAAAAGAATTTCATGGGCCCATGTAGCAAGCTCTCGTACCTACACCACTCATCCCCAAATTTGAATTGATAACGTGGCATTTGACAATATTTATAATTTTATACATCTAAGTTTGCAATTCCCTTCAACTACAATTTGAGTTTCTACTTATGTGAGCGATGTATATTTATGTATGTGATCAAATTAGCTTCTATTTGATGATCTTATTGTGTCTTTAAGTTTTATTCAATAATGGGGGCATGAAACAAGTTTTAAATCCTTTAAAATATCTAGCGTTCAGAAAACATATTTCAACAAAAAGTACAGATACAAATGATAGCATGCTTGAAACATAATTGAAATTCTAAAGAAGAAGAAATCAAAGCTACTAAACAATAGCACAATTCCATTTAAAAGGATTTCATTAGCATAGTTTACAGATAAAAAGATAGAATACCTGAACTTAACCTTGATTAGAATACCATATTTGTCGAAATCCATGCCATGCTCATCTTTAAAAAAAAAATTATGAGTTAATTATACTGATTTTGAGAATTCTATCAACTTTGCAAAAGAATTCAAATCAATATTGAGTACACACCAAGTGTTACTTCTCCAGCCACAGCCATCTCTTGAAAATTCTTCCCAAAAGTTTCGTTGATCCTTGTGACAAGACCTCTCAATGTCGGTAACCAAGTTTCCTTTCAATGACCATCCTCTTAAAATTAAAACTTTGACTAGTTGATATTCCAAACGAAATTTGATCTTTGCAAACCAGTAATCCAGTCTTTTTAACACATTATAAAAAGAAAAATACAAGTTACTTTATTAAATATTCACCTTTAGAGCATTTATTTCTTCTAAAATCTTGTTGAGTGCCAGTTTATCTTCTACTACTTTCAAAGTTAGGCTGCTAATCTGCTCAAAAACTCACAAATCAGAATTCATATGAATACAAACAGGCATATAATAAACAAGATCACCATTTAAAGAGTGTACCTGAATCATATCCTCAAAAAAAAGCCACTTATCAGTTTATTTAAGGAAACAAGTAAAGAAAAATTGCCTTCTCACAACAACACTCATACTCATCAAGTACATCATATCCTCAAAGTGAAGCAACTTGCCAGTTAATGTAAGGAAACAAGTAAACGAAAACTACCTTCTCACGACGACGCTCATACTCATCAAGTACATTAGGATTGAGAAACATGACAGCATTAGCCTGTGCAGTGGAGTCTTGTATTGCAGCTTCAAGCTCTTCAACTGTTTCGGGCATCTTTTTACAAACAGAATAGCACAATCAAAACAAGAAAATGGCCTAAACCATCATTGAATCAAGAAGTTCAAAAAGAAATAGTGTAAACATTCATTGATCAGTGATCCATTTAGTATTTTCAGATATTAGTAGTCAGTTCATAATTTAAATACCATAGTCAAGAGGGTATATACTAATTTCTGCATGAGATCCAACCCAAGATCCAAATATAAGTCAAAAAGAACAAGGCATTCGTATTCAATTAAACATTTTTCATTAAAAAATAGATATATCATTCAATCAACATATACATGTTCAGTGGACTGGTCTTCAGGTAAATTTTCATTTACTACGATAGGGAAGCTAATCTGTGTTCTGAATACACCAAAGAAGCTCCAACAATAGCCTCGGATAGTACTTATAGTTATGAACGTTGCTTAGTCAGGCCATAGAGCTTTACTTAATCCAACTATATTTATTGTTAATGTTTTAGCATCAGTAGAAGTAAATGATGCTTGACTAATATATTAATCTGTATTTGCTTGACTGATATATTAATCTGTATTTATATTCTCAGATAAGTGTTCATTGTAGTTACTTATATATATATATATATATATATGTGTGTGTGTGTGTGTGTGTGTGTGTGTGTGTGATTAAACCAATAAACATTATCGGCTGAGACAACATCGACTGATTGCATTATATATCAGTGGAGATTATGTTATTATTAACATTGCAAGTAGCGGCAGTATTACTTGTGATTGCCGACTGCTTTGTGTTTAAGATTACATTAGTTAACAAGGCAGTTATTGGTCATGCCATCGTAGAGGCATGACTCTTCGTGGCCAAAGGCCGCGTAGAGCCATGACTCTATGGGGGTCATGACCCTTAGCTGCATATATATAGTTCAAGTAATCAGATCCCTGTAGCATAACATCAATACAAGATATCTTGTACTCAGCGATCTGCATTCAAATAAACATCAGCACTTTTCTTTATTATCTTATCTGCAGGGTCATTGTTACATACAGCATACATCTCACATTATTAGCAATATTGGAAGAAGTAGATTCTGCATACAAAATCAGATATCATCAGTATTTGGAGGGCAACTCTGCTCTACAATAATACAAGTAAGAGATCCTTTGTTTCCATATTTATTGTAACAGTTTTATCTATCAGAGATCCATAAAACTTAACATGGTATTAGAGCCATTCTGATAAGAAAAACTATTACTAAGAATAAAATCTAAAATCTCAGATTTTAAAAGAAAAGGGGCTAAATTATATTATTAAAATGGTGAATCATGTGAGACTAGCAGATAGGCTAGAGGGTGCATGAAATTTCTCATCATGGAAAATTAGAGTAATGATAATATTAAGAGAAATAGAGTTAGAGGAATATATTGAATCAAAAATATCCATGCATGAAAATGAAACAAAAAAGGTAACATGGAAAAGACATAATAATAAAGCAATGAAAATCATAATAGATTCTGTAAAAGATCATATTCTCCCATCCATATCTAGTCTGAAGACTGCATTTGAAATGTTCTCCACTATTTGAGATACATTTGAAATCAACAATACTAGTAGATTATTAACTCTAAAACAAGATCTACTATATATAAAGATGAAAAATGGAAAATCTATAACTTCATATTTTCTAAGAATTTCTCAACTAAAAGATCAACTTGCAACAATGGAAAATCGAGTTGATGACAAAGAACTCAGCATAATAGCTCTAAAAGGTCTTCCTCTATCATGAGAAACATTTATCCGAGGTTTAAGCTCTCGACCCGAACTCCCTAAATTCGATTTACTACAGAATGAATGCACACAAGAAGAATCTAGATTAGTCTCAAGAGGACTAAGTACAAATCAAGAGGGAGAAATTCAAACATTTTATGTTAAATCAAACAAGAAAAGAAAATTCAAACACAACAAAAGGGAAGCTAACAAAACATACAAGCAATGTGATTGGTCCAAAATTAGATGTTTTAGATGAGATAAAATTGGTCATTCCCATAGCTTCTGCCTCGAAAAGAAGAAAATTCAAGCAACCTTAGCATAAATCAAAGAAAAGGGTGTAGAGAAAGAAGAAAGAGATAACTATGCTTTTTTCTTAGCCCTTTCAAGTGAATTAAACTCAAACCACAACACTTGGATCATAGACAGTGGAGCATCCAAGCACATCACCGATTTCAAAGACAATTTGAAACTTTCTCTGAATAATCATCAGAAGAAGTTACCATTGGAAATAACTCTACTCATCCTATCAAAGGAATTGGTCCCTGTTCAATTTACCTAAATTCAAGAATTACTCTACAACTCAAAAATGTTTCATATGTACCAGGAATAAAGAGAAACCTAGTCTCTATTTCTGGTCTTCCTGATCAAGGATTCAAAATCACATTTCAAGAGAACAAAGCCCAAGAACTCTTATATCAAGAAAGTCATTTCCATCAGATTTAGAGATGGAAGTCTTTATAAACTTTGTAATAATCAAAACCTAACTCTTAATCATGAAACTTCAAATTCCACCAAAATTTGGCATAGGAGGCTAGGTCACCTTCACCATCGTGCATTGTCATCCATAGAAAAAATTGTAAAAGGTTTGCCTAATCTCAAAACTGATCATTTAAGTATTTGCAAAGGATGTGCTTTAAGTAAAAATACCAAACAATCATTTCCTAAAAGTGTTCACAAATCTAAATTCATTCTTGAACTGATCCACATTGACCTTTGCAGTCCTATGTCTGTACCTTCTCTTAATGGGTGCTTCTTCTATGTAATTTTTATTGATGATCACTCTAAAAGAACTTGGATCTATTTTCTGAAACAAAAAGATTCAGCTGAAGTTTTGTCAAAATTCAAAGAGTTCAGAGCCGTAGTTGAAAATCAGTCGGGACAGAAAATTAAAACACTAAGGTCAAATAATGGAGGTGAATACATCTCTGATATTTTTAAGAATTTTTACATTGTTGTTGGGATTAAGAGGGAGTTTTTTGTACCTTATAATCCTCAACAAAATGGAATTGTTGAACGTAAAAATAGATCAATTGTTGAATCTGCCAAAGCAATGATGCACGATCAAAACCTTTATACTTCCTTTTGGACTGAAGCATCTAACGCTACAATTTACGTTCAAAACAGATGTCCACATTCAGTATTAGAGAACACCACTTTAGAATAAGTATTCACAGGCATTAAACCTAATCTAAGCCATCTAAGAATATTTGGATGTCTAGTTTATATCCACATTCCTAAAAAGAAAATAACAAAACTAGAACCTTCCAGGAAGAAGGGGGTATTTATTGGATATAGTGAAACTACAAAAGGATACAGGGTCTTCATTCTAAGTCAAAGAACAATTGAGATTAGCAGAGATGTGAAATCTGAAGAAGATATTATCTTTAATATCTCTAGAAACAGTGATGAATCCATTACTGAATCCATTCCTGAAGTAGATGAAAATCCACAAGCAAAAATTGAGAGGGAGAATGATATCGAACCATCCTCTTCCACTATGTCTAATTATGAAGATTTTGAAAATGTCAACAATAAAAAGAGGCCACTTTGGGCTAGGAAAATGAAAGAAGAAAATCAAGTTGAACCTAATGAAGTGATTCGAGAAAGCAAAAGAACAAAAAATCAATCGTGTTAGGTTGCATTATTAACAGAATTTATAAAAACTAAACCTTCTAACGTTAAAGAAGCACTTCCAAATCAGTCTTGGGAAGAAGCAATGATTGAAGAATATAACTCTATATTAAAAAATGATATATGGGATGTTGTACCAAGACCTAGGAACAAACCAGTTGTTTCTTCCAAATGGCTGTTTAAAATTAAACATGCATCTATTAGCAGCATTGAAAAATAAAAAGCAAGGTTTATAGCATGGGGTTTCTCACAGAAAGAAGGCATTGATTATGAAGAAACATTTGCTTCAGTTGCTAGATATACTTCAATCAGAACCATTTTAGCTATTGCAGCATCAAAGAGATTGAAGGTTCATCAAATGGATGTTAAAACAGCATTCCTTACGGCAAGATTGAAGAGATTTATATCAAGCAACCAAAAGGATTCAGTACTCATGACAGCAAAACTCATGTTTGTAAATTAAAGAAAGCCCTTTATGATCTCAAACAGGCTCCCAGAGCGTGGTATGAAAGGATAGAAAACTATCTAATGGAGTTAGGATATTCCAAAAATGAAGCTGATCCCAACTTATACTTCAAAATAGATGGTGATGATATGATTATTCTTGTGTTATATGTTGACGATTTGTTGATAACAGATGATGAACATCTCATAAAGAAATGCAAACAAGAACTCATAGCAAAGTTTGAAATGAAAGACTTAGGTCTACTTCGCTACTTTCTTGGATTAGAAGTCTAGCAACAGGATCACTGCATTCTTATGAATCAAGGAAAATAGACAGACGACATTTTAACAAAATTTGGAATGATGGAATTAAACCAGCGGCTACTACTATGGAAGTAAACCTACACAAGTTGAAGGATGATATGATCAAATCAGAACTTGCAGATTCTACTTACTACAGGCAGATTATTGGATCTTTAATGTATTTGGTTAATACTCGTCCTGACATATGCTATGCTACTCACACTTTGAGACAGTTTATGTGTGCACCAAAGAAGATACATCTACATGCAACTAAATACATTTTGAGATATCTAAAGGGTACTATTGGAACGAAAATCAAATATGATAAAGTCAACATCGAACTTCATGGATATTCAGATTCTGATTAGGCAGGCAGTCCTATTGAACGTAAGAGTACTTTTAGATATTGCTTCAGTCTAGGATCTAGAATGTTTCTTGGTCCAGCAGAGAACAGACTTCAGTTGCATTAAGTTCTACCGAAGCAAAATACATTGCATCTTCTTTAGGTGCTAGAGAAGCGGTATGGCTACAGAAGTTGTTAGCGGATTTGTTCAAAAGACCTTTGAAGCCCAGTGTGATTCACTGTGATAATCAAAGTTGTATCAAGCTTTCAACCAATCTGGTTTTCCACAATCGCTCCAAACATATTGAAATTCCTTACCACTACATTCGAGATATGGTGAATCGAGGAATTATTCAACTCGAGTACATCTGTACTAATGAGCAAACAGCTGATATCTTTACCAAGCCTCTTGCTAAAGTGAAGTTGAAATACTTCAGGGAAAAACTTGATATGGTTAATTTGTAATATTGAATATTAAATTAAAAAATTTAATTCATGTGAGTTTATGCTTCTATTGTTGTTTAGTATCAAATATGTAATGAAAGATGATGATCTTTCATGGACATATTTATTTAGAAGGTAATTATTTGCAAGGTGATGATCTTGTAAATAATAGGCTTGTTATCATGGACATCTCTAGACATTGCTTCGGGCAATTAGAGATCATGAGTAACAAATTCTTATGTTATTACTATGGACATCTCTAGACATTGCTTTGGGCAATTAGAGATCATAGATAACATTTTCATTATGTTTACTCTAGATATTGTTTGAGACAATTAGAGATCATAATGTACATTATGATAGTGTTCATAGATTGGTGATTTTTGTTATCTGACTAGTTGTTGTTTCATTGCGATAAGATCAGATAAAGTGATAAGGCATTCTACTTTGAAATCCAAATGGTGTATTACTTCTCCCTTGCTAAAGAGGGAGTGTTAATGTTTTAGCATCAGTAGAAGTAAATGATGCTTGACTGATATATTAATCTATATCTATGTTCTCAAATAAATGTTCATTGTAGTTACACACACACACACACACACACACACACACACACACACACACACACACATTGTTTTGATTAAACCAATAAGCATTATCGGTTGAGAGAACATCAACTGATTGCATTATATATCAGCGGAGGTTATGTTATTATTAACATTGCAAGTAGCGGCAGTATTACTTGTGATTACTGACTGCTTTGTGTTTAAGATTACATTAGTTAACAAGGCAGTTATTGGTCATGCTATCATAGAGGCATGACTCTTCGTGGCCAAAGGCCAGGTAGAGCCATGACTCTACAGGGGTCATGACCCTTCGCTGCATATATATATATATATAATTAATTAATCAGATCGTTGTAGTATAACATCAATACATGACATCTTGTACTCAGCGATCTGCATTCAAATAAACATCAGCACTTTTCTTTATTATCTTATCTGCATGGTCATTGTTACATACAGCATACATCTCACATTATCAGCAATATTGGAAGAAGTAGATTTTGCATACAAAATCAGATATCATCAGTATTTGGAGGGCAACTCTGCTCTACAGTAATACAAGTAAGAGATCCTTTGTTTCCATATTTATTGTAACAGTTTTATCTATCAGAGATCCATAAAACTTAACATTTATAACACTAACCCAGAGGTTATATTTGCACTGCCAGCTCAAGGATCTATTTTCAGGGTTGATATTTGGTGTAGCTTGAGCAGCTTAAGGCAGTTTAATTATTGGAAGATAATTACTGATCAGAACGAATGTTTGTAGATTCATTCTTGCAATGACTTATCTGTTTCATCCGATGATGTTGCCTTGTCTCTACCAAAATTACTTAGAGCAAGCAGTTATGACAACCTACAGATTAGTAATGTATACTATATACTAATGTTACTGCCTCTTCTTATTAGTTATTTTTCCATTGAAACTATCAGCTGCTACTGTAAATTCCTCAACAACAACTTTGGCAGGCATTAAATTACTTATTACCATATTGAATAGACACATACAACTCTCCAATTAAGCTCTTATCTGTGATCGTGATGCAACAATAGGATCTTACATATGATTGCATTAGGACAGAAAGATTTGCTCTTGCACAGCTTATTTACATTGATACAATATTAACAACATGAATTTTGACTGAAAAAAGATAGTGAAATGTTAATGCCTTGTGGGGCTTCTTTTTCAAATGAAGATTTTCACATATGATATGCAATCTCAAAAGGGTTTGCAGAATCCTTCCTGCTGTTGTGTTCCTTGTAGACTGAAATGGGACCAATTCTCCCTTTTTTAAAGTTCTTTTACATCTAACATTTGGTCTAGTTTGAGGAGTTTGTACGGTTAGATTGTCTTATAATTATTTTAAAGGGTCCTCATCTAGAAGTTACCATGTCCCATTCAATTATTTTCACCGATGGTTTAGGCCTAGCTTCTAGACCCCTCTAAAGTGAAGAACTTGTTACTTACAATTTGCTATCAATTTAATCATTGATGAGGGATCTTCAAGTTAGACCAGATGAGTCAGTAAATCAAACTACATGATCAAAAGTTTAATACAAACAAGCACAGACATCCTAATTTATATTTGGAAATTCACTGTATTTATCTTTCCTCCTCAATTTGATCTTGGTTGACTACATCAGTTCCATATAGAGTCCATCGTATCTAATTTTGGGTAAATGTCGTTGAGATATGTTAGCCTTTATTGAATACAATAAACTTTACATTATGATTGATTGAATGAATTTAACCATTACTTTAAATTATATTTTTTTTCAAGTGGTAAACCACTGCAAAGATGGAGGTCACATGGGGTACCTCCTCTCCATTTAACATAATCAACTTAGATGCCATATAAGCCACGTAATCAGCTTAAATCACAAAGATCCAATAGATGTAACTTTGAGGAATTCAAACATGGGTTTCCCATCTGAGAACCTTGTGGCCTTGTCATTTGAGCAGCCCAATTGATAATTTAGTCATTAATTTTACTTAACTATTTTCCATTTTTTTTAAGGGCACCAAGTGAAGTGGAAAACAATTACTATTCATTATGGAAGCTTATGATTGTAAATCAAGGGCCACGGGGTCAGGTGGAACTTCCACCATCACATGTAATTTTTACAGAAAGTCTTCAAAGGCATTAATATCAGGGTGAAGGCTTATCTATTTCAGGAAAAAGTGTCAAACGTCATTCAAAAGAGAAACACTGGTAAGAAGCTACTAGGGATCAAGAAAGAGCTAAGGGGAAAGTGCCTTGTTTCAGCTCTCATGTTTCAGCAACAGAGAATTCTCAAAATCAACAAAGGGAGATAGAGACAGATGTAACTTCTGGAGATGTGACACAAGTAGCCCAAGATGTACGGTCTTCTTGCAAGAGACGAACATACTGGCAACTCAAATCCCATTGAAAAATTGTTTGTTGTGCATGGTCAAGATACAATTCATGTAGTAATTGCATGCTTCTATTATGCAGATTTGATACCATTTAATGTTGCTTATTTACCTTACTAAAGAAGATGGCCCACTATTAACAATGCGACAACTAGTTATAAGCCTCTTGGGTACAAAAAAGCTTCTCCAAGCTTTGATTGGTAAAGGAAAGATAGGACAAAAGCAACAAACTGCACCAATGAAAAGAGTGATTTATTGGAAAGATGCAATTGTAATGGATAGTTGGATAGATAATACGAACTGCCTATTTCCTAATATCATCATAATGTGGATCAAATGAAGTTATTGTAAAGTTAAAATATTCTTTAAGGCAACAAAAAAATGTAGAGTTCCTTGAAAACCATGTATTTTCCTCAGGGAGATAGGAAAATCACATGTAGTCCAAGTTGGTACACATGTTGGCCTTATTTATTGAGCAATGAGTTTGTTGGCACATGAAAAGTACAACCATATACTTGCAATCCATGATGTGTCCATTTATTGAATAATGAATGCAGTAAAAAAATATTGATAAGTTTCAATGGATATTAAACTCGCTGAAAAGGAAAAGAGAAAGCAGATGCGTATATGTAATCATCACCACACAAATTATTTATCTACAATTCACCAATCTGGAAATCCTCAAATCTACTAATACACAATTCGTTTCTTATTCCATACAACTTAATCTTCTTTAAGTGGTCGAATGGTTTTGTGATCCACAAGAGTCAATGATGTGTGAGTAGTTTGGAGTCAATTTACACCAAATCCCACAACTAAGGTGAAATACTATTATAATAATATCTCCTAAATTAGATTATTTCTGTTTTAATGTCACTCCTGGATATTGTAAATATCTTGTATAACAGATTCTTTCTATGTTTCTTTCTAGAGGCATATCATTTGTAATCTCTATTAGAACGTTTCATTCTTAGTAAATAAAACATTCAATTTTTACCAATTACTTTCTTATATGCAATCAAACATAATGCACCTTTGAAAAAAATTATAACTTCTTCACTAAAATTATTTGTTCAAAACATTTCAAAATTATTCTGGGGTTCATCGATATTTGCAGAAGTTCGTTTTACAAAACCCAACTGAGGCTCCTCGCATCATTATTTGCCATCATTTCTGCAACCTTCTTGTTCATGAGTTGTGGTCAAGGGTTTCTTGGTCCTTTTTCTGAAGAAAAAAAGAATGGTGTATATCTTTGTGTTCAGGTTTTTTGCTGCAACCTGCGAAGCTTATTAATGGTGTTTTGTGCGAACACAACAATTCACAATACTTAGCTCAAAACGACCAATTCTATTGGTCAAGTCATGCTCCATTCGAAGGTTTTTTTGGTCAGAATGGCCCTTTTTTCTTTGACAGGATTCTGTCACCACAGGAATCTTTTCCTCAACAGCACCCAGTTCTTACAGTTGACTGCACCATTTTGTTGGCTGTTTCTACTTCCACTGCTGCCCTTTTACTGTTATCAGTCTTTTTAAGATAAATCCATTCTATATTTTCTTCAATTGTAGCATTTTTACTCAGCCACCTAGGGTGTCATGACCCTTTCCTAAATAGAATATAACAATAATAAACAAGAATTGTAAGATTAAAATATTAAACTAAATAAAGAAACCAAATACAGATTGCAATGTTAAATATAATAATTCAAATTAATAATAATAAATCCATTATTAATAAAATTTAATATATACAAATTTAAAATATAAACACATTAGATAATGTCAATATTAACATAAGTGTATATATCAATATACTGCATAATATATTCTGAAATATGAATTACTTAAATATTATTATAATATCATTTTTTATCATATCCCAATTAATATAATAATGATAATCACAATAATATTAAAAATTAATTAGCAATAGAGGGATGCGACCATTCAGTCAATCCTCCCATGGTTGACAAGAACCGGCAACTATTAAAAAGGATATTAACAGATAAGAATTTACACGGGGTGAAGAAGAACGAATCATACCACACTATTAATATTATATGGTATTGACAATAGAGGGAACAGAAGAAAGTCATCCAAATCAATCAAGAAGATAAAACAGAATCCCTGATTGACACACGCATACACCCATGACAAATATATATATATATATAGGAGAACAATTATCAACATGCAGTCAGCATGGTGGGAGAGAGTTACAAAGCAAAAGGAAAATGGAAAATAACAACTCTGGAAATAGGAACGGAATCTACAGATACAGAAACAGGCTATTAAGAGAGGGACATAAACGCAGGGATTGAAGAGGGTCCATATTAATTAAGAGAATAGTCACAATTTAGCAAAGACGACAACAATTGGATGACTTTCTTATGTTCCCTCTATTGCCGCTGGCTCTTGGATAGAGAATCGATGGAATAAGGAACAAATATCATGATACACACAACAATGGATATTATATCAGGCACAACAAGAAAAGAAGAAAGGATGAACGGTACCAAGGACAAGGTACAAGTCAGCATAGAGAGAAAGTTAGAAGACAGTGATTTTTACACATCGATATTTGGAGGAGTCTAATTAAAAGCAAATATAATCTAATCAACATTGAATCTGAACCATATTCTAATCCAGTCAGTGATAAAGGGGCAAATACAATCAACATATAAAAAGCCTTGGCTAGAGTCAGATCAAAGACTCCTGTCAGCATCTGAACACACAGAGCCTTTACGATATCTATAATTCCTTTAGCAATTAGGATAAAGGGGGACCAATCAGCGACTACCCAGGAGGATTCAGAAGCTTAAGATTACAGTAATCAACACAAAGCATTAGCAGGGGATATATGCTTGGGAAACTAGGATATATTCTATACGGCACTGGATATAGAAGAAAGATGATTCTCATGCAAATAAGGAGTCGTCAGTCATTGCAACATCAAACAAGATAAACCTCACCCAAGATAATATATATATCATCATATGATTTGATTTAACATATAACAATTAATACACGCAGCAGGTTGATACCAAATAGGCAACTTATCTAATCCAATCTGTAGTAAGAGACTCCAAGGTAGGCAGAGATAACAGGGATCAGCAAACAACAGGTATGCTGCAATAAGAACGGTGGACAGTAATAGATGAATGTGCTACATGGAGAGGAGTGAGTTGTTGTTGAGGGAATTATCTTATCATGTCTGAGTTTTGAAAGGAAATAAACATCAATATCCAATCCAATATTGATAGACCAGTTCAGATTCACACCATATAGGAATTAATTCAGAACATCAATAATCTTCTTTCAGCCATAAGGCTCCTTAGGGGAGTTATTCCGTGATAAGTAGTAAGAGAAGCATACAGATGCAAAAATGTCAACTGAGACAATTATAATACAATTGTTTCAACCAAACACAGCAGTTGAAAGACGATAAATATATCAATATTTATTATATAGGAGGAATTATCTTGAGGATTAAGTCCCAAATCTCATAAGATCAAAAGGGGGCATTCCAATGGTATCAGAGCATGATCCTGCAATCCTACAGGGTAAAAGATAAGCAGTGTAAAGGATAAACAGATAACAGAGAGTATTATTGAGAAGGGAATACAGTTTTTGAGAGACTAGAGGTATATCCTTTTTGTCTATACTCCAGAAATAATTAAAATTTATACAGCAGAGAAAATTATCAATGAAGTTTGATAATCACATATGAGTTGAGAACTTTATAGTTCTCATAGAGACGAAGTAAGATCTTGGTAGAGGGCATTCATTGAGAATGTTGAATTTCTCTTATGAGAACTCATAGAGATCAGAGGGCATTCTTGAATGTTAGCCACAGAGGGTGCTCTTCATGGGTGTTGGCCACAAAGAACATTCTTGAATGTCAGCCACAAAGGGCATTTGTGTGAATGTCAGCAATAGAGGGCACTCATGTGAATCTTGGCCACAAAGGCAAACTTGGTGAATGTTGGCCATAGAAGGTATTCTTAGTGAACACTACCAAACTTGGCAGAGGGAGCTCTAGGTGAGCGTCGTCATTCTTGGCAGAGGACGTTCTTAGTGAGCACTGGTGCAGGAGCACCTAGGCTAACCTCTACTAGTTAGTCAATTTTGGCTTGTACTTGACTCTAGCCAAGTCAAGAAGTTAGTGTAATTTGGTTGAGGACCTTAGAAGGTCTTGTTTTATGTTGGCTAGGTGAATTAGTCACTAAGACTAAGGTCACACAAATAGCCTTTGTTAGTTGTTATTTAAATTCTTAATGTTAGGAGTTAGGGAGATTGAGTCATTAATATGTCTTAGGCCTAAGAATGGTTAATGGTTATTAAATAAATATGATGATCATGAATGATCTTGGATCCTCAAAATATGTGAGGATAAGAAGCCTATAATATAGGATTAAGGCATCTATCAAAGTTGCCAAGTGTTGTAAGAATGTTGTCATAACAACATTTTGCACTTATTGCAAATATTCCATGCAACATGGATAGCCTTGGATTCCTTTGATTGTGGGAGGTTAATTTCGACCAAATAGGCCCTAGAATGGTGGAGAAGACACCTAATGGAGTGATGTCTTGAATCTCCAAGCATTGGTTGCATATTGTAAAAAGTTTGAGTTAATGAAGTGGCTGGAAAACTCTATTTTTGAAGTGATATTTCGGTTTTTGAAGGAACAGTCATACTGGAAGCCAAAAACATGTTGATATAGTGGTTGAGACGTGTTCTATAGTCATTTTGAAGACTTTTTCATTTTATGTGTTAAGGGTTCAGAGTAGTTTTATCATAGTTTTCAAATTGTTTTAGTTCAGGACTTTCTTTTGGTCACACTGTGACAGATTTTGTAAAAATGGCTCCCACATGAGTTTCAACCATGGAAACACTAAATAAGTGGTTGAATCTTCAAGTGGGGCCTCTGTACATATTGTATCTAAATTTAGGAAGCATCATGAGAAAGGAAGCTAGCTTTATGATCAGGCCCTAGGCGAGTTTGACATACCCGGTTAGAGGCTTGACAATGAGAAATCAAATCATTCCATGTGGGGAATGGGAAGTACAGCACGTCCCCAGGAATTTTTATGGTAGTTTTTCATGTTAGTTATCCATCCTAAGCATTGGGAAGTCGTACCAGTCCATTAGGATAGGTTTTGAGCATTTTTCATCAATCCTAGACAAGCTGTCCTGGAAACTAGGCCTCTTAGCCCTGTTTCTCCTTGATATTAGGAAGGAGGTGTACGGTCACTTTGAGACCCAGAAACCTTAATGAAAGTTTTAAAACTTCCAAAAGGGTATCCAAATCAGGTTTTAGTTTTCTGAGTTGTTTGGGAAAATATTTCTAAAAGGGGAAAAACTGACTGGTGAAGGCTACTAGAAATAGGCCTATTTTTAAGATCTCTTTTGGATGAAATCTTGAATATGATAAACCTAAGAGCCAAGAACCTTCCCAAATCAGTAAAATGGGATGGAATATGAATGAATTCAATGTGAAGAAGGTCCCCACAATGAAGTTTGAAATTTGTGATGTTTTAATGGATTTGGCACTTAGATCCATCTAAGTGAAAGTGAGAAAGAGAACCAAAATTAAGGTGTGGATCATCCAAGGTGGAGTTTTCCAGGTGTGACTCTTGTAGTAAAGAGTGAAAAGGATTTAGTTAATGATCTAATCCTATTAGGAGATCCTATAGAAGCATAGGATACTAGGAGATAAGAGAAATCTCTTGGTGGAAGTGGAAAACTAAGCCTAGGAGTTTTATCTTACACCAAGCACCATCATTATTGATAGAGGGCAGTCTTGGTGAGCACCCCCATACTTGGCAGAGGGCATTCTTAGTGAGCGTCGCCATACTTGGCAGAGGGCATTCTTAGTGAGCACCGCCATACTTGTTAGAGGGCATTCTTAGTGAGCACCACCATACTTGACATAGGGCATTCTTAGTGAGCATCACCCATCCTTGGCAGAGGGCATTCCTAGAGAATGTCGCCATTGTTGGTAGAGGACATTTTTCAGCTTTTGTATCTCAAACGCCTATTCATAAGAGTCGAGCAAGACTCGTCAAGGGAGAAGTACTACAATCAATCAACATAAGTCTTATCTTTTTAAAGTTGTTCTTATCTAAATAGTATGTTAAAACATTTCAAATTCATAAGTTTATATTCAAGAATGTATAATGGTTCTAACCTCAAATTGAAATTCTCATTTCAAGATTAGAGTTGCGCACGGAAGGATCTAATTGCTTGAGGACAAGCAATTTTGGGAAGGGCGTATTGTCATGACCCCTTCCTCAATAGATTATAAAAAATAATAAATAAGAATTGTAAGATTAAAATATAAAACTAAAGAGTGCTCAAGCAAGTCTATGTAAGTAGCTTGTAGAAGCCCTTCTTGGTCATAAGGATGAGACTTTTCAACTAGATTGCCTGCTTTATCTTTCTTTTTTATAATTGCAGCATGTGCCCCTTTCATTTGACTTTCTTACTAACTCACTACAAGTTCCAATTCCTTGGTCAACAATTTACAAAAAGCGGGATTTCACTTCACAAAAAAAAGCTCTTCTATTGATTTTGGCAATGAAATGCAATGCGGAAAAAAATTGTTAATTTTTAATTAATAATGATGCCTTTGATTGCTTTAATTCATATTGATATCTGTTTGTTTTATGTGTGGGGGATTACTTCAATGATAGATATGTGTCAAAACCAATAGCCATTCAACCTCAAGAAGGAAGAGATGAAGTTCTAATAAAAGAGGAACAATGTAGAAAAGGAGATGGAAACGTATGGTAACACCCTAGGGCTATAACACTTTGTAAAACTTGGTGTTTAAATAGAAGTCTTGGATATGTATATGCAATGTGCATACAATATAAAGAAAGCCAACCTAACATCCACTTCCAGAAAACTAACATAAATAAGGCAGTTACACAAAAATAAATTAAAATGATTATTGACAAGATTACAAATCAACATTCTCCATCAAGCCAGACTAGGAAGTTACATCAATGAAACTATCATGAGCCATGACCCATTAAAGTAGATCTCAAAGATTAATCAAAAAGCCAAGCTGAAGATATATAAAAGCATGAGCATCACTTCTCAACGATCACAAGATATGTTAGACTACTTTCAAATTATTAGCTAATATACTTACTTCCTCAATCCCAAAAAAGAAACTTGATATGCCAACCATATCAGTTCTCAATGTCTGCTTTGAGTTCCTTCAACTTGAGGATGACTTTATGTTTATCTCGGGTGTAGAAGATCCATAGAAAAGAAATTTCATCAATGAAAGTAGTGTGGCATTTGGAGCCACCTATAAACAGTTTCTTCACATGTTCGCAAATGTTTGTGTAAATGTGCTTCAAGGATTATTACACGTGATGGGTAGCTTTATTTCAAAATTTCCTCTAAATGATGTCTCTTAAGAATAAACCTTTTGGAAATCATTGCAAAAATTATTAAACATTTTTTATTTATCATGAAGTACATTTTGTCATAGTTCATGTGGCCCAATTACTAGTCTGAAAGAGCCTATATTGTAAGTTTCGTGGGAAATAAATCAAGAAATAGAAACAGTGTGAAGAGCAAGACGGAGAATAATGTAAGTTTTATGGAAAAATAGGGACTTTTGAAATTATTTTCCATGTTATTACCATTAGCCGATAGCAGACTATCATGCATTAATCTTTCTTGTTTCTATGGTCCAATTAGCCCTAAATATTACATACAAGTAAGTACAAACTAATGATGGTATGTCATAGTAATATTGCATTAAATTGTGTCTTACAATTTTGTTGTTTCCTGATCTTTATATGCTCTTAAAAAACTTATATATTGTGATGAGGAGAACATTTTGTAAGTTGTATGCTCCATGTTATAGAGGCATCAAACTAGTGCATCTAAGATTATGGAGGCATACCCCCCTTGCCCAAGGTTGTATAAATACTTAGAAAAGATCATTGGTTCTTACCTTCATTCAAAAATGCTCTTTAAAAGTAAAGAACACATTATATCTTTTAACAAGCACAATGAAAGTTGGGTGGATTACACTAAGGATCATCAAGGATGGCCAAGATTGGCAGAGATGAGAGGTGTAGTTCTTGTAAAGTGGACATTATGAGTAATCTGCAGAAAAAGAATGTTGTATCACAATAAAGATGAAATTACAATCTGAAAATTAGTAATCTAGTCAACTCATGGTAGGAATTGGGTATGGTTTAAGTCTATCAAGTCGAGCAGTGGGTGATCAAGAACATAGTGTCTTTGGAAATCCCTCGTTAGGATAGGTTTTGTGGCGAATGATGCTGCTATGATGATGCAGCAGCTTTTAGAGGCTTTTTGATGAGAAGCTTTTAGTGGTAAAGCTTTTAGCAGATTTCTTAGAGTTTCTTTATTAATAACATCAAAATATTATTTCCAATTTCAAATTTTAGTTGGCAATTCATCTTATCTTAGTTTTAGGAAGCTTCACAAAAATATTCAGTTTTTTTGAGTTGTTTTAAAAATTACCAAAAACGGCAAAAAAATAGTTTTATGAAAAAACTGCCAAAAATGGTAAATTTTGGATTTGTATTTAAATTTGTACTTTCTCTCATTGTAGCAAAAGAGAAGTTGGAATAATAATAAAAAAGGATTGTAATTCTGAAAATCATTTCTTGTTTTTCATTTCTTATGTTTATGTTAATGGTTTGTGGAACTGTGGTTGCATCATCTGGTATCAGAGCTCAGAAGGTTTGGGTAGATAAGATTTTTATAGTTGTATGGTTATGAGTTTATGCTGATTGATAAGAGAAACTAATTTCCAAAAGTCAAAGGTAGAGAAGAGAAAAGACCCAGTTGAGGTAAAGGCAAAGCAAAAGCAAGGTTAATGGACTTCCTTGAAGAGATGGAGTTCTTGAAGTATTTATAGACAAAGAATTCATTAAAGAAGAAAGAAGAAAAGAAAAGAAGAGAGAGAGAGAGAGAGAGAGAGATGATGCAATTAGAGTTAACAGAACTACAACAAAGTTTGAAACTATACGGAAAGCCACTAGAACTAGAAATGCAAAAATTGTACCTACCTGTCAAGAAGAAGATCACATGGCCTATTCAAAGGATTCTCCAAAAGGAAAAGATGGAAAAATTAGAGGAAGATGAAAAACCTGAAATCTTAAGTATACCTATGACTATTTTGGCATCACACATTGAAGAAGGGAAGGTAAACATGGTTGCAGATGAGTCTTGTTGTCATTTCCAATCACTTGAATCTGATGTTTTAACTTTTCACTAAGAAAGTGGGAATGCATGTTGATAACAAAGTTTCTAATGAAGATGTTTGCAGATTTATTTGTTAATGAGGTATATTCATATTTACAATGATGTTATGTGAATTGTGGTAATAAAAAATATGCTTCTATATCATATGAGGAAGGCATAAATTATGATTTTACTGAGGTGTATGCACAAGAAATAAAATTTAGGACCCTCAAACCTGAGATGGCACTAAATAGGAGAGGGATTATGTGAAAGAAGAGAAAGATGGATGTTACATCCCAATTTTTTACCTAGATTGAAATATAGACATTGAGGTTCACATGAAGTCAATTGGCAGTTTAATTTGATATAATCTGGTGAAACGGTAAGATAGATAGCCGTTATGATTTCGAGTGAAGATGACATGCTAGTTATTTGTTAATCACCAATTCATGGAAATAAGATGAAAGGTTAACTGGTATGATTATTTATAATTTATAATTTAATTACAGAGAAATTCCTTATAGGGAGCTTGTCCAAGGGGTGGAAGCATTGTCAGAAAAGAATTAGGCAGGGCATCACCATCATTGGACAGACAGGTAGAAGACCTAGCAATTTGAACAGGACACATCTCTGGAATTGCATGAGTTCTTAATAATTAATTTAATTTAATTAATTAAGTTTAAATATAAACGTATTTTAAATTATCTTTCGTCATATTATTTTTAAGAATAATTTATATATGTGCATTTGAATATAAAAGTGTTTTGCAATCTTTATATTTTAATAATTTAATAAAATGATGTTTTATAGTACTTATAAGATTTTAATAATTTCCGAATTATAATAATATTTGAGTTTTTTTCACCTTTCAACTCTATTATTTCTAATGTTAGCACTTAGTCATCGATTTAAACATTAAATAATATTAATAAATAAAACCTTTCATCTTTCAACTTCAATTTAGTATATCTTTCTTTTCATATTTCTTTTGCAACCGATGGAATGCAAATTGAAATTGAGATCTTACAACGGCAGGAAGCCGTAAGGTCAGGTTTAATTTAATAAATATGCTGGCCTTGTCATCTATCGGGACATAAATATCCGTCTTCCTTTCATTCTCAAAAACGTCTACCACCCTGCTCAGCCACGGTACCCATAACACCATTATACTCTTGTCTTTGCAGTGCTAGTTGTTGTTTGTACCTGTGGAAATCTGAAGGAAGCAACTGAGCATAAATATAGTTAACCCGACTGTGTAGCCGTGAGTCAAGTAAAGACATTTTTGAGTTTTATTTTCCATATTTCATTTACAAATTCTTGTTCTTTATGAGTTGGGTTTTGATTCAAACCTTATGTAATACTTCAAACTGTAACAATCATGTTGTTTATAATTTGAAAACCTGTTAATGCCTTATAGTTTGCATCCATGAATCACTTATTGAATAGTTGGATGAATGATAGAGAATGCCGACTGTGACAAAATTAAAGTTTGATTACACTTTTCTTTCTCAAAGTAACACTATAAGCCATTACTTGTAATTTTCTTTTGATTATTCCATCATCAAATCATGTTAAGCTCTGCATGTGGTATTGTAAATCGTACTTGGATGGTCTTTCCTTCATAGGCAAAGTTAATTTTTGAATTAATGATTGATACAAAGAAATATAGGTATCTTTAGTATAATCTATTAGTGTTGTGGTAGAGAATATTCTATGAGCATTCAAAATGGTTCATGAGTGCAATGAGTTGTTCTTTTCTGGTTTGCAAGTTGGATATAATATGAGTTCATTTGTTGTATCTGTGTATTGAGAATTTGTTTTCAAGGATATAGATATTGAAAATTGGTTGAAGATATAAGTGTAGGAGACAAGTAAGAATGTTGCTGAATTTAGAATGGTCAGTCGTGTTTTCTTTCTAACGCAACTGTTGAATCAAGAATGTTCAATGTGTCTCTTTTTCATTAATAATTGTAGACTGAATCGAGGTGGTCAGTAAAAGAATTCTAGTTCTTGGAAATTGCCTTAAATCATAGATGTTTCTTTATTCATAAGAGAGTATTAAACATGTATAAAAGATATGAATATACAATGAAAAACTGTGAATAACTAATTCAGTTCAGAATGTATTTCAAACATTCATACCCTGCAAGAGTGAAATTATTGATATTAAACGAGCACTTGGAAATCACCGGCTTAAAGGCCTAATGAGGGTGAGGGGGTGTGACGAAAGATTCATCAACAATAAGAACCAGTAATATCAGCTATGACATTTTAATATATATCATTTAATATGAATTAACAATAGCTCATGCATATTCCTGATCTCCTACTGCCAAGTTGTATGGCATGTTTATATCTCGAAGTTCAATGGATGGTAAGATGTTCCCTGTCAATTTCATGTAGAGAGAGCCTTTCTCGTTAGAAACCGTGTGGGGATAAGATTTGCTCTGAAGTTGGGTGGTTAAGCCCCTCACAATGTTTCACCTCTCTCAAGATGTCGGATATGCGTCAAAGAGAGATAAGCCATGCATTCAATTATTTATCAGAAACAGGTATTATCATTTTTTATTATGAGAAGGTAAGATTTAATTGAATTATTTCATTGCTATCATCATTTTACTTTCATATAAATGAATATTGAATATAAGTATTTATCTAATCTTGAGAAACTGTCACAGATAAGCAATCGAAGGAAAAGAAATTTGAAGCCCTAATTGATTGTGTGACAGCTGGAACCTTAATTGATACAGTGGTATTGGAAGCCCTAACTGAATCTGTGGTATTGAAAGCCCTAGTTGAATTTGTGGTCGCAGAAGCCCTAAATTGAATCTGTCGTCGCAGAAACCCTAGATAGAATCCGTCGTCGCAGATGCCCTAATTGAATTTTGTGGCCGCGAAAGTCCTAAGTGATAAAGCGGTATCAAAAGCCCTGAATGAACCGATAGTAATTGATGCCCTAATTGGTAAGATGATATGTGATGCCCTAATTTAAATTATAGTGGTATTTAGTTGTAATCATCAAATAATTTTTGAGATAACAGTCGATTTGAGAAATTGTTATAGTGTATTTGTGGACTAACCCGGGTGGTTGTAGAAGCATTCTTAGATGATTTTCAGTCTCAATTTTTCAAGGTATGTAAATTCAATTTTTGAAGTAATTTCATTTAATGGTATTTCAAGTATTTAGTTAAGAAATTTTGTTTAACTAATTTAAACAGTAAATCTTCTTCACATGAACATGAATGAAATAACTGTCTTCCTATGAAATTGAAGTTATAACTGTATTTTATGCTTATGTTAGATGTTAATTTAGACCCAGAAAATCCGGTTGTTACAATGGACCCAAGAAAAATTATCAATTTGAAGGACAAATTAACAAAAAGATGGAAGACAAGAAAGAAGGATCAAACCTGCATTAAAGAAGACTTGACCTTATTTTTTCCAAGTCAATAAAATTGATATTTGATTCAATGGGAAGGATAAGATCCAGAAAAGAAGCATGCATCAAAAAACAACTTGAAGCAGCTGAATCCATTCAACCAGAGGAGAATGATGCAGGAGTTTTTAGGGGCTTTTTGATGAGGAGCTTTTAGTGGGGTTTTTAAGCTTCTAGTAGATTTCTTAGAGTTTCTTTATTAATAACATCAAAATATTATTTCCAATTTCAAATTTTAGTTGGCAATTCATCTTATCTTATTTTAGGAAGCTTCACAAAACAATTCAGCTTTTTTTGAGTTGTTTTAAATATTACAAAAAATGGCAAAAAATAGTTTTATGAAAAACTGCCAAAAATGGTAATCGGATTTGTATTTAAATTTGCACTTAGTCTCATTGTAGCAAAAGCAGAGTTGGAATAATAATAAAGAAGGATTATAACTCTGAATATATTTTCTTATTTTTTCTCTCTTACGTTTATGTTAATGGTTTGTGGAATTGTGGCTGTAACATATGATCACTAGAGGTCAAGAGAGCTCATAGTCGGATGGATAGTCTATCTGGAGGGTTCTACAGTCTACCTCACTATGTAGCTGACATCTCTAACACCAAAATGCTCAGGTGGCAAGACGAGATGGTGTACCCGTGCCTTATCCCACACAGGGTTGGGCCATTCTCATTTGAGAGTGAGTGGGAATTGCACTAGGTCCATGGTTGGGAGGTTAAGCCTCTATCAATGCTTCTCCTCTCCTCCAAAGACGAGGCTTGTACTAGACAGATCGGAACTACTTCTCTTACAATGGTTTGATTCGAACTTACTTGGTATTTTCATTTCTTTTGTATCTTATTTCAGTTTCAACTATATATTATGCAGTTATTTTTACTTATTTTCAGTTATATGAAATGGTAGTTTAAATATTTCAGGTTTAGATAACGTTCATTCATCATGTGTAATATATTTGGTTATTTTAATTTGATCAAAAGTAGTAAATCTTCAAATGGTAGCTAAGGCTTATCATGTGAATGCAGTTTAATCAATTACAACCAGTTACAACAATTAATCACTTGAACGTGATTAGGTAGATGGCTTATTTTTATTCAATAAAATAAAAGTATTTAAGAATTAGAAGATTTGGTTGCTACATGTGCCTTGTGAACCATTCATTATAGAGCCCCTTTAGCTCATCAATTGACAAGCAGGAGATAGTTTAAGTTTCCACAAAAAGTCAAATTCCGAAATTGCTATCAGGATTCCAAAGTGTAGTTTTCAGGTCAACTAGATCAATGAGTTTGACTCAAAAACTACACAATAGAATCCTTATAAAAGTATCACAATTTGACTTGATGTGGAAAATATCTCCTTAAAATAATAATCCAAAGGAATTTAATTTTGCATTCTGAAAAATCAAAAAGAAATCAACTAAACCGAAAAATTACAGCCAATAGAGTGAATTTATGGAAGAACCCTAAAACCAATTATGAAATGCTTAAATTCTGAATGCAGCTCACTTATACTGTAAGGTTCCTGACTGTTATCTTTTAGTAAATTTCTAAATGGATACAATGTTGTGTCCTATAAGTTCTTTCCTACTTGATTTTCAATATTAATGCAAATTGGTGGTAATAGTAAGAAAGAGATTTTTGCTATCACATAACCAACCCGATAGAACTTCATTTGAATATTACCACAGAATACTTCACAATCGGCAATATTCTAATACATTGCATAATATTGTAAATAGCAAGTTCTTCAATTCAAACTTACAACTTCAATGCTCAGTACATTTCCTTAACTTAGAATGACAATATCTGGACTTGATTTCATTGGGATGGCACGAAACTGTAAAATTGTGCACCTGTAGCAGATGGGGGTCAAGCCTACCAATGAAGATGCCCTAGGGAAGTCACAATCGCCTACTTATGGCTTGCAGTCACCACTGTGCATGTCTCGTTATGGAATAACAGCTCTGGTAATGCCTTCAGACCAGCAGTATGAACAGTTCTCAACCAGTTCACACTCTTCCGCACCCTAAAATGCTTCTTCCTTACACGAGTTCCCTCTTCACCATAGCCTCTAGGTTCACCACAGTTCGTCAAGGCCTCCTATTTTTACAACACATGCAGACCAACAACTACGTATTCGCTTGGATGTAATGACTGCTCTCCAGTGTAGAAACATATACACACACACTCCACTTCTCTCTCAGACTCCTAATCCCATGCCATTAATCCTCCCTTGAAAAAAATGAGAACATCAAGACAAAGAAGTTCCGCCCAATGATACTATGATTTTTCTCAGTTTTGCAAAATGTTTGGGGCTGCATCAGGACACTGTCCTTGTGTAATGTCCCATCTTTTTAGCATATCAGTGGAGTTCTTAGCCTTTACATTCTCCAAAGGCTAAGTGGAGAAATAAGGAGAAATTGATTAAATTAATTTCTTATAAAGTCAAAAAAAGGGGGAAAAAAAAGTGACTTTATATTTAATTAATTTAATTTATTAGAGAGTGCATTAATTATTGGAAGGGGGAAGCTTCTAATAATTTAATTTTCTAGAAGCACAATTAATTATTGTATTGCAAGAGAAAAGCTTCTAGCAAGTACATTAATTATTGGAAGGGGAAAACTTCTAGTAATTTAATTTCCTAAAAGCACATTAATTATTGGAAAGGGAGAAACTTCTAGAGAATGCAATTATTAAATATTTTATTTCCTTCTAGAAGGGTGAAGGAAAAGTATAAATAGAGGTGAGAGCTTCATCGTTTATCATCCAATTTTGTGAATTGCATTTGATATCAAGTTGGGAGAAGAAACTAAGGTTTCTGATTTCAGTCAGCCATTGGAGAACGTCAACTCTTCAGTGTTGCAACCACTTGAGGTGGTGAAATATCCATTGAATTTGATATTTAGGAGAGCTTCAATTCACGAGTTCTATTTGTGCTTAATTGGAGAAAAGATTTTGATTGCTACAATACGCATGCACGATGTCACGCTACAGTGTCTATGTTTGATTCATTTCCTTTCTCGGGCATCACTATTATCATTGTACTTCATCAGCATATGATTTTGCTGTGATAATTCAGAATTGAAATTTTGGCATTACTCTAGTCATTGTTTGGCATCTAGTTTCCATGTATTTGCACTGATAATACCAAAAGAATTGCATTTGCATATTAGTTCCTTGTGAGTGGATACTACATTGGTATCAGAGCTATTGACCTGTCATCCTATTGGGTAGATTAGACATTGAATCAGTTAGTTAATCATGTTTACTTCAAGTACCCAGAAGCAGTGGGACAAGGATATGGAGAAGCTTATAACAAATTTTGAAAAGGTTGGATGAAAATCAGAAAAGGATGAATGAATCATTTTAGACCCTGCAAAACTAGACAAAGTGGCACGACGTAGGAGGACTACATCACAAAAAGGAAAAGAAAGAGGAACAAGAGGTCTCTATAGTATCTAGAAGCCTCTATGATGAATCCCCAACAGTTAGTGACCATCATACAGCTGACCTTATGGAGAGCAAAAATTAGACCTTAGAAAAAAATTCATTTGATGAAAATGAATCCCAAGATCATGATGTGGATGGACACGCAATCACCTTGGAAGTGGAAGTGTTTGAAGATATTGTTATATCAGTAGCTTCTACCTCGCCAATTGGGCCATCCTATGAGGTGCATAGCAACAGAACCCTAGATATTGAGGTGTGCATAGATGATAGCATACACGATGCTACTTATCATATGGTGAGCGACATTGATTCAGCCTCATATCATAGTGCTGATGACAAATTGGAAGATTTGTGTGGAGATGTTTCGTCACAAGGGAGTCATCATTTAGCAAGCCAATTGAAGGTTAATGATAGGATGGTTGCCACAACCATTGAGCATTTTGATGTTGCTCATCAAAAGTTGGCCACCTACGGTTGGAGTACTACTTTGACAGATGAGCACGGTGATAGTGTTTTTTCCATTGTAGAGATACATGCACTCCAAGAAGCAATTGGAATGATGAAACAAAATTACCTACAACTACTTGCAGATAGAGATTTTCTTCTTGAGTGGGATTGCATTTGTTATGTTGCATTGCAAGGAAAGGAGGAGAAGGTTGATAAGCTCACTCATGAGCTTGAGGTGAGTATGGACTCGTTGCAGAGTGCCCAATTGGCCCTTCAAGAGTCACAATTACAGATTGAGAAGCTTACAAAGGAGTTGAGTTTGGCACAGTCTCCACTAGCTACAGATATAGTACAATTACATACAGAGGTAGTTGATAAGAATCTTATATCCACGGGTTGTAGTGGGATGTGGTTACATCTATCACAGATATAGGTACAAAAGTTTCAGCTGGGATGAGTACCTTGGTTGTATCAAGTTCTCCTAAGGTTAGCACCATGACAATTGATACAGGACAATTTACTAGTAGTTCTTGTGTCACAATGGTGGATTCTCCTAAGAGTTGTGTGGCAGTACATGATGCTACTTCGTCATCTACACAAGGCATTCGTAGAGTATCATCTGGTTGGAAGTATGGCTCTCATGTTGATTTGTTTTCATCTCTTGGAAGCAAATCTGTCACTTCATTCCATGCAGCTGATTATGGATGCCAGCTTGTTGCTTTTCAGAGTCAGAGGGATCAGTTGTTTGATTCCAGTGTTGTTAGTGATGAGCCATTGACAGAGGTTGGCACATTTTACCGCGAATATACAGTGAGGCGTTGAAAGATCCCTGATGGATCTCTTCTGCTGATCTGCTGTAATTTTATATTTTTAAATCTGTTTTCCTGTTTATTTGTGTTTTCTTGCAGAACTAGACATAAGTACAGAAAAGTTTGTTTGTTTTTGATGGTTTTATAACATAGAAAGGAATAGGGAACAGAAACCATGAAACAAGACTAAAATAAATAAGGTATTCAATAAAAATCAGAATTATTGCAAACTGTACCAAGCAGATTTGTCTGAATTATAGAGCCCAGCAATAAATCTAATGCATTTCCCAAAGCTCACATACAAATTTGATGTCAAACTGGAAGGTGAAGATTGTTCTCGAATCCAGCATACATTTGGAGGTGAATACAAGCAATACTCTATACACCACGTGGTATATCTGTTGCATATGGCATCCCACAGGCTGCAATGAACCACGTCCCAATTGGAAGATGATATGTCACGCTGAAACCCCAATGAGAATTGATGCCTCTGTCCTTAATCACCACGCACAATGCCAAAGAGATTCGGTACCAAAGATTGCGGAGGGCTACGTCCCAGCCAATCACTAACCTGGGGTTTGCGTCCCAGACTAGAAATCGTCTATTTAGAGAAAATTCATAAACAAGTTGTCAAATATGCAAAAGATGATCTTAGAATGAAGCTTCTATCTCCTTATAACCCCTCTCAATTGCAAATCGAACCCTAAGTGTCTCCAAATGGCGTTGGGTAGTGGAAGTGTTATAATTTCTTATTTTAAAGTGGTCATGTCACTAGAAAATGACCTTTTTCCTCATAGACAGAAATTTGTTCACTGAATTGCCTTGAGACCAAAGAGAAAGATTTAGAGAATTTCAAGACCTTTCCAACAAGCTATCACACTATAGGATGCACATCCAGATGAGGCCAAAAACCCCTTATTACTCCAAAATGGCTAATAACTTAGCATTATTTAATTATTAAATGCTAACTCAGGAAATATTAACAATATAACCCAAATAGCCACAAAATGCCCAACTAACAACACAAACCATAAAATCATACTGTCACCTCTTTGTGACTGAAGTCGGAAATCAAGGATCCACTAGCAGTCTCATCCCTAAAATCTAAGGATGCTCCTAAAATTTAGGAAACAAGCCTGATCCCTCTGAAACTGACCCCAAAGAGCAATCTCATGGAGACCCAACCCTGGGCAAGATCATACCTCCTAAAAAGTAGGAACTGCCTCCTAAAAACAAGGAACATCTCCCAACTGATCAATAACTGCCAAAACATCAAGTCCCCAACACTGAATAACCATACTAGGTCTCTATCCAACCATGCCAACCTACAAGACCCCATAATAAGCTGACTCACATGTCTCTGCTAGACTAAGCTAAAAGAGGGGACATGACAGGAGTGCCCATCACTTTTCTTTTGACCCACACACGGAGGACTTGATGATGCATCGGTATGGATTGGTTCTGGAATTATACTATTCTTTGTGGGATGGGTATTCACCATCTTTGGAAGATGGGATTAGCAGCTGCAAGCATCTGACTCAGTTGTTTGTGGGGGATTACTTGCAAGGATAGTTGTCAATTATACATCATGCTGATATGTATCCAACAGGGTTTGCTACTCCTATCTCACAAAGTTTTCTTATGGGTACATGGTTACAGGACAACTATGGTGTCAGTTGGCATGATGGTTTGGTTAGTTATCACATCCATGGGAGTTTAGCGGGAGCTGTAGAGAGATGTTGTGTTATACACTCCTAGATATTTTTATCACTATATGGCGAATAGATGTGGGGTTCAGTTGTTTTGGGATCCAAGTGGTGATTGGTTCGACATGATGTATTGGATGGGTCCTATTGATTTGCTTCACCACTTTTGGCATAGTGAAGATGAGATCAAAGTAGCGTAGAGGAAGTCAAAGGGCATTAGAGCGGTACTTATGCAAGAGAAGCACCCTATTGCTTATGAGAGAATGAAATTAAGAGGGGCAGGGCAGAGCTTCAACATATATGATAAGGAGATGTTAGCCATTATGCATGCTTTGGCTAAATTCAGGCAATATTTGGTAGGTACCAAATTTCGTATCAAAATTGACCATAATAACCTAAAACACTTTTCTGGGCAGCGAGATCTCAATGATAGGCAGCAGAAGTGGGTGAGCAAGTTACAGTCCTATGACTTTGCTATTACATATTTTAAAGGGACACAGAATGTAGTTGCTGATGCTTTATCACGTAGGCCCCATTTGAGCTTATTGACAAATATATCGGAGGATTGGAGACACTTGATCCTTGCAGAGTATGCAAAGGATGCATGCACCGCCGAATTCATAGATGGAACTATTTAGGACAGCAGATACACCCTTGTGAATGAGCTCATCATTTACAAAGGGCGGATATTTTTGGTTCTAAGCTCAACAGTGAGGAGGATGGTTCTGAAATCTTTTCATGATTCACCTATGGCAAAACATTTTGGATTCTACAAGACATACTGGCAAATTAGAGAGCGCTTCACATGGAAAGGGCTCAAAGCAGAAGTACTTCAGTATATTAGGGAGTGTCCAACCTGCCAGCAGAATAAGCAGGAACATTCCTATCCAAGCGGTTTACTTCAGCCACTTATGATTCCTGATAGAAAGTGGAAGTGTTTATCTATGGACTTCATCATAGGACTACCTAGAGCCCTAGGCAGAGACTGCATATATGTGGTTGTGGATCGCCTTATGAAGTTTGCACACTTCTTTCCGATCACTGCTACATACACGGCTACATAGGTGGCAGAGTTATTCTTCAAAGAGATATTCAGACTACATGGCTTATCACGGAGCATTGTGAGTGACAGAGACGGCAGGTTTATGAGTCATTTTTGGCAAGAGCTATTCAGGTTGTGTGCAACAGAGCTCACTCCGAGTACTAGCTACCACCCTCAGACAGATGGTCAGACAGAGATAGTGAATAAATGAGTCGAGGGATATCTCAAAAATTATATAGCAAGGCAACAAAAGGCATGGGTAAAATGGATTTATTTCTATGAGTATTGCTACAATACCACTTATCACATGTCTATTCAGATGTCACCTTTTATGGCCTTGTATGGGTATGAGGCACCCAATTTTATGGATCTTCTTTTGAGTGACAGTAGAGTGCCCAGTGCAGGTGATTTGTTACAGAAGAGTCAAGGCATTGTTAAGACTCTCAAGGATAATATAACCAAGGCACAAAATCAGCAGAAGCAGTACACAGACCAGAAGAGGACAGAGCGAACTTTTAAGTTTGGAGACATGGTGTATCTTACATTGCAACCTTATTGTCAATCCACTCTCAAGAAGAGTGGTGTCGAGAAACTTAAGCCACGATACTATGATCCATTCAGGATTATTAGGAAAGTGGGAGAGGTGGCTTATGAGTTAGATTTGCCAACCGAGAGCAAGGTGCACAACGTTTTTCATGTGTCATGCCTCAAAAAGTCACTAAGACATCATATTGCTCCTTCTACAATACTCCCACCCTTGGATGATGAGGGGAAATTGATATTGGTGCAAGAGGCCATCATTGATTTCAGGGAAAGGAACTTGAGGCGGTGCACTATAAGGGAGTATTTGGTGACATGGATGGACCTGCTAGTAGAGGATGCAACATGGTAGAATGAGGAGATTTTGCAGCATCCGGACTTGAATTTGCTTGAGGACAAGCAATTTCAAGGAGGGCAGACTGTAATGGCCCCATCTTTTCAGCATATCAGTGGAGTTCTTAGCCTTTACGTTCTCCAAAGGCTAAGTGGAGAAATAAGGAGAAATTGATTAAATTAATTTCTTATAAAGTCAAAAAAAGAAAAAGAAAAAGTGACTTTATATTTAATTAATTTAATTTATTAGAGAGTGCAATAATTATTGGAAGGGGGAAGCTTCTAGTAATTTAATTTTCTAGAAGCACAATTAATTATTGTATTGCAAGAGAGAAGCTTCTAGTGTGTGCATTAATTATTGGAAGGGGAAAACTTCTAGTAATTTAATTTCCTAAAAGCACATTAATTATTGGAAAGGGAGAAACTTCTAGAGAATGCAATTATTAAATATTTTATTTCCTTCTAGAAGGGTGAAGCAAAAGTATAAATAGAGGTGAAAGCTTCGTTGTTTATCATCCGATTTTGTGAATTGTATTTGATATCAAATTGGGAGAAGAAACTAAGGTTTTTGATTTCAGTCAGCCATTGGAGAACGTCAACTCTTCAGTGTTGCAACCATTTGAGATGGTGAAATATCCATTGAATTTGGAATTTATGGAGCTTCAATTCATGAGTTTTATTTGTGCTTAATTGGAGAAAAAATTTTGATTGCTACAGTACGCATGCACGATGCCGTGCTACAGTGTTTATGTTTGATTCATTTCCTTTCTCGGGCATCACTATTATCATTGTATTTCATCAACATATGATTTTGCTGTGATAATTCAAAATCAAAATTTTAGCATTACTGTAGTCATTGTTTGGCATCTAGTTTCCATGTATTTGTACTGATAATACCAAAAGAATTGCATTTGCATATTAGTTCCTTGTGAGGGGATATTACACCTTGGTTTGCATCCTGGACTTGCAGAGACAATAACCATCTTCTAGATCCAAGCAATCTTCATTAAAAAAAAAATGTTACGTATATCCTACTCCTCAAATCCTCCTGTATATGAGTCCAATTGCCATGTAATTAAGCGTTACTAGGAAGAGAAAGGCATTATACTTTAACAAGTGTGAAGTCAACAGAGTTTGCAGGTGCGGGTGGATTCGATAACGCCACAGTCATAAGCGCTGACCCAAATATCTGCCACAACCTGCCTAGCGACTTAGCCAACATGATGCCAATTAGGATAAACGTTCACCCTAAATTTGTCACCATGCAAGAAGATGCTCACGATGGCTTGAGAGTCATAATGTTAGGCTTCGTCAATTAAGGGAAGCCACCTTCATAATTAGGAATTATTAATCTTAATATTACGACTCTAACATCCCGTTAAACAAAACCCCTTATCCTATTAGGATGTAAGGAGAAACTGCGCTAAGTATGGGTCTTGACCAATACACAATGGGAAGGGACATAGCATGTATGAATCTCTAAGTTACATGAAAAAAGAAAAGATAAATGCCACAATGATTTGAGAGACATGTTATTCTTAAATAATAAGATTTTCATGGTAAACCTTCTTTATATTGAAATGCCTTGAAAGAAAGTCTTGCCTACCATATGTATTACCTCTTTCTTGATTAATATATATGCTTATTTGTTTCTCAAAAAAATATAGAAATTAGCAAGTTTTGGCCCTCAAGAAATAAAGAGAGTAAGGATTTTCTATGGAAGCCATTATGGAAAAGAAGACAAAAACTTATCGTGCCCATTGGCAATAACACTTTGTAAAGCTTAAAGTTAAGGACGATTTGCGTGTGTGTGTGTGTGTCAAAGGTGATCACACTGGCACATATCCAAATGATGCGTACCAAAATAACATAGTTAGCCTAAAATGCATTAGGAACATTCTACACAGCATTACAAATGACAACATGAGGAGTTCGATTTGGGTGATGAAGGTGGGAGAACAATGGGGAAAAGAAGTGAAGACAATTATATGCCCAAACAAGGAATTCAAGAATGCATTATGGTCTTATTGCACTTCCAAATTTTGGCACCATACAACAAGGGCTCGTTAAGCAAAAAATCTCTTCGTGTTAATATGCAGTATTTATTAACAATAGAAAATCACCTAATTCAAGTAAGAGTTCGTATTGGAAATGTTATATTCGCCCAAATGAGTGTAGCAATAGCATTACATTGGTTAATGCACACTTGTTGCACATCCCTAGTAAAGAAGTTAAACCTTGTCGTAAGGTCCTACTTTAAGAGAGTGATGAAATGATCCACTAATCAAATGGCTACAATATTATCATTTGTGGGTAATCTGACATTAGATGCCACCCACCCATCAATATTATAGCTGCATGTAAGCAATAGCCCTACTTTTCTAAGGCAATTAACTGCTTGAGAAGATGATAATATGTAAGTTTCAATGTAGATAATAAGAGAGCATAGAGGAGAAGGATCCTCAACTTGCAGTGTAGATGCTTAGCGATACAACATATATGTGTAAATTGATTCAGTCCACCTACAAGCATATATACTCAATTGTTCGTTACATGCATGCTATCAAAAATTGACTAAGGACATTGGGTAAATTAAGTGGGAAAAATGGTTGTGATGAATGCAAGGGATGTGGGAATGTTCATTTGAAAGTTGAAGCCAACACACTTTATTGGCCTTCTTTCATTCCTTTTGGATGAAGGAATTCCTCAAGCTAGACTAGACCCAATTTTTCTTCAAGAGCATTAGGAATAATTTACACAGCAATACAAATGCCAACATGACGAGCTTGATTTGGGAGATGAAAGTGGGAGAACAACAGGGAAAAGAGGTGAAGACAATCATATGCCCAAACAGGGAATTCAGTTGAGAGTGCATTATTATCTCATTGCACTTTCAAATTTTGGCACCATACAACAAGGGCTTGTTAAACAAGAAAGTTCTTTGCATTACTATTCAGTGTTTATTGGCAATAGCAAATCACCTAATTCAAGCGAGAGTTCGCATTGGAAATGTTATATTTGCCCAAATGACTGTAGCACACTTCTTGTACATCCCTCGCAAAGAAGTTAAACCTTGTTGCAAGGCCTTGGTTTAAGAAAGGGATGAGATGATCCAATAATCAAATGCCTACAATATTATCATTTGTGGGTAATCTGACATTAGACACCACCCACCTGTCAATATTACAGCTGCATCCAAGTAATAAACTTACTTTTCTAGGGCAATTAACTGCTTGAGAAGATGAAAATATGTCAGGTTTCAATTTAGATACTAAGAGATAGCATAGAGGAGGAGGATCCTCAACTTGTAGTGTAGGTGCTTAGTGATACAACATACATGTGCAAATTAATTCAGTCCACCTATATACTCAATTATTCATTACATGCATGCTATCAAAAATTCACCAAGGACATTCAGTAAATTAAGTGGTCAAAACAGTTGTAATGAATGAAAGGGATGTGGAAATGTTCATTTGAAACCACCACACTTTATTGGCCTTCTTTCAGTCCTTTTGGACAAAGAAATTCCTCAAGCTAGAAAAGACCCGATTTTGTTTCACATTCAGGCCTTATATTCACAATTGAATCCCAACATTTTATCATTGTAAAAACAAAAATGCAATTTGAGTACCTCTTGAAAAGTTTGCTGCAGTTCTGGATTGAGCTTGGCAATGGATTCTGCAGCATCCTTGGCAATTTGAAGCTGTCTTTTGCACCGTTCAAGCTCATCCTTGCCTGTCAAGTTCCAGTGAACAGTGATTGATGGGCAAAATTACCATTAGCAACACTAAACTGCATTTAGCATTGTCCTCCTTGCACGAAAAAGTACATAGCAATTTCTGACATAAGAGTACAGGGTATTTTCAAAAAATTACATCTATATGTTACCAGTAGAAGTTAATTGTATATGTTAAATTGCATAAGTGAAAATAATCAAATATCATAACTACCTGGTCTATCAAAATCTATAATCTCTGTAAACAAATTCTTTCAAAAATAGCTATAACACCCATTCTGCAAGGCTGAAGTCAAGAAGTGATGTCAATGAAATCAATTACTAGTTCTGATCTCATAATAATGGAGCCCCAAGCATAAATAGCCCTTCCTCCACATGTAAAAAATTTAACACGATTTTATCCCCAATTGTTATGTTCTTTCTCATGTCAAAAGGCCTAAGAAGAGGTCAGTAAGGTAAAGTACACCTGATTTCTTGAAGATAATAAAACAATAAAGAAAAAGTTTAGCTCCATTCAGGGCAAACCAAAAAATAGCATGCAAAAAGGACACAACACAAACAGAAGCAAAGCCAAACTGATAAAGCTGATGAAATGATATTGTAAGATCTAGATAGCTCCTATTCATTGCCATCAATGATCATGTTAAAAAGTTAATCAATTAGACAGATAATGAGATAAGTGGGGTCTCACCACCTAAAATGACTGTGTACAGCATGCAATACGTCACAGGCAATATGATTATATTTTATAACCTTGGTTTCCTTCTTTTTCTGTACAAAATTGCACAGATTCAAATGCTTGATTATAGAGCATAGCTCGCAGGATAAAAATATCAATTAAATATTGCCATTGATGCCAAATGCATTCAGGAGTTTGATAGAAATATTGTCATTGATGTAAAATTGAAAATGTAAACATCATCAATGTCCAAGGTATGAATATAAAACTAATTAAAGGGACAACATAGAGCATTGCAAGAATTACATTGATGAGCTTATTGTTAAAGATTCATGGATCTAATAAATAAGGTAATATAATAATGAATATCAGGTTGATAAAAAGAAAATGAGTAAAGAAAGACTTGGCACTGGGCCCCTACTATTCTATGGGGTTGGGTTATTAACTGTTCACGATCCCGAGGAGAATAACAACGGCGCTTTCTACCGTGGGTAAGTCATTGCCAAGCTGAGCAATAAGATGAACAACATCATTAATGTGCAAATTATGTCTGAAGAGAAAACTTACTGTAAGAGGTAGATAACCAAGTTATTGGTCAAACTAGAAAGAACTGTTTATTGAAACTCAGCAATCCAGTCATGATCACGATAGTTGGAGTCTTCAAAGCTGTATGCCTTCAAATCGGGAGTCTACAAATCAAACTAAACACAGTGATTGCCATGCTGATAAAGAGGAAATTAATCAAACAAAGTCTTCAATGACTGAAAGGAGTCATCGATTATATGTTAGGAACATAAAGTCGGCATGTGAATGATGAAGACAAAACCATGTCAGCATGTCCACCATGTCATTACCAAGAAGCCTGATTAAAACAAAGTATTATGACAAGAGATGAGTTTTCAGTGGTGAGTCAATGTATCAACAAAGGCAAAAGACAAAGAAAGGTGAATAAAATACCAGTGGCGTACGGAGATCATACATGGCAACTATATATTATACGCAGTCAATTATATCATAGTGAATGATCAACATGGTGAAAGCCACATCCAACATAGCCGGCAAACAAACATATATACTTGAGTTGAACAAACAAATTCAACATATGGCATCATGAATTTTGGAAGGTATGGAGTTGCTTGCGGCAAAGAAGACAATATGATCTGGGTGCTAAGACAAATCAACAGTATTTAGCAAATTGAATGTTTGATTCATGTTGAAGATCCAAACCTAATGAAGCCGACTTCAATAACCACGATCTGAATGTTGAATAACACATATATACAGCGCAAAACATATCATACAGCTATCACGAAATGGGAATATTATTGGTTCAGCGAAAACATCTTGGAATATCGAGTCAATACAATGATTATTCTCAGGCAGTGATAAAGAAGACACAGAGGTAGTGATGTCAGCATAAGGAGACTGTAGTATGTAGACACGTCAGTACGGAAGACAGCAACATGTTTAAAGACACTCTGTATTCAGCAAATGAATATGAAGACAAAATGTCAATCAAACAAAGATAGTTCTCTAGACATCAACATCAAAAATGGTAAAAGGAATTAAAATTAATTAATTAATCCATCATATGCAACTATGATTACTTAAATTGAGGAGACATTAAGCTATGACTTCTCATTTTGAAAGGTCGCACTCTTTTATGCGTAAGATATAAAAAAGCATATAAAAAAGAATTACAAATCAGGGAGAAGTGTGTGTGATATAGAAGAGATAATCAGTGGAGTGTAGCGTAGGTGAGACAAAGAATAGATAGATAGATAGATAGATAGATAGATAGATTCAGATTTGTCAAATCTGATTATATCTGTGTGTGCGCGTAAATATGTCAGAATAATAAGAGAGAGTTATAAGTGTTGTGTGAATTGAAAGGTTAAAAATTAGCTGTACAAAGGGCCATTGATCAGTATATACTATAAAGATTGTAGTATTCAAGAAAATAGAAGAAGAATATATGCACATGTGAAGAAGGATTTATGCAGAAATAAACAATAGATTGAAGAACAGAAGTTTGTGGAAAGACAATGTCCATCATCAGTTGAGTAAGCAACATTGCCAAGGTGGAAAATAGTTTGTGTGCAGTGGCGCGGTGCTCACGAAGACAACCAGTGGGAGTCGGTGCTTCCAGTACGTCAGTGCCTACGAAATGTGGGAGTTGGAGCTTCAAGTTAGTCAGTGCTCATAAACATAGGGGTTGGAGCCTACTGAACATTGTAAAAGAACAAGTTTATAGATAAAACAATTATTTTCCGTGGTTTTCCCCCACATTGGGTTTCCACGTAAACACAGTGTTATTGTGTTTATGTGGACAATTGTTTGCTTCAGTATTTGAAGTTTATAATTGTGTGCTCTTCAAATATTTGTAGAGATACAGATACTAATATATATTAGTAGCTTGTAAAAGACCCCATTATAATGTGGATATGTCAATGCAAATAAATTAATAATTGAAAGAGGAAATCAAAAGATAGTATATGCTCTTAATATTCAGATATACTTTTCTTAGCATGCTCTTTCATTCTTCGATACTAGCGCTGCAATACATATATGGCAGTGGTGCAATTTTTAAAAAAATTTCTTAATTTTCCAAATTTCTATTCTATTTTACTTATCAGTATTGTCTTCCCTTCACTTTCCACCTCAGTTTGATAGTGTTGTTGATAATCTGAAAACTCTAAAACTGCAATGGTTTCAATACAATTTGGCACTCATGTCCTAAGTGCTTTAAATGGGCAAATAAGCTGTATATTGTTCTAGTCTACATTTTCCATCAAACTCAGATCTTATTAGAAAATGATCTATTCTTGAGAATATTAGTGTTTGGGCCCAAAAGAAAACTAGTGTTTCATCCACTTTAGGTGACTGGATTTAATTAAACTAATAATTTTCCAAATACTGGATTAGCGATTACTTAAGGCTTGCATAAGGCTGAGATATTTCCATAGTATGATTTGTTCTATTCCAAGGGGTTCCAAATATGACATTGTTGTGTCAGTGTATATATATACAAAAAAGTGGTAAATCAAAAAAACTTAAAATTGTCCTTGAAGTATCTCACTAATGACTGATCTTGAGAAAACAATTCCAAAGAAAAAAGCAGCTGTTGAATTTTCAAAAACTTTGAACCCAGGATAAAGAAAAAATTTAACGACTTAATAAAAAAAAAAGCTATTATTTATGGTTTTGAGCTTATGCTTACAGCATGTCTCATGAGACTTGGAACAGCAATAAGTCGATTCAGAAATTTGTTATAACCTAGAGCCTTGATATGTAATACTTCATAGATTATACCACATTCAGTTCATGGAAGCCAAATTTAAGTTTTGTCATTCTAGGGAGCAGACAAAAGAAACAGAACTGAAGTTGAAATCGAAACCCAAAACATTCTTTCAAATGAGATTTGTTCATACTATTTTATTGTCACCATTCATCTCCAAATAATTGTTCAGATTTTACCGAAGACTAATATCTGTTAAAATAATAAAACATTAGTGATGTAGAGCCTTTGGTACACCTTTAAGGAACACTAATTCAACTCAAGGGATTCACAGAAGTATGGTACTCCATCAAGGAATTAGGACCAACTCAGAGGCTTCAACAAAGAACCGTGACATTTTACACCAATATGATGCAAAGCATCCAATAAACCAACCAATAAGTGGGGTACGTGCTGATTCCTTCAACATCCACTAATAATTCTATTAATTAAAGACATCTCATGAGGTAAAACAAAATATATTTCAACCCAAGTTAATCAAAACTTCACAATTCACATGGTTTGACTTATATTCCAAAGTATATTATTCATAACTTTCGTTCCTCACAGATTATTGCCAAACCCTTTGGATTACTTGTTCGAAACTAGTCTTACTAAGTCATATCCAAATCTGAGACCAATTCAATAAACCAATTACATGTTATGGTCTTTGTACTGAGACCCATTTTCACCATCATAAACCAGAAACAATACTTGTAACCCTGCCTAGGGCATCCAATATATTTCTCAAGACAAATCCAAATAATTCCAAACCAATTTCATAGTAACCCTCTATGAATCTAGTTTCTTCATATGTAATTCATTAATTGTTTCAATGTATAAATCATTATGTGAGCACAAATGAATGCTTGCAACTCCATTGAATGTATTTAAAAACCAATTTTCAATAAAAGGTGTATAATGTCCACAAATCTGAATAAAAACAACTCAAACCAAATGGTAATGAAAGATGATTCGCATATATTTCCAATGATCTATTTAGAGGTCCTGATTATTCCAAATTCATCCATACCAAACCCTGCAATGTGACTGTTTCCAAGGATTCTCAAATCTGCAAATAACCATTTTCACCAAAATGCTCATAACTTCTTCAAAACTTCATTGAATTACTCCAAACGAAAAAGAGAAGGAAGATTATTCATCCTACTATCCAAACATACAGATTATACATGGTTTCCAGGCTGCACATGGTCGTATAAGACTAGGAACCAACACAAAAACTAAAAAACTAATCAAAATCTCTATATTAGAAAAGCTCAAAAATAGATCCAAAATGTTTCCTTTTTCTCCTTCTCATATTGATTTGGAACAACCATTACAATGCTTTTATTGACTTTTGGTAGTTTACAACTTCCCAACCAACTTTTGAACCAACCTATTATATGCTTTTAACCATTTTTTGCACTTTTTGCAAAGTTTTGAAGTTGCAAATTTCAAGCAACTTTTACATTTTGATCTCACAATTTTGTGCCAAACTTACAAACATGTCATAATGGAATATTGACCACCATTTACAATATTTTTACCTTCCTTTAGTTTACAAACACATTTTGACCTCATTGACCACATTAAGACAAAGTTACCGGAAACTCCTTTGTCCTTCCTTGGGTGCACATATCCCCATATCCAATTTTGAAACATATCCGATACTACCCAGATACACGATGAATATTGTACCCATGTTTGCCTAAAAAAAAGTTAATTTTTTAAGTGTGCCAAATCCTATGTAACTGATTTTTTAAAGATGTGGCGTAAATCTTCCCAAATTTAATTTAAAAAACTTTATTAATACAATTGTTTTTAAAAATGGTATAAACAAAACCTGCACCAAATGAGAAAGACAAATAAAATGATTTTCCATTCACCAACCCAATTTGTTTGGTTATCTTCTAATGCAACTCTACAATTTTTACATATTGTAAAGTGCTAAATTAAGTTATAAATATTTATGTAGCATTTATATGTGCTAAATTCCTCTAATAACTTAGAAAATTGTGTTAAATATATGTATATGATATTTATTAATGTCCTATCCAGTCGTATCCATATTGGGGATCTTAAGAAATGGTTGTTTCCATACCCAATACCACATCAGTATCCATGCAACTTTGGCTAAATTGGCTCGATTGTTATATCTTTTTGAACTATATTTAAAATTACTAAAAAAAAGCTCAAGAGTTCCCCACCTAGCATAAATCTCTTCGCAAGTCCACTTCTCTCTCTACTTCCATTGAGATATTTTATTTCTCCATCCAATCATGCCCTCCACCATTTTCTTGCATTATATCAAAGTTGTGGAGTTCCCCTTCTCAACATGTCAATCCTCCCAAGTCAATGTATTTCTTTAATTCCATCAAGGTCTCAAACTTACCATCCAATCATACCCTCTACTAATTCCCCAACTTCTATCAGAGTTACAAGTTCCTCTTCCTAGCATACCTCTCTTTCCAAGTCTGCTTCATTTTCTACTTCCATTACAATTTCAGACAAACACATCCAATTATGTTCTCCACCAATTTCTTACCTTCATTCCCTCTTCCATTGACAACTTGGAATCTCCCATCATTCTTACCACCAAACTTCCACCTCTTTTTGTTGTTCACCCTTGCCTACCTCACAACACAACCATAGCTCCATTATTGCACAACATGATGATGTGTCTTCTAGAAGAGCTCCAACCAATAATGGCACAATTTTAACTATTAAGAATGTGGATCCATATATGCCACCTATTATGTCTTAACGAGCATATAATCAAACCTTGGATTGAGAAAACTATTTGCCTATGCAAGACATACTCTTGAGCATGAAATTATAAAACATTGACAAGTATACTAGAAGCTTTCTAACTTTGTAAACAAAAGTCACTATTGAGGTGTGTGTCTCACGGTGTAAATTATAAATCTGTTTTTGAAAACCAATTTCTTTTATATAAGTGAACATCTACATATGTTATTCCATACTTAACCTTGAATGCAATGTTTCTCTCATAAAGTGAGCCCCTAAGAACACATTTCAAATTCAAACAAGTGTTCATTCTCCCCTTGTTAGGGGTGCACCAAACAATACAATTTTGCCTTTTGAAAATTGAAGTCATTTTCCTATATACAAGTGCATTCCTGTCAATGGGAATTGGTCCATATAACAAGTAAACCGAATTCTACCACATAAATTGCATACTAACCAATCAATTTTTTTACTTTGATTTTATATGTGATTTCCTTCATATAGATGTGCCCCTACACTGCTACCTTAGGCAATTTCAATAAGAAATATTACCATCCTTAGTTGAAAGAAAGCAAAGCACATATTAATGATTCAAAATTCAAAATCTAAAAAGAGATATAATGCAAAACTTTCTTACAAACCCTTTAACTATTAAAAATTAGTTCAACACATACAAATTCAGATTTAAAAAAATAAACCAATAGCACTAGATTACATGGGAAAATCTTTTTAGAAAAAATACTACACTCTAGAAGCCAAAGCGAATGCTCTTAACAAGTATTTATAGCAACATAATTCTGGAGAAAATTTTGCGACAATACAGCATCTTTAAAAAATTCCAAACTATCATACAAAACACACCAAGAAGCCACATCTTCATAGAACTTGACAAAAGTTGAAAGCGCCCATAGATCCAAAATCAACACGCGCTAAAAAACTAAATGGTGTCAAGAACGAGTTGTTGTTTCCATGACAAATTTTTGCACATAGAATCTTTCCAAAACACTAATCCTAACTCAACCATAATGTTCATCTTGCAATACATTACACCTACCTCACACCACATGTCAAAAGAAAACTTTGAAAACACAAACTAAGCAGCCCAAAACAAGACTGACTTAAGACTTGGTGAAAAAATCGGCCACAAGGTAAAAAGAAAAAGAAAAAGGGGGTTTTAAGTATACTTTTCACATTTCCTAAAAACTCGGGAGTTCCTCCTAAAAAATTGACTCGTATACACCATGACTCGACCTACAAGTCCATAGCAAGTAGACATCAAAAATGTCTATCATCTGCAAGATCATTGTTAGATCAATTGCAAACCTAAGACATTTAAACGACAATCTAATTGAACGACATTTTGTACTTTTTTTTAATATCATGCTACCTATTGTAATCATCATTATGATATTTTAATACAATGGCATACATGCAAGTAAGAGAGCATGACAAAAATACAATTGCACTCTTTCATCACCATCTATTCAATGTTAGACATAATGCAACTAGATGTGGACACATCTAAACCCCTTGACCCTCACATTCTCAGGACATGGACGTCCTCAAGACAGGGATTACCATGCCCATGATCCCCCCACAACCGCCAAAAACACAAGTCCAATAAGTGTCTCAAGAACTTCTGGAAGTGCCCCACCCCTAGACATTTAAAAAGTGAATTTTTATTAAATTTATATATATATATATATGCTAGCAAATAAGGTATATATATATACATATATATACATATATATACATATATATACATATATATACATATATACACCTACATAGATATATATTTATATATGCTAGCAAATAAGATATATACGTATATTTTTGGTTGATTAAAGATCATTTTAGATCGTTTGCAAACCTAAGGCATTTAAACGATAAGCTGATTGAAAGAGATTGTGCATATCAAGCTACTTATTGTAATCATCTTTATGATATGTTGATATAATAGAAATCTTCCATTCGCCGATTCAACAAACTTCATTTGTCAAATTGAAATTTTGCTTTGTATTCTAATTTCTAATTAAATATTTGATACTCAATGTTCATTGTTCTATGTTCAAGTATTTAGTATTTGACATTTTCAATTTTGCTACTTTACTTCTTAATAGTCTTATGCATCTTTTGGAAACTAGAATTTGAAGTACTATTATTGTGTATAGTATATACAGCAGCACAAGTACATAGTATTTAGAATTCGCAATTTTGGCCTTTTACTTCTTAAGCCTTATACATCTTTTCATAACTAGCTTTTTAAGTACTATATGTATAGTATATAGTATATATAACACCACCAACCCGCAAGTATGTCATATCCCCTTCTCTATATTCCTCCCCATTCACATCTTCATTTGTATTTTGTCATATTCAACCAATAACACATTATCTTTCACCCAATTATCTTTCCAATAACACTTAGAACACAACCAATGTCAACAATAGTTTGAGAAAGGAAAATTAAGAAAAAGGTGATATGTTGATTCCTCTTCTAATTCACAAAGTGGGCATCTATTAGGACCCTCTTAGCCCATTCTCCTATTCCTATCTTTTGCTAGGGCTCTATTGTGGAGAACAATCTATGTGAACACTCCTACCTTACGGAAGAAAATTTTATCTCAGTGGAGATTAGTAGGAAGAGGATTCTATAAGCTTAGAATCATCATAGAACTATAAACAGTACTCCTGCATCCATCCCAAATAAGGTAATCTTTACCTCCCCGAAACGAAATTTTCCTAGAGGAAAGCATATTCATCAAAAGTCCTTCTCACTTAAAGGAATGTCCTCCTCATCTAGGCTTTTCCAATGCCATTAAAGACTTCCTTGTTCAAAAACCACATAATCCTTAACTCTAGAAACCCACTTGGCGTCTAAATGACTCATTGAATGGAGGAGAGAAGGAAATTTGTCTAAGGCTTTGTAACCACCCCAAGAGTCATGCCAAAAAAGTGCATCCTCTCCATTTCCTTAATCCCAAATTATCTTATTTTGAATGACATATCTACATTTAAAAAGGAAATTCCAAATTCTTGAGCCTTTAAGGGGATTGGCTTCTCTAAATAGATTAGAGGGAACCAGAGAGGTAAGGTATTTCTGATTGAGGATCCTAACCCAATTTAGGTTTGGGAACTTTAGCATTCTCCATGCTAGCCTGGCTCCCAAAGCCTAAGAAGATTCCTTCAATTATCATTGTTACCCTGCTTTTAACACCAGCATTATAAGCTTTCAAGTCAACTCCCTAAAGTAAAATTTGTTCAATTTTTAATCACTGATGATAGTTTATGAGATATAACCTATGAAGAAGATAGAGTTATGAAGATATGTTGAGGTGGAACCATCAAATTCAGAACTTCAATTTATGCTTCATTTTAAGATCGGGTTTGTAGAAGGCTGAATTGTTAATACATTCCAAGGTGCAGCATACCCATGCGAAGTTGAACTCGAACTTAAACCAAAGGTTTGAACTTCAACTTCAACTTCAAGTTCATGTTCGGGTCTGCAGAGTCAAAATTCAAGCTTCAAGGTTCAAGATCAAGATTCGAAGCTTAGTTCAGATTTCTAGAATCAGATCAATGGACACTATTTCTTTGAATTTCAAGATACAACTTGAGTGAACCCTCAACAAATCGCAGCTCCAAACATGTCATGATCATCTTGGCAAGGCGTAGTGGCAGAATCCTCATTAAGGCTTGAGCATGTTCAGATTTAATAAAGAGTGATATGTAAATTGTTTGATAAAAGAGTCTCACTTCAAACACGAGTAGAAGGTGATGGTGGATAATTAGATGTACAACAAGAAGGCTTCAACATGTGAATTATGTGCAGATATTGATGCATATACTATTATAAATTTTAATACAACCTGCAACCACAGATTTTTGTCAGCATTAAAATAACAGTCACAATGCGGGGAGCATAACTTTTAGCTCCACCGTTGGATCTGATTTAATTTTGGATATGTTTCCCAAAATCAAGTTTTTTAAATGTGCACCGAAGCGATCTTCAAAATTTGGCCAAAGTCAAAAGTTATAATGGACTGTATGCAGGTCTGTCAACGCACCAGCAAATGCAAATGTGCTGCAGTCAGAAAAACAGTCATATTGCAGGGCCCACAACTTTTAATCCAACCGTTGGATTGAGCTCAATTTCAGATATGTTTGAGGAAACCTAATTATCTAAATTCACTCCAAGCCGTTTTGTAAAATTCATAACGGATTAAAAGTTATGACTATTTAAGCGCAGCAGTATATCAATGACAGTTACAAGATCATGACAGCAATTTGCTACCAGCATATGCCACTTGTCCAAGAATGCACATGGGATTCATTTTAAATTTGGTAAATAGATTTTTTATAATTTATGAAACTTTAAAATGGCTCAACTATTAAAATTCCAAGGTGATAAGAAGAAGATTATTCATGAGAATGATTAAACTGATTTTCAAGAAATGGTGATGGAAACCAAAAGATAACCCAAAGATGTTATTTATTGCAAGATTCAGATGTAGTAAGGGTTCTTCTTTTCCAAGGGGTGGGAGTTCTACAGCTGCTGCTACAGGGAGAAGATAGTTATGTTTCTGTAACAGGGAAAGCAATTTTTCTTTATGCAAATTGACTGTGATAAGGGGATTGAACAATACTATTATTGTTTTGTCATGTTCTGAAATAAAGAGAGATATGATTGTGTTTGATTTTGCAGTGATATACATTTGTGTTTTTGATCTGGAAGGATTCGGAGTCCTTTTATTTATGTTTTTAGATACAGTCCTTTATTACCATGTTGAATGTGATATACGTAGTCTTGTGGTTATGTATTCACACTTTTGCATAAAGATATTTACAGCTTTCTCTCTTTCAATTTTCTCTGTAATGTGAAAGACTTGGTAAATAGTCCTATGGCTATTTGCTGGTTTTTCTCTCATTATCAACTTATTAACCTTATAATCGCGTTCATCTCATGTTGATGAGTGAATGTTAGAAAGCCTTGGTGTCTTCTGGTCTAAGGCATAACCAGCTATTAAAATTCTTTGAATATCTTTCTAAGAGGGAGCTGTACCTCTCAATTCAAAGGAAAACTATCAATTTCATGATAGTATTCCAATCGTTAGTGGCAGTTGTTCTTCTATTTGGGCATTTTAAGTCATTCTTTGTATTTAATTTTGGAAGGACAAAACTGTTTACTAACAATCCCGATTGCTCTAGTGCTACCATCACTGCATCTTCCTCTTTAAAGGTTTTTCTTTCAAACTACATCAATGCAATCATCTTTCAAAATTCTGAATGTAATCATTAAAACATTAGTGTATCTTGAATCATCTTACCCTTTTCTACAAGGTTTTAATGAATGTGTCTCCCCCTGAGTTTATGCTTCTTTCAACTAGGAGGTGTGTGAACTACAAGTTGTACTTGCAATAATTTCCTCTTCTCTTTTATTTATCTTCCTTCTCCAAGCTTTTCTAATCGTTCCCTTATGACTGTTTTGTCTTGAAGTGCATAAAGATTCATTATTTGCTTTGTTTGTGCCATGTTTCTTTCTCCATACAAAGACAAATTCTTTCTATTTGTTTTGGCATAACTTCTCCTGTATTCATTATGTGATTCCACAAATCCATATCTGTAATGCAGCGCTAGATGTCCATTCTGACTTCCCCTTCTCCATCCATGAAAGCTTTCATTTTGAGTTTTGCATTCTTTTGCTTTGTGACCAAAATAGTTTCATGAATAACAATATCCATAGAAGCTGTGTTGCAGATTAGATATATGGTCTTTGTCTAGAGGAAAAAACTTGTTTGATTCTATCGTTCTTATTCTTTGAAGATGTGGCTGACTTTCGATCCTTCTTTCTATCTTTGTCTTTGGTAGGATTTATCAACGCTTCAACACATCTTTTAAGTTCTTCCTATTCGTAGATGAATCTGCCATATTACTGCCTTCTTTGATAAATTCTTTGAATTTGCAATCATTGTTCTTTGAACCTCTTTCATATCCTACCCCTATATTGTTGGAAGATGGCCTTTGGTTGTCAATTGTATTAGTTAGAATTTTAGAACTCTTTTCAAACTTGAGAGTGGTATTCAATTTGGCAGTGGTTTTCTTTCAATCACATTTCATCATGGTGACTTCTTCCTCTAATTTCACATAATCTACTTCTTTTCCATTAAACTTCCTCATCATATCATTTTGAACTCGTTTGGGTTCTTCTAGTTGCGCTTTCAAATTTTCAACCACTTTACCTCATTCTTTTTGTGCTTCACACAACTCTTGGTTTTGTATTTTCAGTTTTGCATTCTTCTTCTTAAGTTTTCCATTTTCATTGTAAGCATAATGAAGTTCTTCCATTATATCAATGTCTTCTTCCTCACTGTAGGCTTCTTCTTCATCTTTTGTACATGCAGTGGATCCATATTTGAGTTTTCCATCATCTAGCAATTCTTTTGTATCTAATTTATTATCATTTTCATTTTCTATTGCCATGTGTATTCCAAGTGCCATCTCATCACATATGTTAGCTTATGCATTTCCACGTGTATTTGATTGTATAACATCAATACAATCATCACTACATATAGAGTTGATTTCTTTTTCAAGGATTTCAATACCAATTGCTTCATCTCTAGTAGTTAGTGCATTGCTATTATTAGTCTTCTTCGAATTTCCTTTTCTCTTATTTCCTTTCCTTTTTCCCATGTGTGCTCAATAGATCTACCTTCAAGCGGTTAAGCTTTATAGAAGGAATCCACTTTGATACCAATTGAAGAGCACACAATTATATTGAGAGGGGAGGTGAATCAGTATAATAACAATTTTGCCAATTTAAGACTTTTTATCCAAATAATAACTTTACCAAAATCAACAATTATGCACATGAACACAATAACACAAGATTTACATGGAAACCCAATGCAGAAGAAAACCTCGGCAAATAAATGTCTTCTTATATAATCTTTTCTTTTACAATGTTTTGTAGTCTACGACCTACTAGAGGCTCCAACCCCTATTTATGAGCACGAACACACTGGAAACTCTAACTCCCACACTCTGCAAGCTCCAACCTACTGGAAGCTCCTACTCCCACACTATGCAAGGTTCGACCTACTGGAAGCACCAATTCCCACTGCTTGTCTTTGTGAGCACCAACCCACTACACAAACTATTCTTCCACCCTAACGATGTTGCTTCCTTCAACTAATGATGGACACTTTCTTAGCACAATTTCTTCCACTATGTTTCTTTGCACACTTCTGCAATATTCCTTACTTCAAGTCTGCATATATAATCTTTTATGTCTACATATTCATTTCATATATATATATATATATATAAACAGATTAAATAAATAGATTTATTTAATATATATACTCTGTCTTCATAGAGCACTCTCTTATTCTTTTTAATATTCTAACTTCCACAACTTTCTTTCTTATATGCTCTTACATACTTCTCTCACTTTTCTTCTTTTACTACTTATTCACCAATTATTCACTTTTACCAATGAACCATTTATCTTTTATATCCTATTCAAAATGTAACTTTTCAAATTCAAAGGTTATGTCTTTTCAGAAACAAATTAGAGAGTTTTCAAATTCAAAGGTTATGTCTTTTCAGAAACAAATTAAACCTTCTCTAATTGAACCTATTCATTATAAGACAGTTTTTTTTATATAGATTGCTAACTCCTCTTAATAGTACCGCTCACAATTACTTTATACTGATTTAGAGCATTATCATTTTATGCTTAAAAGATTTTTTATCTCTGTCAGATGGTGTATGTGGTTCAATGATTTCCAGCACACAGACTTTATATTTTAAGAGTTCAATATTCAAGACTCCATATCGATGATCTTTCTTTTGAATATCTCTGTTTGCAATACTCCAGACACCATCTGTTTACTATGGTTTATTATTTTACTTGAATCCCGACGGCTCTTCTTTTCAGATGCTGAAAGTTAGTTATTTTCTTTGTTCGTAGACTCCAAGTAAATCGTACTTCTTATAATTCATTTACTTTATAACTTTGGTACATGTGGCTGATGAGTCATCAAGTCATTTCTCATCATTTCATTTGATATTGATATGGTCTCTTCTCCTGTCGTAAAACAAACATATGGTGCCGTTACTACATATATCCTCTTTTTTATTTACTGAAATGACATTCTCTGACATTTGTTGCTTCTTTCCTTAGTATTTCTGCCATTCAGCGTTTGAATATTCTCAGTATTTGTCTTCATTTGTGTGATTGCTGTGGGGAAATAGATGGACCATAATCGTTGTTTAACATATCCAGATTCAGTCGCTGTAAATTCATGATGACTTGGCAGGCAATGTATGTATGATATGTTTTGTTCAGACTTCTGACTTGGAATGGCACATGTTTTATTCGTCTCCTCTATAATGGTTGGAGCTCAAAATATTCCACCCAGCCTTGTTTATATACACCTAGAAATTTATATTACTCTTTAAAACAAGTATAAATTGCATTCATGGACAATTATTTTAGATATAAACTCTTTGACATTGAAGGTTTCATATATGATAGAAATACCATAGATTATCTTCATCGCTAATGTGTATATGTTGGCATAAGTCTATAAGTATATTTTCCTTATATGACATGGCATTTAGTACTAGTTTGTACATTACTATTTTTGTATGCATATCTTTCTGTGTATGCTCCATATAGTACTCATTTATTAAACATACTTGCATTAATCATATTTGAAATAGGACTCTTCTTGTAACTTTCTATTCCTCTGTAGGTTTCTTGTCTTTTGTTGATTACTTTGAGGATAATGATTTTTATGCATCTCTATTATGGATACTTGTATTATTTCCTTGATGATATGGTTTATGCAGTCTATATTTGTTTGAATAATATAAGACAATCTCCTACATTTCTTCTTTTGTTCATAGATTATCCTTACTTCATATATGCATGCTTATGTACTATTGACATCAATGACATCTTCCCAATTGCAGCTTTGACATCAATGACAATACATTCATTAGTCCACACATGCAATTCCTGTGAAACTCTAGGGAAGATATTGAAACATACCTGGGATCCCACAAAATAGCAAGGCCCCCTGAGCCACCCTCTGCTGGAGAGTCCTTAATTTCCTTCCAACCTAGGGATCTTCTAAATTTATCCATCGCTTCCTTAGCTAGTTTGGTTTCTTGGATAAGGATGATATCAGCTCTAGTCAACGAGATACAACGTTTTAGAAGACATTTGTTAAGGGCATTAAGGCCCCTAGCATTCCAAGTTAAGATTTTCATAATGTTGTGGTAAGGATCTTCCCCTTCCCAGCGTGAAATAAATCTGTTAATTTTGATTGCCCATGGCCTGCTCCATCTCTGGATCTAAGCTCCATATAGTATTCATTTATTAACATACTTGCATTGGTCATATTTAAAATAGGACTCTTCTTGTAACTTTCGATTACTTTATAGGTTTTTTTTCTTTTGTTGATTACTTTGGAGATAATGTTTTTATGCATCTCTATTATGGATACTTGTATTATTTCCTTGATGATATGGTTTATGCAGTCTATATTTGTTTGAATAAAATAAGACAATCTCCTACATTTCTTCTTTTGTTCATATATTATCCTTATTTGAGATATGCATGCTTATTTAATATTGACATCAATGACATCTTCCCAATTGTACCTTTAACATCAATGACAATACATTCATCAGTCCAAACATCCAATTCCTCTAAAATTCTAGTAAAGATAATGAAACATACCTGGGATCCCACAAAACAGCAAGGCCCCCTGAGTCGTCCTCTGTTGGAGAGTCCTTAATTTCCTTCCAACCTAGGGATTTTCTAAATTTATCCATCTCTTCCTTTAGCTAGTTTGGTTCCTTGTATAAGGATGATATCAGCTCTAGTCGACAAGATACAACGTTTTAGAGGACGTTTGTTAAGGGCATTAAGGCCCCTAACATTCCAAGTTAAGATTTTTCATAATGTTGTGGGAAGGATCTTCCCCTTCCCAGCATAAAATAAATCCGTTAATTTTGATTGCTCACGGTCTGCTCCATCTCTGGATCTAAGCTCCTAAAGAGATTTATGACCACCTTTGTTTAAGGATTTTGAACAATCCAAGTTGACTTGGCTTGGCTAGTGGAAGGGAAGCCTTGGAGAACCCTACACCCTATCTAATACTATATCTTGATCTAAGAAAACCATCCCATCATCTGGGCTTGGGTGGATCCTCCACATGCTCCTCATCATTTTTAATGAATCAAATTGATAAGAATTGATTTTTGTCTTCTATGTTCTTCATCAAATATTTCATCTAAAAAATCATTCATCAGATCATCAACCACCATATCATTCAGGGCTTCTACTAAAATATTAACCACTCTTTCGACTCGGCTTGGGGTTTCCATGGTATCCTCTCATGGACAAATGTTGATGCCATTCTGGTAGCCTGTGTTAATATTAGGTGTACCCTGTTAATAGTTGAAACTGCAGTTGATTTGATCCTTTGTCGAGTAGATGTGTACTAAAGCTTTATCAACATTAAAAGGGGAGGATTCTTCCTCCATTGGGCTCTCCATCCGAATAATTATGGGGGGGATCCCTAATCTCTCCTTCTTCCCATTCTTCAACCATGTCAAAATAGAAACTCCTCCATCCTCATTAAGAATGACCTGAACATTCAAGGGAGGTATAGCATCTACTGAGTTGTTTGGAGCTGGGGACGGAAGATTGCAAAGAATCGAGTCTTCCCGAAAGGGACCCTTGACAAATCTAGGTTCAATAGAAATGGTTTTACCATTGATGTTACTATCAAGTGGTTTAGGTTTTAATATGTTAATATTCATGTTAACAATAATAATTGGACTGGAGCACTTAAGATCAGTTTCTACAAATCATGAAAAAGATCCTAGAGTATTACCTAAAGTTTAAGTGTATTCCTAACAGTTAGCTCTATTGGGAGATTTGATAATATTATCGCGCGATCTACTTTGAAATCTCCAGCATTCCTTGGATCGAAAAAGGGTTCACAATCCAAAACTTTGAAGGGATAGCAATTGAAAACTAGGGTTTACCTTTTAAGAAGGCTATTTTTTAAGCAATGTAAAGAAAATCGTTTTCCATAATAGATAAGTCTATGTGATTTTGTAAATACTTTTTTTATCCATTCAACTATAGCATCTATATCCATACTTGGGCCAATCTATCGAGCAAAATCTCCAAATTTTTGGCATTGGTGCTTGATGTATTCCATCGAATGACCTGTCAAATTCAAAACAAGGTGATCATCTACCTTGATCCCTGGTTTGTTACTTGGAGACTCTGCCAAATCTGCAGCTAGAGGATGCATTATTGTCAAGTTCTTGGGGGTCTAGTGTTTGCTCCAAATAATGGAGAAAGACTTTGAGTTAAGCTTGATATTACTTCTACCTCCATGCTTAAGGGGAACCTTCACATAGGGTTTCAAGTTCCTTCAACCCCCTGATCTTGATCTTCTAGCATCATATTTGTGTGATCGGCGAGATCGAACTACCATCCATTCTCCTTGATCATCATCCACAATAGTTTGAGGGCTGAGGGACAAGTGGAAGGGTATTGCATATCGTGACCTCAAAAAGACATGGCACTGTCTAAGATGTCTATTGAATTCTTCATGAGGGTACAAGAGTTCAGATTACATATGACAGAAATTAAAACTTAGAATAAACAACATAGCCCATTTGTTAAATTAAAAGAGAATAAATGTTAGTGTGACAAAATAGGAGTAAAATGCAACAGAATGAAAGTCTTATGTAAACTTTCCTATGATATTAGATACGCAAAATGTCCAATGAACAGAAGGGATGTTTGGCATGCCACTAACTGTGGAATTTACTCCTTCCACATCATTAAAAGTTTGAATTTACTCCTTCCGCCTCAATTGCTTTTCATTCGCCTTCACGGCTTGAATTTCTATTTTTTCCTAAATTAACTTGTGCCATAGTGTTCTCGTGTCGGCATTGATGAATGAGCGCTTAAATTTCCCACTTCCTAAGTGGCTCCCCCAAAATCTCCTACTGTACTTGCGAGCATTAAGAGACGAATTAGTTGATACTTCTCTAAATCCAATTGGAATAGCCTTCAGTGTTTCAATATACCTGAACTGAAAATCGAAATGTAGATCCAAACTATAGGGTTTATGTCAAGTTCTATCAAGTGAAGATAGGGTTTGTAAGGGGAGTTTTCCATTTATTGACTTCAAGTGATAGTTTACACTGGCAAGGTTTTATGAGAGAGAGGTGTCCTCGCACTCAACCAGCGTCTACTCTTGTATCATGGGATGCTCGATGATTAATTTCCGGCTTGTATTTTTCTTTCCTGCATTTGTCTATATGTTCTTTGTGCTCTTCAATAAAAGTAGTTGATTTGTTATTGATTCTGTCTTATTAAATCCTATCACCATATGTAACTATTTATGTGTTTCTTCGAATGTAATGATCTCAACTTGTGGGTGATGAGATAAGAGCTTTGTGTATGAGCAAATCAAGGTTGGCATAGATTGAGGGAGTCGCTGCTTAGTGGGCCACAATCTGGCATCAAACTCTGTGATGTCAGGACTCAGTATTGCTATTATTATGGCCGCTGAAATTTAGGATTTGAAATTTGTATAAAATATAATTAGTTATCTCCACTATCTATACATTTGTGGTCATGTTATGTGCTTAGTTTTGCAATCGATGTTCTTTAATCTTACACTATAATATCTTGATTGTTATCCAATTACCTTTACTTGTATTTGAACCATATTGTATATGCATTCGGAATTAAACATCATTTAAAAATTACTTTAATAGCAGTTGTTTTCATATTTATTGAATTGTAAAGAATTCAAGCAATGTCTCATAGTTAGAAAAAAATGACATTACAAATTGGTATTAGAGCCTTCACTCCTGCAAAAAAATGACCCAACTTCACACAAAATTCAATCAAATAATAGAAAAGCAGAAAGCAACAAACTATCAAATCAATCAATTAATCGACCTTTTAAGTCAGCTTCAACAAGATAATGCCAAAGATAGGCCACCCTCCAAATCCACAACACCCAACTTTACTCCAAATTTGGTGAAAAACAAAAATATTTTCACTCAATTAAAAAAGTAGATCAAGACATATTGGGAAAGAGGGATGTAATGTACCTTTTTTGGGGACATTAGAAAATTACACATCTAAGTTATAAGACAATTAAAAGTGACTTTGGAGTTCAATTAAAACTATTTTAAAATTTTCGTTTAACTAAAAAAGGGGAAAAGGTGACAAAGCAGACAAGACAAAGGACGAAATAGGAATCTGAAGAGTCACAGTTAAGCTTTAAAAGAAGGAGTCTCGTTCTCTTGGGTCTATGTTTGGTTTATGATTCAGATTTCAGTTCTCTCTTGAGAGAGTTATTTGGAAAGCTTCAGCTTTCATCTAACGTGAGGACATAAACCCTCATGCCAGTAGACAGTGGACGCAAACTCATTCTCCGTGGAGACGTCACATCAGGTGTCTCACATGTGCTTACAGGTTCTTTTCTTAGTATTCCAATCTAACTATAAAACTACATTTTAGATTGGATTTTCAAAAAATAATTATTGTATTTTCGAAAAATAATTATTGTATTGCTGATGTATAATGCAATAACATATTCTACGGTGTTTTATGAGAATTTATTGGTTTATATTGTTGGTTTATAATGCATCTTCATATGTTTATGTTTTGGAAATTATCTTGAGATAAAATCGGGGAAACATCCAATTTGGTATATTATAGTGGTATCAAAGCTAATAATCCTGCCAGCCTGTGAGGTTGCTAGAAATTGTTCATCAGAAATCTTTATGAGATTTCAGCATAATAGAGTTTACTAGTATCAAAGTTGAAAAAGAAAAAATAAACAAAGAAATATTTTATATTTGCACAAATATTTCTGGATGGAGTTGAAGTATAGTTGTAGAAAATACATCTAGGTTCTACTATGGGTTTTCAAGCTACAAAAAAAAGAGTCAATTCTTGATGCCTAGTCTCAAATATTCAAGATTCTCAACAATCCAAATACAATAATATTGTTCATATTATTAGAGGGTAGAACATTAATGTTTTATACTGTGGAGAAAAAGTGAAGATAAGTGAAAAGTTTTATTTTAAGGAAACTGATAAAAGTTCTGAAAAAGTATTTGAGATTCTTGCTTGTGTCGAAGATTTATTCTGGCCAGTATTCTCCAAGTTAATTAGTTGTTGAAGAACTATTTTGTCTAATATCAAAGTCGACCGGGACTTAATGTGCCATGAAATATTCTCAATGGACTCAATTTTCCAAACATACTTCTTCATTACTGTGACGGTATATGCAAGTCTCCATTAACAAGAAGGTTTCTGCAAATGGGACATGAATATTAAGTATTGTTAGCAACTTAAATATTGTTATTCAATAATGAGCACCATCATTTCGAGTCTGAAATTTATGCCTAAGATGCTATGTGTGTGCAAGAACTCAACTTAAAGAAAGCATTACTTGCCATGGAATCATCTTTCAACCAACACTTTGGCTATGCTAAAATAGATAGGCAAGCTTGATTTAATAACGGAGGGTTGATGTTCTAATATCGGAAAAGAGGAGAGATCGGGAGGCAGCATAAGTGTTTCAATTTTGAGAAAGATTCTATATCATGAATGACAGATGGAGGTAGATTAATATTGGAGTGTTACTTGAGCCCCACTTGTATTCCAGCGACAATTCATTTGGCAGAGACTAATAATAAAATTGAATGCAAATTTTTTTTTAAAGTTGAATCCATTTCTTTCTAACAAGAATATTGTGTAGCGAAAGATATGTGGCAGAGAAACATAAAATTTTGACTATAGTTTTCCATTTAATACTTGTGTTGCATACGGGTGCACTGTGGTTATCGGCGATAAAATATTTTTTCTCATTATCAAGCCTACCATTCCAAGCACATATTTGTTAAAGACGACTCACACAGGGGCTAAGAGCTCCTACAAAGACTAGTTACGGCCCTTGAGAATTCATTCTTTGAGGTGTTTGGTATTCCACCTAGCCACTAATTGTGCCTCCATTCTAAGCGGCAATTATTGAATTTGCATGTACAAGTAATTGTTGCTAAATTCATGCCACCTGTTGTTATTAAATTTGCATGTAGAACAATCGGAAGCTTGACTAGATATTCGCTGATTCAAGTAGATGAAGTATTGTAACAACGACCTTGAAACAAATTATTATTTTATTGGAGCTACCCACTGAATACAAGAATTAAACCACTAAATATTTTTAGCGGCTTATTGTGCTATCGCCTGAGGTATAATGCCTGTCTCAAGGGCAGACACATACTGGCATTTTATTGGAAGAAATCATTGAGGATAATGAATTTTTTTTTAGAAAGTTTGATTGTGCTGCCCATACTATAGAAGACCAATTATTCTAATTCGGAAGTGAGAGGGGAGTATTTAATTAAACTTTTGTTGGCGCCTGCTAATATTCCTTGCCTTGAGTTTGGTATAGCAAAAATTCATCACAATATTATTCTTTGGAGTTGTCTGTCATGGTGACAAGTTGAAGCAAGGAAAAAATTGCGTACAAAGAATATTGTCAAGAGTCGTCGGTTTGCAATAGGTCAAAAATTGATAGCATTTACAAGAATTGCAGTTCTGCAAGTGACATGAATAACATACAAGGAGGATACTATTGAAAGATTGATATAGATGGGCAAACTTTGTCAGAGGATTGGATGACATTGCAGGAAGAGGCTATCGGGTGTTTGTCGTGAATGCAGTGAGCTCCACAAACGTTTCCAGTGAGGAGTTTCTATTACTGGTAGAAGGAACATCAGTCTCTATGGTGGTCATTGTCGTGGTGCTACATATTCCAATATGCAAAACATGCATTCATCAAGTAGGATTTTTGAGAAGGCTTTCCGCCTGTTGGTTATCAAAATCGTTGGTTAGAAACCTACGAGCCTTGCCTGCTCGATGCTGGGTATCTAACTGATTTTGGCCAACGTGACCAGATTGAATCAAATCCTCTGCGTTTTTGGTTCCTCTGGACCAATGCCTGTTTACCCAAATCAAAAACTCGGATGCAAGATGTATTATAGCAGATTACAACACAAAAAAAACTCCTCAACTGGCAAGTGTCAAGGAAATTATCTGCATTGCGATTAATAACTTCAAACTTTGATTACTTTATTAAAATTGTATGTTGCTGAAAAGAAAATTTTTGTAACAAATTATTAGATGAAACCAAATCTTCAAAGAAAGAAGGTAGAGAAATGCCAGCATTAGATTCAATATTTATGAGCAGATTTATGATCAGTGCCAAATTCTAATTGGGTAGTAGAGTCAAACATATATTTTTTACATACAACTTTATGATATTGATAATATAATATTTGTTGATAACTCATTGATTACGATGCCACGAATTGTTACACTTCAGTGTATTCAGATTAATCTATTATGCTTTAACCATCATGCGGTCACAATAGATACAAATAATGGGAAAGAAATTATACTCTGCACTATTTGTATTTGTCAAATCTGAATAGCAATGAACAATTTAATGTACTTATCGAATCAATAAATTATAAACAAATGAACAACAAAACCATAAAGGATGAGTAATATCTATTCAAACTCTAAAACAAAAAAAAATCTTACTGATTTTATTGTTGGACAGATTGTATTGAAGACACTCAACCTTTTGATGCTCTTTTCAACACACTTCGATCCACACAACTGTTACACTTCAGCGTATTCAGATTGGTCTATTATGCTTTAACCATCATGCGGTCACAATAGATACAAATAACGGGAAAGAAATTATACTCTACGCTATTTGTATTTGTCAAATCTGAATAGCAATGAACAATTTAATGTACTTATCGAATCAATAAATTATAAACAAATGAACAACAAAACCACAAAGGGCGAGTAATATCTATTCAAACTCTAAAACAAAAAAAAATCTTACTGATTTTATTGTTGGACAGATTGTATTGAAGACACTCAACCTTTTGATGCTCTTTTCAACATACTTCGATCCACACAGTGCTTGGAAATAATACTCAAAATATCTGAATCTTCTTTGCTTTGTTCAGATCTCCAACTCCTCCTTAAGAGAGAATTTAAAATGTATGCCTGAGAATAGATAGCTGCTGTCTTTTTTTTTTAAATTCAATAAAAAGTATCTCCCGCTACAGTTTTACTTTACATACATTTATAAACATCTGAAGGGCATTGGTTGCTTTCCAAGCAACGTGCCTCTTCATAACTAAAAACTAATCATAACTCCCTTTTAATAAAGTTGTGAGCCTAATATTTTTAATAAAACAAAATATGACTCTTAAACTATCGGAGATATATTTCTTGGGTAAAGTTGAACCACCGCTCCTTAATTAGGTAAATTCCCGTATGGAGCAGGGTGCCAATATCTGTATCATTCCGCAGGTGTATCTTCAAACGTAATCAATCTCCTCTATCTCGGCTAGGAACGATGCGCATGAAAGCTTCTCATATCTGGTTTCACGGAAGCTTCTGGTCCTCTTATGAATTACGCACGCGGGTGGCTTTAAACTCGTTATCTGCTGGCTCTCGCTCACTCCCGCGCGTGAAGAATCCTATATCCGATTGAATACGCTTTGTTGGCTTACCAACTTAGGCGCCGTCGGTGAACAAACACAGGAGCAATTCCGACCCAAACACATTCAGCCGGCATTTTTTCCTTACACATTCATTCATACCTGCAAAAACACAAAACAATGTTAGAACAGATCTGTTAATTCTATGCTCAAGTGACCTAGCATATTATATCGGGCTCTTCCAAACTTTAATCGCACAGGACCACACAATATATGAGAATCTGCATTTCCATTACTCCCATGATCTGCACTTGGCAAATATGTTTTCAACACTCGCTGTTTGACATTCCTCACCGTCTCTCCTTTCTGTGTTTGCCAGTGATCTCATAGGAGCAACTTCATCCTTATGTCAAACAATCATTCCTCTTTAGCGCATATACTTAAACCTCCTGCATATCTCATTGCTTGATATGGAACTCGTACTGAGCCTGAGATGCAATGAAATTTTAAAAGTGCTTTCTTCCTCATCCATTATTATCCTGATATTATACTGTTGCTGGGGCATATTGTGCTTGAAGAGCTCGAAATCTGTATACAACTGGCAGCATTCTTGTCCAGATAATATCTTAGATAATTTCAAAAAGGGTGCTCAGGCCCACTTCATATCAGATTCAACCTGTTATTACTTGTCAAAATCGTTACTTTGCACGTATAATCCATTTTTACCTATGCTACGGTTTTACTGTAACAGCATTGTTTCTTGACATTCTTTGAAACTTCTAAACTGGTGCAGGTACTGTCTTGAGATTGAGATTCACTGGATGACCAAGTGCAGAATGTTTCTTTTATGCTTTCTTCAAAATAGGCAACATAAATACTTCCTTTGTGTACTGTTACTCGTTTTGAACAGCTTGAAAGGTACTGTATTGGAATAGATGCAGCTGATCTTTCTACTAAAAGAATTTTGACGAGAAAGGTACATGTTGATAGTGTAATCAGAAACTTTAGTTACTTTTGCTCTCAAGTTCTTCAGCAGACCCCAGTAACCAAAGGATTCCCACGAACAAATTTACTTTCAGCCTCAATCTCTTTTCTCATAATGCTAACATTCTGCCTCTGAGCATACAATCCAAAATTTTACATCAGATCAATGCTACACATCAAATGCTTTGAACAGATTTTTAGAATATCTTAACAAGACTCATCTTGGCTCCATACTCCATCTTGTGGTGAACGATCTCTATAAAAATTGAGGCATTAGTATCTTTGCCTCTGTTATATATTTTGTATGATAACCCCGCCTGTGCCATGTCATGCATTCTAACTTCATATTTGGGCACTTCCTCTTTTGTATACTTGAAGACTCGTGAATATCATATATATGAATTGTTTGGATTATACACTTGAACAATTTGCTGTCAGCAGGTAATGTAATGACCATTATTTCTGGACATGCAGTTTGATCTGGTCTTCTCAAAATCTTCACCTCTGTACACATGCCTAAACTATTTTCTGCAGATTATTAACAAGCCTGAACAATAACAGATTGAATTCAAATCTATGCCTTCTCCTTATCTGCCATATCTTGGCAGAAAACTTGGGCACCAAAATCTGTCTACTCCAGATAAAGGCAACCTTCAAACTTTCTCCTGAGGCTGGTATAACAATTCTGGAGATAAGGATTTGCTCGGTTTTCTGATCTTCCTCGTTAATAATAATCCTGACCAAGGATAACATTTAACATTCCCTGTATATGCCAGTGCCGCATGCAAATATTATATCTATAGAATATTCATGTAGGAACCCGTCAACAAGCTCTTGTTTGAAGTGAGCACTCCTTGTTATGATCTGAAAATAGAATATTTATCTCCAGCATGCCTTCACAAATGGAGACTCTAAATCTTGTGAAAATCCAGGTTCCATCACCACCCATCCCTGAAAACGAGCAAATATCCTTGATGATTGAGATTATGAGTATCCCTGAAAAGCAACGCAGAGGCTCAGAAGATTGATACTCAAAGAGACTCTAAAAATACATATGTGACTGCATGATTTTGATGGGCCTACCCTTATATACATCATGAGGAAATAATGACTTGTCACTAGAAAGTCAGAAGATTGATATTAGATTCACAAGGAGTCCGACAAGCATCCTTGGGCAAAGAGAGCCTCTACGAGAGTAACTACTAGAGGACCTAACTTCCTAGAATTTGTTCAGAGGGATAATTTTGAGGTGTGATTCCTTGTTAATGAGTTCTCTGCGAAAGAAAAGTTTCAAGTGGAAATCCTTGAGAGAAGTTTGAGGTGAAAATCCTAGTTCCACCCTCTAGGAGCAGCTATGGTGGGTCCACCCTCCGACTTGGTTCATAGTGGATATCATGTGAGTCACTCCATGATGTTGTTTTGATTTATGTCATGAAAGGTGACAATCTTTCATTTGATATATGTGTGAGGTCGCTATTGTAAGGTGACAGTCTTAGCAATAGCTCAACCATGTTATCATGATAGACTTCATTAGGTTGTTGTCCTAGAATGTATCGTTAATCATGTTAACAAAATATATCGTGATCGACTATGTTAAATTGTTGTCCTAAAATGAGCCGAAAATCACGATATTGTGCTTGTTGTGTTGTATTCTTGATCCATTGTCATGATAGACTACATTAACTTGTTGTCTCAGACTGTGTCAGAAGGCTTGACAATAAGTAAATCATGACAATCTTGGATTGAGCTAGAAATCATGAGATCAAGACTAACTATTTGATCGACTATGTTTGTGTCTCGGAATGTGTTGGAAATCAGATGGTATATATTCTTAAAGGGACATAATTGTGTATAAGCATTTTTTATGCAAACTCGAATAAGAGATTATTGAGATTAAGAAATTGATCATATCCTCCCTCACTAAGAGGGAGTGTTAAGTAATAGCTTGCTAAGTGGGCGTGTCTAATATCAATATATCTAACATACATATACTATGTATATGTATATACATGCATATGTAAATACATACATACATATACATATACATATACATATACATATATATGTATGTATTTATGTATGTATATGTTTGATTTAGTTCACGCACTGATATCTCATTCTATGGGATACTTTATGATCATTCCCTGATCGAGCTGTATATATTAATATATATGTTGTGATAGTACCTCTCATGTATCAAGCATTGATTCATGACATTAATATCATACTAAGATAATATCTCTCCATATACTTGAGAGCATAATGTGTTTTGTAATAATCCTCCTTGGCTAAGAGGGAATGTTAAGGTTGTAGCTTCAGTCGGATTAAATTAACCTAGAGATAGATCTTTTATGGTTATTGGTAAATCATCATTTAGAAAAACTATTAAATACATTATAATATATAATATATATAGTTATATATATAGATATAGTTTTATATCTATATCTATATCTATATCTATATATTATTGTTAATATATTATTTAATGATGATTAACCATAGAGACATGCATCTTCATGAGACATGTCTCCAACTCTCATATTTATAAGTCATTCAATTATGCATTTGGAACACACCAATATGAAGGCAGTGTTATTACATTTGCAGAAAACAATCTTTGTTACTCAATAACAACAATAGAGGAACAATAAGCCAAGTAGGAGTATCTGTATTGACCATCAGCAAAGTCCACAAAATCTTGGAGATGGTGAAGAAATAGATCAAATCAAAGATGGCCTTGAGCCTAAAGGGATGGGCCCTGAACTCAACAAAGAATAACATTGTGTGGAGTGGATCAATGGCATCTAATGATACGCCGGAGGAGAAGAGTTTGAACCCACTCAATCAAGGCCCTACCAAAGTCCAAGAGATCTAACTAGGGAGGGACAACTTGGACATAGTGCCCTGAAAGTGATGTTTGAAATAGTCTCTCCAACATGGCTAGGGAACCCATATCTTTGGTAAGCTTGGGTTGTACGGCGAGTCTCAAACAAAAGCGAGGTCCAAAGAACTTAACCCCAAGATGAGTGTATGAGGAAGCAATCTCAATCTCATGACCTTAAAGTAAAAATGGAGATGCGAGGTCTACAAACAATTGAAGACCATGACTCAAGTCTTACCCAAGTTCTCTATAGTTTTTGTACCCACCATTCCCATCTCAGAGGTAAACGTTTCAGCAGCCTATCTCTTCTATGACTCCTCTTGCCCTCATAGCAGAACAATGCGAGAATTTGGAAAATGTTTTTGAGACCTTTACTTTTCCTACTCTCATAGAAGGTCAAGTTTCCCAACTTGATACTTCAACATTCGGATATGAATTGTTCATAATAGGGTCATATCAACAAACACCCATGATACCAGTTGTACAGATAGATGCATGCATCACGAATACAAAAATACAATCAAGATCAATGTCTGCAATAACAACCATCCCAATCTCCATTGAGGAAGATCTCAATTTACCAACATGGTTAAGTAACATTACTATAAAGAGGAGGAAGATAAAATTGCCACCTCAACAAGCACCCATGATACCAATAGTACAAACAGATGCATGCAACATGACTACAAAAATACAATCAGGACCAATGTCTACAATAGCAACCATCACAATCTCTAATGAGGTTACTAGAATGGTTAAGCAAGGTTACTATGAAGAGGAAGATAAAATCGCCACATGTTAATCTTTTTCCTAGAAAGAATAAATCCAAGCTTCTAGTACACAAAGCAAAGATTGTCTCACAAATCCTTGTTGATTCCAAGAAGGTCAAATATGTTGAGATCGCAAAACCATGGTAGACAAATTGCCCAAAGAGCTTCAACATTTAGATTACAAGTTCTTGAACTTATAAAATAGTCGCAGGTAGGATATCAGAGGGATGCTCAAGATGCAATTTCTACCTTGTCCCAACGCAATAATGAACTCGGGGAAAAAAAGAACCAGCTAAGGCTGGAGAACACTCACCTTCAAGAGGTTATTCATCAGCATTCTTCCCTATCCATTGTCACCACACCTCATTCTGAATAGGTTAACCGGAGAGCTAAAGCAACAAAGGGTTGGTTAGTGCAAATTATCATAAAGGAAGTTCAAGCCATAAGGGATGCACATAAAGTCCTTGCACATCTTAAAGATATTGTTTCCAAGCTCAAGAATACACACTCTTCCTTCAACACAGAACTAATAACCTTGGATAAAGATTTAAGAATCTGAGACAAAATGCTAGAAATGGACTTGGATGTCTGGAACACATATGAGATCATCCCATCCCCAGAAATGTTTTATGAATATCAAGGCTCATGGTCAACAAGGTACGTGTAATAGAACGGCTATTGGCAGAGGTGCAAGAAGCCCTTAGAAGTTGCAATGTTATTGAAATTGACATAATAGGTAACCTTGATCAGATGTGATGCAAAGTGTTCACTGAGAATAATAACCTGCTAGCAAAGGAAACCATAATCTCATAATTCACCAATAGAATTAATGCAAAATTTGAAGCAGATAATTTTGGGGTTCATATTATGAAAGAATTTTCAGCGTATAAGTTTTCAGCAAAGCACCTGTAGAAATTTATCAAAGAGAATCATCAGGTCGTCAAGAAATGTAATTCCACGATTATCAAGGTGAATGCAATGGCACAGAACACAAGAACTCCCGACCTTTCAGTCATCCAAGATTTCATCACCAAGTACAAGGCCTAGGTTGATAATTTGCAAGATTGATTCTGCAATTTTCTTCATCTTTATTTAAGTGTGTTTTCAGCTTTGTGGATTCAGAAGACATGTTACATTGACTTGCATGGAATCAAATTACATGTACCTTCAGTTATGTAATTGCATAAGTCTTCTTACTTGTTTGACATAGTCAAGGTGGTTGTGTTTCTCCCACCATTTTCTCATTTTTTCTCTCACTCCTTTGCCTATATAAGGGAGTGACTTTCCTTGTAAATTTCATATTTTTATATGCAAAAAAGCTCTACAGAAGTTGTGCTAATATAACTATGATTTGTTTGTGCAAGTTTTTAAGAAAGTTAATAAAAGAACCAATTTGTTTTGAAGTTGCATCAGGAAACAATTGTGGTTGTATAATCTAGAAGCTCTAACTACAGTTTTTGGGTTACCTTCTTTAGTTCATTCAAATCTTGTTTGTATTCGGAGCAAAGTGAATATAAGAAACAATTTGTTTCAAGGTTGTGACTGGAAATGATTGTGGTGGTATAAGTTAGAAGTTGCATCTGCAATTTGTATTACTTTCTTAGTTCATACATCTTATTAGAATCAGTCACTTTCATGTTTGTGAGCTGAAATAACTTAGAGGTTTAGAATTTAGAAGTCATTATTTGTGGAAGTTTGTGTTGGCAATTTACCTAAGAGGAGAATATGGAGACATTATGAGATTGTCATTTATCGTAAGATATATGCTATATTCAATGAGCATACTCTGGAATTATGTTTTGGAGGGGATAACTCAAAAAATTGTCTAACTGTAAGCCGACAACTTTTTGATTGGCAAGCTTCATAGAGAGCAAACACATCCACAGTAAACAGTAGGTAGTACAGACATTGAAAATCATATCCCCAAGCATGCATGTCATAATTAGTTGTACAAACTGAGTTATTAAAGTTTTATTAGTTACAGTCATGTATGGGAAAAACAGATGATAGGCAAGGAATTGGTAAATTGTGTTAAGGAATTATTTTGGTTTACTAAAATTATTACTTAACTATTATGAGACGGCATCCTAGATGTTAATGCTAACTCAGCATAAGAAGATTTCATGTTTTGGGACGTGTGAAAACTTGACAACCGACAAGACATAAAAATTTGGTATAAAGGAAAGAATTTTGTATACGACATTGATAGATGTCTTTCGACATTCAAATGAAACTGTTGTATGATGCAAACTTTTATTAAAAAGAAGCAAAGGCAGTATATGCAAAGTTGTGTAAAGAAAGCCATCAAGGACGAATCAGATATTGAAGATATCAACATTGTCAAAAGGCTTTTGTATCTATACATTTTGTATACAGAATATATAATTGTATGTGCATGTTTGAGTAGTGGACTCATCTTGCTATTTTTATAATTGTAATACTAACTCCTAACATGGTTGAGGCTTCTAACTAGGGCTAATCCTCTAACAAGGACAGATACACTATAGGGATGTAATAGACTCCTAACAAGGTCAATATCTTTCACAAGATGCTTTAGGTTATTGGATCATTTTGTGGGTACCATCCCCATCAGGTTTTCCCTTGGCCAAGGTTTCCCTAGTTAACAAATAATGGTGTTATGAATTGCACTGTGTTGTTGTTATATTTACTTTTCAGTTTGATTACATGTGCATGTTTAACGATTGTTAAAGATATCCATAGTGGGGCAAAAGTTTGTGAATATTGATTCACCACCCCCCCTTCCCACTATTTTCTATTTCTGATAGTTTGTGTGCTCCATTTGTGGTGGTGGAACTAGAAGTAGAAATCGTCTACTTCTGGAAGTCTATTTGCTCCAATAGTAGAGATTGATCATTGAAGGACTGCATAGGAGTCTGTGATATCCCTAGTCGTTTTTATAGTGTAGAGAAATAGACATAGATCTAAGTCGGTACACTCACAATTAGCATGTGAGTTGATTTGAGTTCACCAGTGTCAATGTTCCAATATAAAGATAAAGTGTAGTTAAGAAATCCATCTTGCCCATTACCCACTCCGCGAGTAAATGGATTCTTTCCTAAAAAAAGAGGAAAGAATATCAATAACACCCCTTTCAGTATCTCTAAACTTCTTGCTTACCTTGGGTTGATCCTAGTAACAATGAGACAAAGGAGCCTTCCCTTTAAAGTAGGAGGGACTTTGTCTCACACGAGGTGGCTAGTACTCCTCTTTTGTAACAAAAGTTGTACAAATTGTCATTTACAAAATACTCACCCAACACAACATTTGTATGTGAAAAAGAAGCACAGTCAAGGTTTCAAGGGAGAATTATTCTTTTAAGTGGGGATGCAAGGAACCAGCTAGAAAAGGGATCCAATCTAGGGCAATGGGGAAGCAAATTCCTTAAAAATCAAGTCTTTAAACCTTTCATATTCATTTATTCAATTTTATTTTCATAACTTGAACTATTAAATTGTCTGATTTATTTTATATTTTGTTTATTTTTTTCAATTTAAACTTTAAAGTTGCATTAGATCTGGAAAACTAGAAATATCATCTTTCCTTAACAAAGTGAAGGCAAACATAACAAAAGCAGCAAATAACAACTTAACGAAATACCCAGAGAGTAAGGGTCATTCTTAGATTAGGATGGTGAAATGCAAAAAAACTGGATCCCACGCTTGATGTATACTAAAGCAAGTAAACAAGCTCGAGCAGAATGCATATGAGTTCCCCCTCCAATAGGATGGGCTAAACTAAACTTTGATGGAGCCTCAAGAGGCAACCCATCTTGGCTAGTAAAAAGACATAAACCCTTGGGGATGATGTCTAATAATCTACCAGAGCTAGAAGCCCTTATTGAAGGTTTAAAGTTATGTTTCGAGGCCGGCATTAACAAAGTAGTGATTGAAGGTGACTCACAAATAATTCTTAATGCACTAAGGGAAAAACCACACCAAACTGAAAAATTAACTCCAACTAGAAGATGCATTAAAACTAATTGCAAGTTACAGGAAATCACAATCAATCATATATATAGGGAAGGAAATAAAGATGCAAACCTTTTAGCTAACAAAGGTGTACACAGAGAAGATTTTATGTTAAAAAAAAATGAAAACATAGGAAGCTAGAATTGTTAAGACAAGTAGAATTAATTCAAAAGCTTATAATACAAAACTAAGGAGAAGTCTTCAAATGATTAGACTGTTAACAAATTTAATTTCAAATTATATGACATAATTAGGAATCCCAATTGACAATCTCAAAGAATGTTTAAGACTTGATAACTGAATATACTTACATTAAATCAACTAATGAAATCATTATATAAATAGAAGAATCTCTTAACATTATATCTATTAACCATTGGGACATTGATCAATTATTGTATTTGTTATTGGGTTTTGGACGCTCAATATTAAAAATGAGCTTGAAGTGTATCTGAGGTTGCAGTACTCATAAAGAGCAACGAATCAAGAAGCTCACTATCAAAAGATTAGATGACATAATAGAACAGAAAGTGGCTCTAATTTAAAAGCAATGATACCTCAATAAATGCAACCCATTGTTCAAAAAAATTACATAATCCCACATAAGGTATCCCATTAAATGTATAAATATCAAAGTTGTAAAAGGAAGGTGTGCCTTCCTATATCCCCAAACATCCAAGGTGTTGGTATGGCTTCCCAGATTATGAAAGGGAAGAAACTATGTAAGGGAGGGTATACTAGGGGTTTTCTACCGCATTCTTTTTCCCTCAGTGCTTGCACTTCGAATGAGGCAAAATTATTTAGAAATATAATATATAGGGCATTATGCCTTGTATCGATCAAAAAAAAGTTGCCTTAAAGCAAGAAAAAAAAAAGCAAAACTAAGAATGATAGTACTAGTCACGATAAAATTGATGGAGATGCAAATAGAAGTATTATGTGGTAGTAGATAGCTACCAAATCCATTTAACTTCCCTTTCAAATAAAACTCTTATCCAACTAGTTACACCAGTGAATAAAATGCAAACAAATCTATAGGGAAGAGTACGGTGTGGCTTTATTACTGTTGGTACCTATATGGACCCAGTATTTAAAATTTTCAGTGTGGAATCATGAACCTCTTTGAACTACGGTTCAAAGCAATTCGAAGTGGTTCAGGTCGTTCAAAGTGGTTTGGAATGTTTCACCTTGCAGGTTAAGTGCGGAAGTCCAATGATTCGAAGATCAAAGGTTCAAAGTTCAAATCCTGTGTTGCAGATTCAAAATGTCAGGTTTCAGATTAAGATTCAAATCCCCGACATGCAAATTTGAGTACAATTATTAGACCCATAAGCACAAGGTTCGAGGTTAAAGGTTTGACACAATGTTGTGGTTCAAAATCAGTGAATTTGTGGCTGGTTCCGAAATGCAGTTTGTGAGTTCACAAGTTCGAAGGATCAAATGTTACAAATGTAAAAGTAATGGTCCAAGTTCATTTCAGAAGTTAGAGGGTCAACAAGTTCAAAATTTAAGATGCAGGTTCAAAAATTCATTTAGATCCCAAATTCATAGTATGGGTTGATGATTCAGCAATCGAGAATATAGAATATTCATAAATGCAAAGCTTTAGAATTCGAGCATTTCAGGCATTTTGAAGAATGCTAGTTTTCAAGGTTTTTAAGTGCGGATTTCTAAGTTCCTAGACACCTATGATTATGCAAATTCAAAGAAGCCCGCAAAAATCATGGCATGAATATTCGTAAGTGAATACACTATGCAAAGGCATCAAGATTAATAACGGAATCATCCATATGATCAAAGGTGGTAAGGAAATTCCCATCCATTTGATAGAATGCTTGAGTTCAACCTACATATGGAAAAACATATGAAAAGAAACATTGATAAGAAACAAGAGGAACCCGCAAGGCATTGTAGTGATGTAATGTTAATGGTCTATTACAATGTTCTGATTATCAGCAACCTCGTTGATAAAAGCATCTTAATACTAATATCGAAAGTTTTGGCTCAAGCTCTGTTAGCCACAAAATGCAAGGGATGTACGCGACCCATTTGGCAAGACGATGGCCTTCCTCTTTGATCAAGCTGATTTTAGAAGGCTCTTTGTTGACTATCATGACAGAGATCACAGTATGAACTTGATTCATTTAGAGATCAATGGAATCACTGCATTTATGAAGCATTGCAACCACAAAGTTTAGCCCAATTGTCTTCTCCAAACAAAGAAAGGAAACATTTTTATGCAATGTTGGGAACTTTAAAAGATGCCCCCTTATCTCAATATAAGTTGTGGTTATGGGAATCATGCTACACAATTTTAGAGGCTCCACACAGTCCCTATTGTAGTGTGTCCATTTTGAATGGTGAAGCATAAGCAAGGTGAAGGACACACTGGAAATGACATCGAGCTGCTCTCTAAATCATCACAAATCCAGCATAAGAAGTCGGTTTCATTCTCCCATCTACCTTCGTTCATCAGATCGATAGCTTTTATAACAAGGTGACGCCATGATTCCACAAAAGGGAAGGGAGAGGAAGATGTGCGACATGATTTTAACTCACTTTTTTCTCAATATCAAGTACACATAGCCTGAATCCTTCCAGATGCTCAACCGGAAAAAGAGGAGAATGGTGAAAACATTCACATTAATGAGCAGACCAAGCGTGACAACTTGAATGTGAATAGATCGGCAGAGATTTGAAACCCGATTCTGTCATATGCGTGGAGTTGATAGAGAGCCACTCCAGCAAATACAACTTCAATGCACGAATATGCCATACGAACTAGACACATGGGAGTCTATATTTAGAAAAACATGTTTCATCAAATCATGCGCAAGGAGTTGAGACATGATATTCAATAATAATTCCAATGCCACCGCCATCTCTCAACAAAATGAGGTGTCAAAGATCATTAATGCAAGAATTTGATCGTTGGGATCATACGAGGCAACTTTGAAAGATGCAGCCCGGGAAGATATTGAAGAAGAGAAAGCATGGACAATGCAGGTGGGTTGTTTGACCAAATGCCGAGAGTAGAAATGAGGATGTGATGTCCGAGCAAGTTAAACGACCATGCCCAATCCCGATGGTTATTAAGTAAATCACATACCTTCATGAGTGTTGATCATATCAACTCCCAATAAGAGCACACCAGTCACAAAGTAAGGTAGATGATGGAATTCGTTTATACAGGCCCGAGTGCGCCCAATTTCTTCAGCATCCTTGAAAGATGATTCCTATGTGCAGAAATTTAGTGGACGAAAAACTGTCTTTTTCTTCACATGCCACTTGTCAAGGGCATGATTGCCTTTCAAATGCAACACATTCCACCTATGCTGTCCAGTCACCCACATTGTTGCATTACCCATACACCACGTGGAGTTAAAATGAATTTTATAAAGTCCATCATAACCCTATGATCAATTGGAAATATTAATAAAGTTATAAGTTGTAATGTTTGATTACCATAAAGAAGATGGGCATTATTTTGTTGAGAGATGAAGATATAAAGAAGATGGTAAAGTACACATTTCCAAGAATCAGTTGCTCAAACCGAATTAAAACCGACAGGGGAAAGAAATATATATGCATTCGTAAAGCGAAAGAAGGGTTACAGCTTTTTCGAGTTTTTTTCAGTTCTTCCAAGGGGAAAGAAAGTAGACTGTGGGCTATGGAAGAGCAGAGTTCTTGTCATTTTTCTGAGCTGTGTTAGGAAAAGGGAGGAATTTTGATTTTTAGCGTAATGTAAGGGTGGAATTTCCGTTTATTCTAGGTAGTGACTTTGATGCACATGTGTAATCAGGTCTGTGTAATCTTTTACACTTTAGAGAAGGGAGATTGGAAGATAATTCCACATCAAAACTTAGAATTTGGGCAGTTTTCTTTCCACTGATCGTGATCTTTGTATAGCTTTCAGTTTTCTCTAAATGCATTTTAATTTCACTATTTTTTTATTACGTTATCATTTCAAGGTATCTTTAAAACTCTGATTCCTCACTTTCTCAGGAAGATGGAAGATTTATTCCTTGTTTTCGTTCTTTGTGATACAGCATTCGAGTAAATGAACTTTGTCATTTGTTGTTCATTTCCTTTCAGTCAAATTAATTTTTCCGAACTTATGTCATTTTTACGTATAGATGTTTGTAAACCTTTTGTGCTTTCTGGTTAAAAGCATATGTATTTGTATCTTTGTGAATTCATTATAAGTCATACGAGGGGAGTTGTACCTAGATAAATTCAAAGGGCGCTTACGCTTTTCAATAGCGAAGTGACCCAACTGTTAGTGCATATTTAGTCTTCCTACTTGGGCTTTCGGGCTTAATTTGTATTTATTTCTTCGGAGGACAATTTGTTTACTAATAATTACAAATACATGAAAAGTTTTAGAGCTAGGTACACAATGGTACAATTTCATTTTTTGGGTGGTATGGGTCAAGGACTTTAAATGTGTCCAGAAATTAAAGAAAATGAGAAGAAAGTGTTATAGATTACACATGGAAGCAAAAATGCGGGCTTAAGTCATAACATTGTTGGCACCTTCTTTTGCAAGTGCACAATCATCTGTGGCCATGTCATTCACTATTTGTAGCAGTGAATTTATCACAAGAGGAAAGAGGAAAATGAGTGGTGGTGAGAAGACAAGGTCATTCGACGTTTAATGTATAAGAACAAGATGCTAAAGAGAACTCCATTGCCAAATTCTATTTTTCTCATGGCATCTCGTCTCATGTGGCTAAATACTCTTTCTTCAAACAAGTGATCAGAGAAGTAGCATTTATTGGTCCCACAATCATACCCACTTGAGCTCTGAAGATCATATTACCCTCCTAAACAAAAAGTATTCCAATGTTAATTGGGTAATGGACGATGAGGCAAACTTGGATGAGAACAGCTTGCTCTATTGTGATAAATGGGTGGAACAATACTAGACATTGGCAACTCGTCAATATCATAGTGAAAGCTTAACAATGTCGGCTTCCATTTTAGCAATTTCGGAGATGTCATAGAGGTAGTTGTGCCCTCAAGTATTCTACAACTAATCCCAGATTCAACAAGAGCAAATTGGTTGGTTTCATGATGGAGGGCACTTGTTAGCACTTCTTTTGGACCGCATATTGTGTTCTTGTGTTGAACAAATCATTGAAAACCATAATGAAAATAGATTAGGCAATTGGATGAGAACAGCTTGCTCTATTGTGATAAATGGGTGGAACAATACTAGACATTGGCAACTCGTCAATATCATAGTGAAAGCTTAACAATGTCGGCTTCCATTTTAGCAATTTCGGAGATGTCATAGAGGTAGTTGTGCCCTCAAGTATTCTACAACTAATCCCAGATTCAACAAGAGCAAATTGGTTGGTTTCATGATGGAGGGCGCTTGTTAGCACTTCTTTTGGACCGCATATTGTGTTCTTGTGTTGAACAAATCATTGAAAACCATAATGAAAATAGATTAGGCAAGCAAGTGGTGGCAAAAGCTAAAGACATTCATATGTTCATTTGCAACGACCACACTTCACTTACTCTTCAAGACATTTTCAAAGAAAAAGTGTCTCAAACCTTTTGAAACAAGGTATGCCCACATCATTTTGTTAGAGAGGACACTTGAAGTGCATAAAGCTTTACAGTTGATGATGGTGAATTCAAAGTCGACCGTATGGCTTAATTCAATCTCTACTCAAGGAAAATCCATCAAACAAAAGATCCTTAATTTCAATTGGAGATCCATGTAAGACATTGCTTATTTTATTATTGAATTGCGGATTTATTAAAAAATAAATATTAGATTGCTGATTTTGATATCAAATTTCATATGGTAATTAAAATTTTATTGTCCAATGATACTACTTTAAAAGTTTCAAATATAACTTGCCAATTAATTATTTTGAACTTTTTGCTTGCATTTTCTAGATATGTTTTCTCTTTTATCTCAACTATTCTGAACGTCATTAGATGTGCCGATGGAAACTCCTAGTCTTGGAGAGAGATATAAAACATTTGACAACAACTAGGGAAAATAAAGTGAACAATTTCAGCTAAGGATCATATTTTGGGATTATAGGAGCAACAAATTAATCTCATTGTAATGCAAAGGTGGAAAATAATGAAGACCTTGCTTCATATTGTAGTCTTTGCTCTAAATACCAATAGGCATGCTCAATAGGATGGAAAAGTGGCTCCACCTAACGATGAAGAGGTTTAAGATGGTCTAACATTTTAAAGGGATCTTCAATACTTTGCACACAATTCCTTGAATTTAAAAATCTTTGAGATCCAACATTCAATAGACCACAAGCAAGGTTCAATAGAGCTATATTAGTTCATACTGGATGGTGGAAATGAAAAGGGAGGGATACACAACAATTGAAAATTATTGGCACCAGCTTCCTTGCACACATTGTTAGTTCCTCTGCTGCAGAGATGAAGCAGACCATACATGGCATTATTCACTCAATCAAAATGAATAGACTTGAGAAAGAGAGAGAGGAATACACTTGCCTCTAGACAAGTAGAGAAGCCAGTGGTCATGCATAGTGCTCTTTGACTTCAAGATCATTAGATTCTAAAGTATCAGCAATTTCTAGCTTTGTGATGGGATATTGATCCCAAATACGTGGCCCAATCTAATGACAAGGAGACATCAGAAATTGGTTGGGATTTCATTGGATGAGGTAGACTATCACAATGGCAATAACTTAGAGGACTCTGATTTCAATACAATGCTGGGAGATGTAGATTAAGCGCAGCAGTGTACTTTCTTCTTCTTCTTTTTTCTTTTTCTTGTCTTTTTTTTGGGGGGGAGGGGGGATAATGCAATTATTTATGAGTGATAATGTATGAATTCTTTTATTAATTTTTCGTTTTCTGTTTTCATTTTGGAATAATGTATCTACTTATATGAATGATACATTGCAACTTAATTTTGCGTTTTGTAGTCATTTTTCAAATATTAATTTCCTATAACATTTACATAGTCATCTAGAGAACATTTCTTTACCCCCAAAATTCATCCCTAACTTTCAAGAAAACATTAAGAAAATATACCTTGATTGTGGCATTCAATGCCAACAAATTCAGTACAAGGAGACCTTACAACACTAATGCGCAATTAAATCACATATCAAGGTTTAAAAGAATTTGTTTGCAATAAACAACATTAGAGGAAATCACATATGACTAATGTCAATTTCAGGTATGACATAATAGTTTAAAGCATGTTTATTATAGTATTCAACATCTGGTGAAATTCAATCTACCATATAAACATAAAAAAGGGTAATTGCACAAAATGTCAACCAAACTTAATAGTGTACAAGGTCAGCAAAAATTCACAACTTGACAAATAAACCAACAAGACAGAACTAAATAAAACAAAACACTTACGAAAATCAAGTTCTTGTTGAGCTTGGATGCCTAGCTTTTCAGGTTCCCTAAGCTCCCTTTCCATATCCCTTACCTAATAAAATGCACTATGTTATGAAAGAGAACCAAAATAGAAACACTAGAAAAAATTCATTGTTCCAATCTCCAAAAAGAATGGTAAGCCACATAATCTTGTGTTTTTGTTAGTCGTGTACATTCATCAGCAGCCTATCATATTACATAAATGGTCACATGAGGCAATGTTATTGTGGATATATACTGACCATTGAATTTCCAAATAACAAAAACCATGTTTTACATTTACAATACTTGATTATAACTTTCACAGGTAAGGCACATTGGAATTCAAGATACATGTCTAGTATCTATCTAACCAATAGATTCAAAGTCTTCAAAAGAACAATATTATTCACTCAACTAAAAAAATGAATCTGGAATAAAAAAACATCTCATTTCTATAGTTTAAGGACTAGATACCCCAAGAAATTTCGGAAATTAATCATATATATATTCTAGTTCTTAATGTTACCTTTACTCAACAGCTATATAAGCAAAAGAAATAATTTATTAAATAATAAATATACAATCCAAACCAAAGCACTTACAATCTCCAAATAATTAAACAAGAGATATTAGCATTAATTATAGCTTTATAAACAACATCCAACTATGTAAGATGTCTTACTTCCACTTACTTGCCCATGTTTGAGACTTTATTTTTTCTGCCCTTAATAGGCCATTTATCACAAGGATTTTCCAAATTCAAATTGTTTAATCCCACCCTCCAATGTTAACTGATAATATTAATTTATGAGATAGCTTACTCATTAAATTGTCTAACTTGTAAAGTTCATGTTTTGAACACTTGAGAATTGCCTCTCATATTACCCACCTAATGAACAAAAATGTAGAACACTTGTGAAACATTAAATGGTTCCATATTGCTCTTCTAATGTATGTCAGGACTTTCAAAACAAATTGTAGCCACCAAATGATGCAGAAAATTCAAAAAGGGTTAAATATCAGCCAAAACCTAAACCTGCAAATTTAAGGTACCAAAAAATACACTAAATCAAGCCCTTCTTCCTAAACATGACACAAAAACAGTCCAAAAGAGGATGTTTAGCTGTTTAGAATTTAAAATCAGAACTATGGTAGTGAAAGTTTTTAAATAGTAAATTAAGGACTTTGCAACGTATTTTCATTACAAAACCTACTTTCCCCACAGTATAAAAAAGGCTTCAATCATTGAGATTTCATTTCTACACGTGATAAAATCAAATATCTACAATAACAAGTTTTACAAACCCTGCCCTTGTGTACTCATATGTTTGGTTCAGGGTTTGGCACAACAATGGAACAACTTGGGGTTCACCCAAAGTCAACATGGAACACAAGGCAACCAAGATAGTGGTAGTTTGTGGTGACTAATCAGAGAAGTATTCTACATACTCCATAATTTCTTGATTGAGGGAAAAAAAAAAAAGGGGGCTATTTTATTGGCATTTTTGGGCCAACATGTTGTAACTAATTTTAACCCTAAAGCGGCAAAAATGCTTGTATAAAATGGCTTGGGGTTAGCAATTGCATAAGGTATGATGCGATAATTACTTCTTGTAGCAGTATCGAGTTGTAAGGCATTATGGATTGTAATCAGGTTGTAATAACTGGATAATAATAATATTCTACTTGTTGTTTGGTGGGCGTAGCCCAAAGATTGGTTGAACCACGTTAAATCTTGGTGTCTTGTGTTCCCTTTTGTGTGATTTATTATATTTTGATATTGGTTATATTTGCATGTAATTGTTATTTCAATCCGTGGTTAAAATTGTGACAAGTGGTATCACAACAAGGTTGTTTTTCAGTAATCCTCTGCAGGAAAGTCTCACAGTTGAGTGGGAGTGATGGCAAATGAGGGTAAGCTTAAAGTTGAGATGTTTAACGGGAAGAACTTTCAGTTATGGAAAATACAAATGGAGGGCTATCTTTATCAGAAAGATTTATGAAAGCCATTGAAAGGAAAAGCCAAAAAACAAGGAACTACAACATATGAGGACTGGGAGATTTTAGACATAAAGGCACTTGGAAGCATTAGATTATGTTTGGCACCATCAGTGACATTTAACATTACAAAAGCAAAGACGGTGGAAGAGTTGATGCAAACCCTAGCAAAGTTGTATGAAAAGCCCTCTGCTTCAAACAAGGTATTTCTCATAAAGTGTTTATTCAATATGAAAATGGCAGAATGTGGATCTGTTGCAGATCATATAAATGAGTTTAATACAGTTACTAGTCAATTATCTTCTATGACTATCAATTTTGATGAAGAAATTAGGGCTCTCTTGATTTTGTGTTCTTTGCCTAAAAGCTGGAATGGCTTAGTAATGGTTGTGAGTAATTTTGTTTCTAGATCTAATACCTAACATTTGATGATGTGATTGGTGTTATTCTGAGTGAGGAAACTCGTAGGAAAACCTTAGGTGGATCTACATCAAGAAGTGCTTTGAACACACAAATCAAAGGCGAAACAATTGAGAGAGGGAGTAATTCTAGGAATCATGGCATACCAAGAGGAAAATTTAAGGGAAAGAGGTCTCAATCCAGAGAACCGAGAGACTGTTGGTACTATGGGAAACCAAGGCATAAGAAAAAAGATTGTTTGACTCGAAAGAACAATGAAGGAGATAAACCAGAAGGGAACAAAGAGGCAAATGTGGTAAGTAACAAATCCGAAGACAATGTTTTGCTTCTTTCTTTAGAAAATGTTGATGATTCTTGAGTTTTAGATCATGAGGCTTCATTTCATGATACACCCCATAGAGGTTATTTTATTGATTATGTCCAAAGAGATTTTCGGCTTGTTTATCTAGGAGATAATGAATCCTGTCTGAGTGTTGGAAAGAGAAAAGTCAAGATTAAGTTGCAGAATGGGAATCATAGGCTACTACATGAGGTGAGACATGTTCCAAGGTTGAGTAGGAGTTTAATTTCAGCAGCACAACTCGGTGATAAGGGTTGTGTAGTTACTTTTAATGATAAAAATTGGAAGGTTTTGAAAAGTTCTCTTGTAGTAGCAAAAGGTGGGAAAGTAGGCACCTTATATCTTTGTTCAGGTCATACTATTTATTTTTACTTTAATTGTTTCAAAGAAAAATGAATGTTCAAGAACAATTACTGCAGTTGAGCAAGGAGAACCAACAGCTGATGTAGATTTTGATACCACGCTATGGCACAACAAACTTGGGAACATGAGTGAGAAAGGTATGAAATTACTTCATTCGAATAAAGATTTACCAGATCTGAAATGTGTCAAAATGGACTTTTGTGAAAGCTGTTTGTATGGAAAACTAATGGGAGTGTGTTTTGTGAAGAGTGGGAAGGAAAAGACAAATGAGAAATGAGAGCTTATGCATACAATGTATGGGGACCAACTTAGGTATCTTCCCTTGATGGCTCTCATTATTATGTTACATATATTGATGATGCAACTAGAAAAGTATGTGTTTATCTCCTTAGACATAAATCTGATGTATTTCAAACTTTTAAGAAATGGAAATGCTTGGTTGAAAATGAGACTTGTACGAGATTAAAATATCTCACATATGATAATAGTGGTGAGTATTGCAGTCCCGAATTTGAAGATTATTGTTCTACTAATGGTATTTGTAGACAGAAAACCGTTTCAAGGACTCCATAGTCAAATGTAGTGACTAAACATATGAAGAGGACAATAATGGAGCATGCAAGAAGCATGAGGTTACATGCTCATGATGGGCTGCCCTTAAAAATGTGGGTAGAGATTGTCAATACTGATGTATACTTGATTAGTAGAGGTCCCTCTACTCTTTTGGGTTGTGGTATTCCAAAAGAAGCCTGGACTAGTAAGAAGGTGAGTTATTATTTTCTCAGAACCTTTGGTTGTAAAGCATTTGCACATCTTGATTCTAAAAATAGAACCAAGTTGGAAGCTAAGTCAAAGAAATGTATATTTGTTGGATATGGCATTGATGAATTTGGTTATAGACTTTGGAATTTTGAAAATCATAAAATTGTAAGAAGCGGGGATGTCATATTCAATGAGAAAGTGTTGTACAAAAATTTGTTGCAGCAACATGAGAAGAAAGAAAATAATTATGTACCATTGAATGATAATCCAAAAGATGATGTTCCAACAGTCTCTCATGCTCTGCAACAATCGCAACAACAAATACCACACAACCTAGTGAATGTTAGACGGTCAAGAAGGCTAAGTAAACCTCTAGGAAGATTTTCTCCCTCTTTGTACTCTATTTTACTAACTAATGCTGGTGAACTTGAATGTTATGAGGAAGTTGTACAAGTAGATACTAAGATTCAGTTGGCATCTATGATGACAGTAGAAATGGACTCCTTGCTAAAAAATAAGAATTGGGATTTATGTAAGTTAATAGGTAAAAAGTTTACAGCATAAATGGGTTTGCAGGTTGAAAGAAGAGGATGGAGGTAAGAAAAGATTTAAAGCTTGATTAGTGTAAAAGGATTTGCATAGAAAAAGGTTATTGATTTTGATGAAATATTCTCTCCTGTTGTTTTTGATAAAAAAGCAACCAAAAACTAGGGGGCTAGCCCTTTACAATGGTGGTGGAACAACCAGCACAAAACCTGCTAACAACCAGCTGGCAACTAGCAAACAATCAAACAGTCCCCCTAACGGTTCATATCAAAAACATAAAAAACAATATAAAGTATATAAAGTTACTAGTATTCCTACTTTTAAAACCACCAGAGTTTAACAAGCTAACAAACTTCATGTAGGTGGTCATCGCATCGTACCACCTACAGCCCATAAACAAGTTCAACTTAAAAAACAAAACCATCAATAGTAGATGGGGAGTAAGACCAGTAGAGTACCCAAGAAACACCAAACAACAGTGAGCCACTAACTAGCATCCTTTTTCTTGCCCTTCCCAGCCATCAAAACCTTGGCCCAGTGATCAACAAGGAAGCTATAAAGAAGCTTTGTGTCCTCTTTTCCACGGTTCTCCTCCTCCGAGTTATTAGCCAACAGCTGAAAAGTGGTAGCCACCGTGTGCGTCACTTTAAGAGTGAACTCCACCGCCATGCACCTGTTCATCAGTTCCTAGTGTTCCTTGCGAGTAACAGGTTCATTCTCCTCAGTTCCCAGCTTTAGGGTCCTCCTACAATTCGCCAAGGAGTTCCTTTTATCCTGCACATCAAGATTGTTAACTTGGCCTTTCAGGTTCTCCTGGCCCTCTTTACTAACTGAAGAGGAAATAGTGTGTTAGAATATATAGTCCACTGATATAACTGAGGTAGGGTAAATCAGTTATCCAACTACCATAACAATCATTAACCTTAAGCAAACTTAACCATGTGAGTAATGTAAACTAAAAACCACAACAAGATACTCGTGCACAATTAACACCAGATATGTTAACTAGGGAAAACCCTGGTGGGGATGGTACCCACAGATGATGTACTAAATATTCCTTGTTAGAGAATAGACCCTGTTAGGAGTCTGTTAAAACATTTAGTATATATGAGTCCCTATTAAGAGATTCCAACCCTGTTAGTAGTTGTGGAAGACAATTGGACCCACTGCCCAAACAGCTTCAAGGTTTAGATCAAAGAACCCACTGTCCAAATGATCTCTATATTATTCCTTGCAGAATAATAGAACTAAAATGTACTTCTTTCCTATATCTCTGTCTTGTCAACCGGACTTCGACTCCTTCAGATCTTGTAATCAATCTCATACTACACATCCAATGATCCCTTGGATCACTTACACGCAATCAATAAGCATTCTGCTCCTTGAGTTGCGCACGAATGCTTCGCATTCCACTTGATCCTCTAAATCCAAGTCTCTCTACAAACAAGGAAACCAACTTTCCTTTATACCATATCTTTATAATAATTCCTTAAGTCGGCCTTGAGGCTTTCCCAATTAATTAATAACAACACTGTCGGCTCACAATCTATACAAAACTTCACACATGTGAAACCACGTCTTACGCACATGCTAGCATCATCACACGATTGTTCTCTATCACTGTTATCTGCGCATCACCTTCATTACATCTTGGCTAAAAGATATTGTTGGTTATCAAAATCGTTGATTAGAAACCTACAAGCCTTGCCTACTCGATGTTGGGATATCTAATCAATTTTGGCCAACTTGACAAGATCAATCAAATTGATTTGAATCCTCCGCGCTTTTGGCTTCACAAAACCAAGGCCTATACACCTGATCCAAGATGTTTTATAGCGAATAGATTATAATGCAAATACAATTTCCTCAAGTGTCAAGATTTTAAGGAAAAACTTCAAGATTATGAATGATGAACAATCTTCGAGTTTAATTACTTTAATAGATTTGAAAATTGCTGAAAGAAAAATTTTAAATGAATTACTAAACATATAAGTGTCAAACTCTTAAAGAAAAGAGGCTAAATTATTGCCAACATATGGATTGAAAATTATGAACAAGTTTTATGATCAGTGTCGAAGTTTAATTGGGTAATAGAGTCAAATATATATCCTCACATACAACTTTATGATACTAGTTATATTATATTTATAAATGATTCAATTATTACGATGCCTCAAATTGTTTCGCTTTTTCACGTATTTAAAGCAGTCTATAATGTTTTGACGCTTATCTGGACAAAATAGATACAAGTAAAGAAAACAATAATATTTTACAATATTTGTATTTATCAAATCTAAATAGCAGCGAACAATTCAATCCATTTATCGTTATAATGAATTATAAACAAATAAATAACAAGATGATCACAAAGGAAAAATTATATAAATTCTAACTCTAGAACAATTAAAGCTCTTACTGATTATATTGTAGGAGAGTTTGTATTGAAGACACTTAGATTGATGATGCTCTATTCAACACAACTTGATCTCAAACATTATGAAAGTTTATGCCCAAAAATCTTAATTTCCACCTGCTTGGTTCAAACTTTAGAGTCTCCCTATGAAGAAATTTAATAATACGTATGCCTCAGACTATGCAGAGTTCTTTTTAGAGCAATATGAATGGCATCTTGTTTGATTTTATCATCATATATTTATAGATATTCAAAGGGTATCGGTTGCTTAACCAAACATCGCAACCCTTCATAAATAAAACTAACCAATACTAAATATTTAATATGGTTTAAGCACAATTTGGTTGTATTATATTATAATTGGCGGCATATTTGTAATTTCTTTCCCTCGCGCATATATGCCCAGGCCTTCGCTTCATATTGGTCATTATTTTCTTTGCATACATTTCGTGAAATTGAAAACATTTAAGGAACCAGAGAAATCTACAAGCAGATAAATCTTCAGAATTGCGGTTCATCATATTTCTTAGACATTAGTCGAACTTGGCCAAGAACACGCTTATGTTTGCTGCACATACATACTCCTCTTCCGGCTGCATTTCCAAATATGGTATTTCTTCACGTGATGTCCACCTGCATATGAGTCGGTTTCAAATTCTTTCTTTAGCGTTGAAAGCCCTCTTCCAGCCATTTCCTTTGGAGAATATCAGACCTGCAACAAACATTAAACACTATAAGATATAAAGAAAATGTTTGATTATTGAAAATCAACCGCTCAGAGGGCCCCTCCATATATCTTTTATGCTCTCTGACGGCTCTTCCGGCAAACAAATAATTATGTTTATTCCTTCCATATTCGCTAAATATCAACAAAAGATAATCACATGCAAATTTCTGTGTGAACCATGTATGAGAAAATCTAAACAATTTTCATAGACAGCACAGTATTAGGACAGTTTCGGATTGTATTTGAAACTGACTTTGGCTTTTCTTTATTAATCTCATTGACTAAATCGGAGGGCAATAGCATTCTATCGTGGCTTAACAGTAATGATGTTGCAGTTGTTTTGATCCATTAATACGTGAATTTTCACCTCTCGTGGTATCATCTCAAACTGCCTATGCATCTGCCATTACTTCCGCTGGCAATCCTTTTTCATTCTTGTCTGTTACTTCACTTCATCTGCACTTGATGGCACATAGGCGGTAAAGTGATGAAATTTATTTGACATTAAAATGCTCATAATTCTTCAAAACTCCAAGTAAATGCATTTTCCTGTACTCTCACACAAAAGATTCCTGTTATGCATAAAAGTAAAATGCTTACAATCTTTCCCAACTTCTCAAACACAGTCTGCTCCCACTTTGGGCACGTATCCCATCTCATTAATCCGACTGGTAGCATGAAGGCCACAACCTGTTTCTTCCTTGGAAATGAATATAACGTCCTTGTCTCAACACACTTCACAGACTACTCACAACCTTGACATTTCTACCACAGCGAAAAGGATACAATATCTTCATGGAGAAGCTTCTTTTGTACAACACAGATGATGATTCATAAATATTCAACTCTCACATTCACTCAATGGTCCACTATGTATTGTTCATCGAAAACATCTTTTCATAATATGCCTCTAACCAACAACCTGCTTGCAATTGAATGGAATATCAGTATCATTGAATTTAAGATGTTTCTTAATGAAACTCCATAGCATACTGCAGTAGCTACTGCAGACTCAGCATAGACAGCCATATGCTCTAGGCCTTTTAACTTGCACTGATAGTATCTACATAACATGTTTCTGAAGCTTGGCCTCTTTATTTACATTCTGAAAATCAAAATAGGAGCCTGCACTGACAAAGAATTGGGATATCTTGCATTTAACATTCAAAACTAGTCCTCTTCATATTCTTCTTGTCACAATGCTTGGGGTTTTGAAGCATATTGTTTAAACCTTAAATATAAGTATTGGGTAAGATCTAAAAGTTCTCCCTTTTAGCATGACATTTGGGACTCTAAAGTTTGCCGAAATTTTGAGTTCCATCAGATATAATGCAAACATCAGAAACTGCCAAACAAATGCTTTTTTTTTTGCACTGCTTCTAGTAAAACAAGTAACTTCCGTACAACATCGAATCAGACTTAGTCCTTTAAACCACGTCACCAGGACAACCTCATGAACATGTCCTCCACTGCGCGTCATCTAAAACTTCCTCAGCGTCTGCGCATAGTAAGATTACTGACTGCTATTCTTCCAGTCTTAACAGAATCACCGCTATGTTGACATCAATGACAAATACAGTCATGAATGCAACATATCAATACTCTTCAATGCTTAGGATACTCCCCCAAAGTAGTATCATCAGAATTCATGCTAACATAGTGCCAAGGGAGCATCATTCGTATTGGGGTTCTTCTAGTTGACAGCAGAAGGCAGGGTGGTGGTGGCAGAGACGTGTGGGGTCAGGGGAGGGGTCCTTGGTAGTGTTGTCTACCTCAAAGTCCCAAGAGCCATCAAGGGTGTCATCCCATTTCTCCACATCCTTATCCGTATCTTCTTTCCCCTTATCTATACCTTCCCCCAAATTCTTGTCACTCTCCTCAGAGTTGGTATCTTCCTCCTCCTCTTTCTGAGAACGACTAGCCATTTATTTGTATTGACCCCGCGTCTTAGTAATTCTTCCCGACCTTCTTCCATTCCCACAAATTTCCTCATCCAAGTCCCCAATTTCAACCTCCACCATCTTGTCCATTTTAATTTCTTTTGTTAGGCATCGGCTCGAGGGTAAGATTTTGTTTTTCCTACCCTTAACAGGGGTTCGGCTAGGTGAGGGCTAAGGTGTGGGGGCATAGCTACCACTAGTAAATTCCAAATGCAGGGACGGGCCAAAAGGGAGGATGTTATCAATGGCTATCACACGAGGAGGGCAGAGGGCCATGTGAAATTGGAAGAGGCAGAACATGAGCCTTTGGTGGAGAATGGTGAAATTAGCCCCTTTTTTCTTCCTCTCTAACATCTATCACAGTATCTTTAAGGGCGTGCATCAGAAAGAAAGGAATACAAACAAATTCCCTATTGCAAAAATGGTTAAGCAGAGGGAAATGATAAAAGTAATGCACACTGTGTCTAACCCCCAGTGTCAGATACTTCATTATCATCAAACACACATCATCCAAGGGCTCCGAAAGTTCGTCTCTCCTAAAGCCACCATGGTACCGGTCAAGGGCCTCATTCTCTCTGAAGAAACTGGACAGAATCACCTCATCTACCACCTTCGTGATTTTAAGCCATTTCCTGCCCTTCATATCCAACCCTGTCACCATAGCAATAGACTCTTCATTCACCTAAAAAGAAATGCCATTGATAGTCACCCGCCTATCCTTCCAAATGGCGATGAACTATTGCGAACAATTTTCATCATACCCAACCATGGCCTTCATGTAGGGGACAAACCCTCCTTCCTTTAGCATTATCCAGGTGGCCTACCTTTTGGAGAAATCCTTCATCTTTGAGGGCTCCAATCTATTAAGGTCCCCACCCATGGAAAATTTCTCCTGAACAAAATCTCCTTCCACAATCTCAGTAATTCTCATTTGCACCCAGAAAATCGCCAAAGAAGGCCTAAAAATAGAGCAACAGGCGGTTAAAAACTTTTGTTTTCTAGTCTTCACGAGACTGTGAATACAAGAATGTATAGGCCAGTTTGAAATATCATTACAGGGAGTGTGAGGATTTCGCACGTAATACCATAATGATCTAGCCCTGGTATTAATGAGAACGTTTCCCGTAATCATGCCATAACGCCAAACAATAATGGCATTAATTTCAAAGCCAGAATTGTTTATTAATCCACCTTTTTTGTGACCTTTCATGATGCAATCCATATATTTTCCCTTTGCGAAACATCTTGTCAACATTATGGTGACCTTAGCTATCGTAATAATAGCAAGCCCGCCAAAAATGTCCATTTTCTAAAGTCGGAAGGTCATCAAACCTGATTTAGTGGGGTCTTTTCCTTGCAAATGAGGGAATTAACATTCTTGGTTAGCGTTTCCACACTCTTCCAACTTTCTATGTTCACAAAATCAAAACCACACCCGGCCAAGGTGTCTGAAACCGCATTGCCTTCCCTGTAAGTGTGTTGTAAATCATAATGATCCAATTTCATAAAATAATGCCATATGTCCCGCAGGTAGTGTCGCAGGCGCCAACTAGGTTGAGCATTGCCCTAAATAGAATCAAGGACGAGTTTAGAGTCCCTTTCAATGGTAAGTCTTCTAACCTTCATCTCCACCGCAAGTTTTAGCCCCCAAAGTATAGCGGTGGCTTCCACCACATTGTTGGTTCCATGGCCCAAATTTCCCAAGTAAATAACCAGCATATCACCCTTTTTGTCACGTAGCACACCACCACCAGTCGCAAGCCCCTTAAGCGCTGCCCCATCAATATTCAATTTGACAGTGGGACTAGTGGAGGGAATCCAACACGTAGTTTTCTCTCCTGTTGTTCAATGACTTTTATACATTGTTTTAAGTATTATGGCTACTGAAGATTTCCATTTGGAGCAGCTTGATGTTAAAACAGTCTTTCTACATGATGATTTGGATAAGGACACGTATATAGCACAGCCATAGGGTTTTGAGGTCAACAGTAAGCATAACTTAGTGTGCAGATTGCAAAAATGTTTATATGGCTTGAAGCAGGCACCTCGGCAATGGTATCTGAAATTTGACAATTTTATTCATAAGCATGGATGTAGTAGGTGTCATTCAGATCATTGTTTTTATCTTAAGAGGTTGGATGATGACAGCTACATTATTTTATGTTTATATGTTGATGATATGCTTGTAGCTAGGTCTAACATGGATCACATTAAGGGGTTAAAACAACACTTAGCATATTCATTTACTATGAAGTATTTGGAGGCAGCAAAAAAAATCCTTGGCATGAAAATTTGCAAAGATAGGAAGAATAGAAAATTGGCATTATCTCAAGTTGATTGTATTAAGGTGTTGCAACATTTCTCTATGGAGAATGTTGAAGCTGTCAGCACACTTTTACATGGTTATTTGAAATTGAGTAAGGAGATGTGTCCAAAGAGACAAGAAGGAGAGCATAAGATGTCCAAGTGTTACATCCCAATTTTTGACCTAGCTTGAAATATAGTCATTGAGGTTCGCATGAAGTCACTTTGATATAATCTGACAAAATGGTAAGATAGTTGGTTATGATTTCAAGTGAAGATGACATGATAATTGATCATTAATCACGAATTCATGGAATTGAGATGAAAGTTTAACTGTTATAATTATTTATGATTAAATAAAATTATTATTTAATTACGGAGAAATTCCTTGCAGGGAGCATGTCGAAGGGGTGAAAGCATTGTCAGAAAAGAATTAGGCAGGGCATCACCATCACTGGACAGATGGGTAAAAGACCTAGCCAAAATACATCTGCAAGACTTGCATGAGTTATTTAATAATTTAATTAAATAATTGGGTTAAAATATATAAACATATCTCTAAGGATTTTAATATATATTTCATCATAACATTTTAATTAATATTTATAAACGTTCGTATATGTAAAAATGATTTGGCACCATTATAATTTAATTAATAAAGTAATGTTGTTTGTACATATAAGATTTTAATAATGTTCGAATTTTAACAACATTTGAATTATTATTTTCAAGTTATATTCTTTTATGCTTTCCTTATTTTTAATCGATTAATTAATTGGAAATTAGAATCCATTATAATCTTTTAACTTTATGTTCTTGCTTTACATGAAATTTATGATTGGAATTCGTATAGTTTATTGTGACGGATGGAAGCCATACAGTCGAGCTCTTATTATTTATTAATTAAGTGATGTTGCTTATTAGATTTTAATAATTAATATAACTTTTAAAAACCTTTTATCTTCTTTCCTTCTTTCTTTTCCTTTAGCCGATTGATTAAAGATTGGAGTAATCTGTGTAACTGATGGTAGTTGTAAGGTCAGGCTCAAGCTTATTTTATAACCTTCAAACATAACTCAGCAATATATTCTTCCTAGTCTTAGCGTCCTTTACTGTTCTCAATTGTGCAAGTCATATCATATTCGAAAAATCTTTAGCTAGCTTAGAGAACCCAGTGCAAAGGAGACAACAAGTATTTACAGAGCATCTGGCTAAGATTATAGCTGCGGATTGGAAAACTATTCAAGAACCCGAGCCACATTATCACAAGGCCAAGTAACGTAAGACATCTTTTTATTCTAAGGAAAACGTTTTCACTTGCTTTCCTTATTGATAATAATATGCAATCATCCTTGTAAGTCGACCTTGTGACAAATATTTTGTTTCCATTGTATCATCGAACTGTGCATAGAGCCCAACGTAAATCCATTTTTGCCTTTATTTCCTACTATGATATAAGACTCCGAAGAAGCCGTCCATAGTAATTCTCTTAAATTCTTTTATTCTGTTGAAGATCAGTGGATTCACTTAGCCATATTTTTCAAATTAAATCACTAACTGCATGAGATCCGATTATGCTATTTTCAGAATTATTTTCTTAAAATCTATTATCTTTGATAACATTTAAATGTGAAAATTGTTGAGATAATAAACCAGAGCCGGACTAGCAGACTTCTTCAAGCACAAGATTACTTTCAGTCATTTCGTGGTGGAGTCACGTAAGACTTGTGATATGTAATTGTTTTTGAAAACTCGAATTTGTTTCTATCCATCGGTTCTGATTATAACCTTATAACATGTGATAAAATGATACCATATAATGTATAAGTTCATCGAATTAACCCATGCAAGTTTGTCAATTCCTTAGAAACAATGTGGCAGAGATTAATGTATAAAGCATGCCATCCATCTTGTGAAAAGTCTATCATAATCCTTTTTGTCGTTTCCATAGAAACAATATGTCTATGATTAGTGTATTAAGCATGTCACCTTTCTTATTCCTTAATAAGTTTAACAAGTTTTCCCACTGTCATTCATGATAATTACTGCAATGATTTACACCCAGGTTTGAGTTCTCTTTTGTATGTGTGTGTGTGTGTGTGTGTATATATATATATGTGTGTGTGTATATATATATATATGTTAAAAATTTCTTTGAATTATTTAAGAAAGTTATCATCCCAGATAGAATCAATTACATCCTGATATAAGTATAAATAACTAAGAATGATAGATTGAATCCAGAACACCAAGGAATTCACCAGGCTAAGAGCCAAACTATGGTGAAGAAGGTACAAGACATATCAGTAAAGTTAATTTGATGGAACCGAAGAATCACCGGCTAGATGGCCTGATTATGGTAAAGAGGTGGAGTTAATTAATTAGACACTCAATTTTGAGATCTTTAAAGAACATAATTATGTAATCATAGTTTGTGAAATGTTGGATGTATGTATAGTTGACACAACCGGTTGTTCTGAGAATTCCTAACACCAGGGATCCACCCGTCTGTGTAGCCGAGAAAAAGGGTGATGAGGTGAAAGAGAGGAATTTGTAATAATATGAATCAGTATTAGTTATGATAGTTCAATATTTATCATTTAATATGAATTAATTAATAGCTCATGCATATTCCTGTTATGGTGATCTCTTACTACCAAGTTGTATGGCGTGTTATATATCATGATGCCCAGTGGATGGAATGATGTTCCCTATCAATTCCGGGTAGAGAGGGCCTTTCTCGTTAGAGATCTTGTGGGGATATATTATGGTCCGAGGTTGGGTGGCTAAGCCCCTCTCAAGATGTCGTATATGCGTCAAACAAAGATATCATTCATGTTCATGTGAATAAGATTTACCGTTAAAAACAGTAATTCAAAATTTCTTAACTAAAAACTTGAATTACCATCAAATGAAATTACTACAGAGATTGAAAACCACATACCTCAAAAAACTGAGTTCGAATGAAACTAGGGATGCTTCTGCAACCACCCAAGTTAGTCCACAAATACACTATAACAGTTTCATATGATGACTATCATCTACAAATCGCTATCTTTAAAACAAAAGATAATTTTAAATAAATACCACTATATTTTAAATTAGGGCATCACATACCACTGTATCAATTGGGGCATCATTTACCTTCGGCTCATTTAGGGTTTCTGATACCGCTTTCTCACTTAGGGCTTCTGCTACCACGGATTCATCTAGGGCTTCCGATACCACGGATTCAATTAGGGCTTCCGATACCACTGATTCAAATAGGGCTTCCAATACCACGGATTCAATTAGGGTTCTGATACCACTATATCCTTTATTGTTCCAGTCATCTCTCAAATCAATTAGGGCTTTAGATTCCTTTTCCTCTGATTACTTAATCGTGTCAGTATCTCAAGATTAGAAAATACACTTATATTCGTTATTCATATGTATGAAAGTAAAATGATGATAACAATGAAATACTTCAATATAATCTTACCTCATAAATAAAAATGATTATAACTTTTTCCAATAAACAATTAAATGCATGGCCTATCTCTGTCTAACGCATATCCGACATCTTGAGAGAGGTGAAACATTGTCACGGGCTTGACCAGCCAACCTCGAACCACAATATATCCCCACATGATCTCTAATGAGAAAGTCCCTCCCTACCCGGAATTGACAAGGAACATCATTCCATCCACTGGACATCATGATATATAACATGCCATAAGACTTGGCAGCAGGAGTTCACCATAACAGTAATATGCATGAGCTATTAATTAATTCAAATTAAATGATAAATATTGAACTCTCATAACTAATACTGATTCATATTATTACAGATTCCTCTCTTTCACCTCATCACCCTTTTTCTTGGCTACACAGCCGGGTGGATCCCTAGTGTTAGGAATTCTCAGAATAACCAGTTCTATCAACTATACATACATTCAACATTTCAAAAACTATGATTACATAATTATGTTCTTTAAAGATCTCAAAATTGAATGTCTAATTAATTAACTCCACCTCTTCACCATAATCAGGTCATCTAGCCGCTGATTCCTCGGTCCCATCAAATTAATTTTACTGATATGTCTTGTACCTTCTTCACCATATTCTGGCTCTCAACCTGGTGAATTCCTTGGTGTACTAGATTACATCTTTCATTCTCAGTTATTTATACTTATATCAAGATGTGACTGATTTTATCTGGGATGATAACTTTCTTAAATAATTCAGAGAAATTTTTAACATATTCAGATATATATATATACAAAAGAGCACTCAGACCTGGGTGTAAATCATTGCAGTAATTATCATGAATGACAATCGGCAAACTTGTTAAACTTATTAAGGAATAAGAAACGTACCATGATTAATACACTAATCATAGACATATTGTTTCTATGGAAACGACAAAAAGGATTATGATAGACTTTTCACAAGATGGACGGCATGCTTTATACATTAATCTCTGCCACATTGTTTCTAAGGAACCGACAAACTTGCATGGGTTAATTTGGCGAACTTACACATTATATGGTATCATTTTATCACATGTTATAAGGTTATAATCTGAACCGATCAATAGAAACAAATTCGATTTTTCAAAAACAAATACATATCACAAGTCTTACGTGACTCCACCATGAAATGACTGAAAGTAATCTTGTGCTTGAAGAAGTCTGCTAGTCTAGCTCTGGTTTATTATCTCAACAACTTTCACATTTAAATGTTATCGAAAAGAATAGATTTTAAGAAAATAATTCTGAAAATAGCATATTTGGATCTCATGTAGTTAGTGATTTAATTTGAAAAATATCGCTAAGTGAATCCACTAATCTTCAACAGAATAAAAGAATTTAAGAGAATTACTATGGAGAGCTTCTTCGGAGTCTTATATCATAGCAAGAAATAAAGGCAAAAATGGATTTACATTGGGCTCTATGCATAGTTCGATGATACAATAGAAACAAAATATTTGTCACAAAGTCGACTTACAAGGATGATTGCATAATATTATCAATAAGGAAAGGAAGTGAAAACGTTTTCCTTAGAATAAAAAGATGTCTTACGATACTTGGCCCTGTGATAATGTGGCTCGGGTTCTTGAATAGTTCTCCAATCCACAGCTATAATCTTAGCCGAATGCTCTGTAAATACTTGTTGTCTCCTTTGCACTGGGTTCTCTAAGCTAGCTAAAGATTTTTCGAATATGATATGACTTGCACAATTGAGAACAGTAAAGGACGCTAAGACTAGAAAGAATATATTGCCAAGTTATGTTTGAAGGTTATAAAATAAGCTTGAGCCTGACCTTACGGCTACCATCAGTTACAAAGATCACTCCAATCTTTAATCAATCGGCTAAAGGAAAAGAAAGAAGGAAAGAAGATAAAAGATTTTTAAAAGTTATATTAATTATTAAAATCTAATAAGCAACATCACTTAATTAATAATTAATAAGAGCTCGACTCTATGGCTTCCATCTGTTCCAAGAAACTATATGAATTCCAATCATAAATTTGATGTAAAGCAAGAACATAAATTTCAAAGATTATAATGGATTCTAATTTCCAATTATTTAATCAATTAAAAAAAAGGAAAGCATAAAAGAATATAACTCAAAAATAATAATTCAAATGTTGTTAAAATTCGAACATTATTAAAATCTTATATGTACAAACAACATTACTTTATTAATTAAATTATAATGGTGCCAAATCATTTTTACATATATGAACGTTTATAAATATTAAGTAAAATATTATGATGAAAGATATATTAAAATCCTTAGAGATATGTTTATATATTTTAACCCAAATATTTAATTAAATTATTAAATAACTCATGCAAGTCCTGCAGAGGTATTCTGGCTAGGTCTTTTACCCGTCTGTCCAATGATGGTGATGCCCTACCTAATTCTTTTCTGGCAATGCTTTCACCCCTTCGACATGCTCCCTGCAAGGAATTTCTCCATAGTTAAATTATAATTTATTTAGTCATAAATAATTATAACAGTTAACCTTTCATCTCACTTCCATGAATTCGCGATTAACGATCAATTATCATGTCATCTTCACTTGAAACCATAACAGCCAACTATCTTACCATTTCGCTAGATTATATCAAACTAACTTCATGCGAACCTCAACGACTATATTTCAAGCTAGGTCAAAAATTGGGATGTAACGTACCATTCCCCTTGTGGTTCATCGTCCTCGATGAACTTGAAATTGCAACGAACATTATAAAGGAGTATTTTAAAATTGAGATGTAACACCAAGCTACCTTATGCTTCAGCTATAGGAAGCTTGATGTATGCTATGGTATGTACAAGGACGGATATTGCACATGTTGTGGGAGCTATTAGCAGGTATATGAGTCACCCAAGGATTTAGCTTTGGAATGCAATCAAATGGATTCTCAGATGGTTAAGAGGAACATCCAGTAAATGTTTACATTTTGGGGGCTCTACTACTACTTTACAGGGCTATGTTGACTCAGATTTGGGAGGGGATATTGATACCAAGCGAAGTACTACATGTTATGTATTTACTATTGGTGTGGCAGCAATGAGTTGGGTTTCTCAATTTGAGAAGGTGAATACTTTATCCACTATAGAGGTAGAGTATGTTGCTGCTACAGAGGCAGCCAAGGAGATGACATGGCTTCAACTCTTCCTAGAAGAATTGGGACACCCACAAAGGGATAATTATTTGTTTACAGATAGCAAGAGTGTCATTCATCTTGCAAAAAATTATGCTCTGCATTCAAAAAAAAACACATACAGTTGTGGTACCATTTCATTCGGTCATGGAAAATGCTAGAGCCATCATCTCTCCCTGTGTGTGAAGTTGAACCTCAGTGACATGCTCATTATGATCATCCTCCTCATAGTTCTCATCATCAAATTCGGATCCATCACTCTCAACCTCAGAGTCCTACAGTGGGTCTCCTCGTGCTCTAGCCTCCTCCACTACCACTACCTCTGCCTCTCGATCCACCTAATCAACCGACTCTAAGTCTTCATTACTAAAGACAATAGTTACACCGCCCTGGGGGACGGGGTGACGTCGAAACGGGGGGACAAGTTTCCAGGATGGAGGGACAGAGGAGCCTTAATTTGGGGACGGTGGGGGGATGGTGCGAGAAACAAAGAGGGGTGAATATATCTATGCATATGGTACTTAAAAATGCTAGTTATGAAAATATGTATTGCAATATAAGATATAAAGATGTAAAAGAGTGAATACTTGAACATTGAATTGAATTGGAACATCGAACATTAAACATAAATAGTCGAATCTGCAAATAGTGAATATCAGGATGTCCCCCATCATTAATGGAGGTGGTGGAATCTGGTGGCGCCGCTGGGGACAGGGAGACGGAGTCCCCAAGTCTCCGAGATGTCGAGCAAAATGGGGGGGGGGACGCGTCTCCGTGTTACTATACTAAAGACTGAATCATCAACTTCCAGCTTCAATTTGACCTCAAATAGCCAAGACAAGTTGTGCGAGATAACACTGTTGAAAGCATGTCAAATCCTGAAATTTGGCTAAGCTTGGAATTTTTTGAAAACCCCCAAAAACTAGAATCTGCATTTTAACTCCTATGAAGTCTAAACCTATCTCAAACATCCTGAGTATTTATACAAGTAACTTGAAGTATAAAAAATAAAATAAATGCAACTTATACTTAAATGTTATATTTGCAAAAATCCTCCTAGCCCAGAGCTGAAAATTTTATTATTTTTTGTTGGCTGATGGCACAGTCTAAATAGCAGGACTCGGCAAATCAGCCAAGTCAGTTGCCTCGGCAAGTTAGTCAAGACTCGATCAAGTTTGAGTCTCAAGGCAGTTTGCCTCATTTTTCTCGGCTCGCCTCAAGACTCACTTGCCAGACTCCTCAAGTCTTGTAACGTTGGGTAAGACAAAGTGTCAAACCTACTCAAGAGACATTTGCTAACAGTGTCGAGGATTTGAAAAGAAGAGATCATGAGAAGACCTAGTGGTAGGTTGAATTGAGATTTGTTAAGTATCACGGAGATACAAGGGACACTTGATAAGTTAGTCCTTGACAAGATAATGTGTTGTTCAATCAATACATGAAGTAAATAAGACAGTTAGATGAAGCTAAGAGTTAAAACAAGTCAAAATTACAAGCTTGACCAATAATCAATATTGCACGGTCAATGAAGGCGCTGAAGCAGAAGATTAAGGAACTTATATAGAAGTCGAGCAAAACAGTTCATACCAAGTGTTAGTTATTGCCGAGCAAATGTGTGAAGGAGCATGGTAGCAACCGAGCATAGTAATGGTCAAGCGAGCATTTTGATTCCAAGTGAGAAAGTGTATTGTACGTCAAGCTACACAGTGATGATCGAGTTAAAGACCACAGTGATTGCAGTGTGACAACAAAAGTTACAATTTTATGGTGATTTGAATTTGAGGCTGACACAGTTGGAATTTTGATTTAGTCAACGTGCATGGAAGATAAGGATTGATGAGCAAGCATATTTAATGCATGAGGAGAGTTTGTTATGCGATCAAAGCCAAGGTTTTGATCAGAAGTTCCTAGAAGGAGAAGGAGAATAAAAAGATGGAAGGATTCGATGAATCCGACCTAACTCTAAGATCAATAGTGATGTTTAAGCAACAAAAGATCGAAATTACCTATTTAAGGAGGCATAAGGAATGAACTTTAAGGTTGGTTCGTGGTTGATTGGTGATCTTTAGGAGAAGCTGTGAAGAGTAGAACAACAGAGGTAAAGTGTGAAGAGTTTGCGAAGAATGATTGCTTGAGGAGGCGTCAAGTAGATCAGTGATGGAGATGTCAATGAAGGCTAATCAATGCACCAACAGACGAGCAAATGGAGATCTGAATTTACAAAGTGAGTTGTACTTTATAGATCAAACCTACTATTACATTCTAACCATTGTATTAATCAAAATCCTTTACTTAAAGTTGACCTATCAATCATTTTATAAATCCTTTAATCAAGGTGACATTCTAATGGAATGTTCTAAAGTTCTCTAACAAGGCCACTTCTAACAAGGTGATTAAATCCTTTATAAGAGTCACATTTAATAGTATGTTGTATAACCTTTAACAAGGCTGGCTTTTAACCAAGCTCACTTCAAAAGACTGAAAAATTGGTAGCATGTTACTTGGTGGTTTTTCCCAAAATGGGTTTCCACATTAAATCCCGATGTCAAAGTGTTATATTCATGTTACTTATAGAGATAGATAGTCAAATAATTGCATGAAATGTTAAATTGTTGATGTTGTGCTATATAGACCGAGTGGGTATTTGAGATTGATTAATCTGTTTGAAGTGATAAAAAGTTGAATTGGTACATCTGGACCAAAGAATAATAGATTCACCCCACCCCCCTCTAATATTCTAAATCATTATAATAGATATGTGGGACTAAAGCATGATGAATAAACTATGAGACATGTATAATCCATGAAAGTATATTAATATAAGATTTATGTATATATATTGTGGAGACATGAGTGTATATCATTTATTGTAATTTGGTTTATATTTATTGCATATCTATATTCTTTTTTTTTATTGTGTCACACTAAAATTTTCTATGTACAACAAAATTTAACACCCCAAACTCCAATCAAGGTTTTTCAATCAACAGTGTGACAGGTACATGATTTTAGCTTTATGAACTTTGCAAATACTTTCATCGTCCCGTGGCTGCATACCTCTATAAAGCAAGCATTTTTCTTCTTCTTTTTAATATTTCAAGTATCCCTTTAGAGAGGCACCCACTTCATTATGAGACAACATATTTACTTTGTAAAAATACTCACAAGCGTTGACAAACGCATGCATTCCAACACAAAGTAGCATTTTAACTTTTAGATTTCATGTGTCTTTTCACACAACCACACAGCCTCTAATTACAGAAAATTTCTCTCTTCTTAGTAAGTTTAACCTTTTCTCGATCACCTTCTTTGATCCCTATCTCTATGTTTGCAAAGCTCCTATAATTAGCGTTACAAAGATGCCACATATCATAGTTGGAAATATCAAGATTATATCTCCTATAGCATGATATATTGCGAGTCAAACTTGACGAAGCTATAATCGTTGTTAATATAGCAAACAATTTTTTCATTTTTGTGCCCTAATATTATCAGAAAAAAATCTCAAAACTTAGCACAATATTGTTAGCACCAGCAGATACGCAACAAATCGTTTTAGGGCTATTGTGGTAAATAAAGGTACAAAAATCGCATAGTTTATGCTTATTTTTGGTGTCATTTTTTGGTGACGAAAAAATGTTTTGATTAAGTAAAAACAGGTTTTAAAGGACCCGAAACCTTACAACAACAAAGTTCTAGAGAGTAGCATGAGAAAAGAACAACAGAGAGAAGAAACCAAAAACAACATGAAACAAACCCCAGAAAACAAAAAAGAGGTCACAGAAGACAGTGCTGGAAAAGACAGCAAAAGTCCAACAAAGGTACAACAACCGACCAGCTAAGGAGTATTAATCAAATTCACAACCTGGTCCACCAGAGAATGCATGGTTTCAGCAGCAGCTTTCACCTCGTCTTTCTTACTGGTTTCCTCAATCTTCTTCAAATAGGCCCGAGTACGCTTGCTAGGTCCTTGAGAATCAGCCCCTGGGGGAAAATTTTGGCCTTTATCTACCTCATTCTTCTTCAGGAAATTAGTCATATTATCCACCAGTTGTTTAAGCTATTTATCCATGTTACCCAACCTAGTTTCAAGTTTTGACACCTTCCCCTGGATACTGCTAATGTCGTTGTCCATAACCCTCTGCTTAGCTTCCATCACAGGGATCTTGTGCATTAGATTTTTCACTTCTTCCGCATTTCCTATGACCTCCGAAAGCCTATCAATGTGCTGTCCTAAGGTTCTTTCCCCTTTGGCCGTTTTGCTCAATTGTTCCATTTCCTTGTTCAGCAGCACCATTTTATGCTTGAGGATGCCAATGTCCTTCTGAATAGAGCCAAGGTTACCAAATAGGCCTCTAGAGGACCCTTGCCCACCATCGGCAAAATCACCCCCATCAGATTTAGAACCCTGTTCTCCATCATCAGCATAGTCAGAATCCTCATTCAGCTTATTGACATTTTTATTATCCTGTCGCCGCACAGACTTCCTTCTCCTCTCCAAGCGTTGAGCCAGGGGCTCATAATCGGAATGAGGAGAAGCCCTCTCATCATGACAACCCTTGCCCTTTCCTTTACTACCTCCCCTGTTTTTTATATGCTCTCTGACAATTTCTTCAACATAATCACTTTCCCTCTCCCAGTCAGAATCTTCCTTCTCAACATTCTTTTTCTTTTTTTTAGTGCTACCACCCGAACCTTTTTTTGGGCTAACCAGACCCCCTTCGGCCTCATCTTGCGTATCAAAGTCGTAGCCCTTTTCCCGAATACTCCCTTTAGTATCTTGATCACCCACTTTAAGGTTTCTAGGTTTCAAGATTTTTTTTTATTTGAGCACATTCATAATCAATACCACTAAACCTTCATGGTAGATATGTTCTCTAGTCGGGTCACGCTGGATGGCTTGGGTAGAAATGGAATGAGATTGCAACAGATAGGAAGGAAAATTCACCCTAATATCATGTCGAAAATGGTTTGCCAGCACAAAGTGGTAACCATACAATTTTGTATATCTACCATCCAAAGTTAAATATTCCATAATAACAAAGAACAGAAACCGTCATGGACAAGACACAGAAGCCAGGTTAAAAAAAGAATTACCTATCTTAACCGAATGATTTCTTTCTTGTTCAGTCTCGACAAAGTCATCAATCGCCTTATCCGAGATCTTCCTTTCCCTATAAAAATTCATCCCGTCCAAATCCAAACCAGTAGCCTCTGCAATGATCTCTTTCGTGACCTCCATCCTCTGGTTCCCAACCAACATTGAGCCATCCTTCCAAGATTTAACAAACTGGTGCATGATAGCAAGGTTATTACCTTTGAGTCTCTCCATGTAACCAGTAAAATTGCCACGCCTGAGGATGTCCCAAACCTCTAGTTCATTCTTCCATTCTGCACAGCTTGGCGGTTCGACCCATTTCCTCTTTCCCCCCATTATCTCTGCTGCAGATGCACTAGTTTGCTCACACTGAAAACCCCCAAACACTCTGGTGACAAAAAAATGTTGTACACCATTTTCAAACAGCATTCTCAAACTCGAAAAATATAAATTTGCATTGATGTTTGTGGTTCACATAAAATAGTGAACAGGACATCAAATGTAATTCATAAGAGATTTCCACCCTTAGATAAAAACAAACTAAAAGAAAATGTATTAACATCCATAAGTGAAGAAAAACAATAAATTTGACTAGAAGTTAAATCAAGAAAAATTGAAAGGGGATAAAGCGATGTATTTAACCCAAGGATAAAGCAAGGATAATCAGACTTAAAGCTAACAGCTATGCATTTAACCCAAAACTTTGATTAATATATAGTGAATATCTCAAAACACTAATGTGCTACAAATTTGGTGTATACGTGTTTGTTAGTAAGAATATTTTAAGAAATTATATATTTTCAAATGTTCAACAAAGTGTCAATTTATTGCCGAGTCTTTTGTCGAGTTTTGTCGATTCCAAGTTTTTCAAAATATTTGGGTCGGCCAAAATATTGTTGAGTTTGAGTTTTTCAACCTTTCTAAATATTGACGACAAAAAATAACCACAACAAGGTTAAGCATGAATAGCAACTGAGAAATGACATGATTTTGGTTTGAAATTTTTTACATGTAACCGTTTTATGGGTGCAAATTGTTAAATTTTCATAATTAGATTTATATAAACTTTTATTTATATATATAAATATATAATTAATCTTGCAAATATATTTATATACATTCTTGTATAATATAAATAAGTCTTAAAAAAATTTATTTGTATCCACTCTTTTAATATCGAATAGTGTCTGTCTTGCATCATCAATTTGGGGCAGAATGAACGGTACATAAATATAAAATGAGGGTGGCAGGAACAAGAGACACGACCCTCTACGTACGTCGGTCAGAGACATAAAGCAACAGACGTGACCCTCAACCCATCAGTCAAGACGATACGAGAACAGCAAAGACAGCTGACTGACATTCAAAGAATTTAATATGGGTCACGATGAAGATGACCGTCCAATAAACTTTGCACCAATAAGGTTCCTAATCACCTTAGCGACTAGGAAACAAATTATGAGCATCATGCTAGGATATAGGTAATCTAAACAAGAATATAAAACATTTAATTTATGGTAAAGATACACAATCATTTATTTACATTTATATATAATAATATTTAATCAATGAATTTATAAACAAAACTTTAATTTATCATGTATAATAAAGATATATATATATATATATATATATATATATATATATATATATATATATATATATATATATATATATATATATATATATATATATATATATATATATATATAAAATTAATAATCAAAGAGATTGATCATTTATCCCACAGAAGCTATAAACATTAACACAAATAAAAAATCCTAGACAGAATTGATACCCTCTTCCATCAATTCCACACTTGAGGTAAATCGCAAACTAGAAATAATGTGAATTACGCCTAAAATAATTAATAGTAGTATAGTTTCACTTGCATAAATTTCTAAGATTGTATAGAACCATTCTAAACAGCCCTTACCAATAAATATTCTTAGTCAATGCTGACAAATAACAAAATCATGAATGCAAGAGGTTCTTACATGCTAAAAACAGCACTATTACCTTCATATCAAGCTCAATGGTTGTGAGCTGTTGCTCTGCAAAGCGACGCTTCAGAGATACAGCTTCGATTAACAAATTCTGTACAGAAATCACATTTATACATACAATTAAACAGTAAATTAATATTTAAATGAAAAAGTTGTAGAATTAGAAAAATTGACACATTATGACTCCTTGTTCTTACAATAGTGTTATTAGTTGTACTCTTACCTTCATTTCAATTGCATGTTTAAACCGTTGCACATTTAAATTGCCTATCATGTCAGTAAGCCTAGATAATGCTGTTTCCAAATCCTCCTCTTTTTCCATTGATTCAAGCTTCCTCTTACGTTGATCTATTAGAATTTAGATGTAACCATTAGATTGTTATCAAAAACAATCACACTTTAGTTTGTCTTAACTAATTAAGTTTATTTAAAACATGATCCCAATTAATGGGAGAAGACCATGCAGCTGCTTAATCACCCCTAATTAAATGATCATACTTTTTAACACATGATAGGAATAAGGCAGCTGTCACTGACTCTAAGGAAATTATTTGGCCAGTTAGTTTTCTGTGTTTCTATCTATCAGGCATCCTCACACTCTATCTATCAGGCATTCTCATAGATGGTCTCCTATTCAAATTATTTCCCTGCATGAGATGTTTCATACCTATCCGATTAGCCATCTCTTGTCGCTTTCTTCGTTCTAATCTCACATTGTTGACAATATCCTCCTGTAATAACAAATAAGAATTTAATCCTTAAAAAAATCTTTCAATTGAATGACTAGAAATAAATATTAACTGCATCTAAAAGGAAACCAATGGTCTCAACAAATATATGTTATAGCTTCAATCCCCACCCTTTTCCTATGTAGATTTGCTGCTTCATCTTCCAGATGCCTTTGTTCAGTTGATATTGACTTAATATCTTCATCTATTCTTGCAATATGCTCTTCACATTCTCTCCTTTTGCACATAAGTTCATTAACCTCTCTCACATCCACGTCTAAAATAGGGACAATTAAGATTATCCAATATGAGGAAAATATGTTCAAAGAATACAATTTTATGAAGCCATGCAAAGTCAACATATAAACTAACAAGAACATCTTAAGCTAGCACTCACTCGAGGCAAAAAGCCGTGACCCATTTACTGGATTCACACTTGCTGAGATATGCCCTCCATAACGAGATATTGACCAACGATAATGGTTTTCAGGAGTCCACAGATCCATTACTCCCAACTTGTTTGCATCATCTGCTCTACGGTTCGTCTCTTCTGAACCAATGAACTACAAGTAAACAGACAAAGTCCAAATAGCATACAATTAGTTCAATCTTCAACAGAATTAGATATGGGTCATATATCTTGTCAGCAGGGGCTTCAGCTACAATTCCAAGACATGCTGCTTAATTAGATGATGCTAACTCAGAATCTCATTATAAAACACAGTTGTCTTTATCATATACAACATGCATATATATGAATATACCGAATGTTCAAGTGCAGCTTGACTGATTAGAACTTCCTTCACAGCAGACGGGGCCTCAAATACTTCATCAAGCCTTGATGTAATCCCCAGTTTGCGCATCTATATTATGTTATTGAAAGTTAAATATTGCACAGCATAATGACCATGCTGCATACAACAAAGATTTGAAAATATAATAAATCTTACTGCATCTGAGACTGGCAATGGTTTATTTTGCATTTGTCTATTTCCAGTGTAGTTCAGAACAGGAATATCAAATGGTTTCAAATTTTTCACAAGCAAGTCTCGATCATGTGGATCCTGGGTAATGAAGGACTGCAATCAACAAGACAAAAATTATTTTGCATGTACACAAGACATGACACCTCAGTCAAATTTTCAGCAGAGTAAAAAAGGAAAAGATAAAGAGGTGACCATTAAAACTACATTGATAATGAAAATATAACATAATTCTCAACACAGTCTTAGTGCTCTGAAAATTTACAAAAATAAAGTATATGACTTTGTGAACACCCAAATAATAGTCTATTTCTTGGCTAAAGAAGATATCTTGATTATCTGCATGTCTGTGAAATATTCCAGACTTTGACAATTCTTCAAATCTGATTTAAGTTAAGATTTTTGCTCATGTCTTGCTTCATCATTAAGTAATACCGCAACATGCAAACATGCAGATTGAACATGCAAGATAAACAACATAGATTTTCAAGGAATTAATTTGACAATATACAGAGAATCAAAGCTACCCAATGGGTATTCTTGTGACACAGAAATGTATTGGTGTTTACGAACACCTGCTGCTATTACAAATCAGAAAATGCCCAATACCAACATGCTACACACACCCAGAATGCCTCTGTACATAAAATAACAGACCCTATGAAGTTTGGCAAGATAGATCAACAGATCTCCATGAAAACTGATTATGTGCAACTGTGAATCCGGGGATAAATTCAGCAAGTGGACTTATATGGGTTGTCGTCCAAAAAGTCAAAGCCTCTATGGTTTCCATCCTAGGGTTTGCTAAACCTGTAAGCTGAAGCTCTCAATCTCTCAAGGCAAAGTTTCTTTGAAAATAAAAAGTCAAAAATGAATCCTCATTCTATATTTTCCTCCTTTTACAATGCTTTTTCTTTCCAAAAGTAATACTGCATTTTACTTCTCTTTTAATTTACTTTTCTCCCCTCAAAAGTGACTCTACATTATAATTTGTCACTGGCATTATTATAAAGTCATTTTATAAAATAAGACATATCCAGTTGCTGATTAATTAAATTTAAAAAATCTCATAGGCTGTAGGACTATTTAACATTTCAATAATTAATATATTCCCTTAAAATAAACCCAATTAAGCTACAACTAATAATCTCCTCTATGTGGTCACTTGGAGAAAACGGAACATTACAATTCTTCCAGTCCAGCCTCAATACATGGCATAAGCTTAGTTGCCACTGACTCGGAATCCTAACAAGCACTCAAATACAATTTGGGAGACTCTAATAGAAAAGTAAAAGCAAAACAACCAGTGTCTTAGTAGTGAAGTTTTACAATGAAATAACTGGTTTCCAAATATATTTGGCATGATATAAAAGAAAAGAAAAAACTAACTTCGGCAATCAAAATCTATAGTATTCCAAGGTGTTATTTATGTGTTCTTAAGCATCTTGATTTTCTTAGGTTATTAAAGTCATGTTTGCAATCTTGTATTTTAGTGGAGAATTCAGAATACTGCATCAATTTATTTCACAACAATGGACTGATAGTAGAAAGCCTAATGCTATTACAGGAACACCTTCAATAATGAAATTGTCAGTAAGAGAATTGGAGGCTAAACTTGTAATGGCCGACCCCTGTTGTTGAACCATGTTTTTCGCAACTTATCACCACTATCAATTTGTCAAAGTGTAGGTATAATTCTGAGAATGTGAGGTTGGTTTGCTGAGTTATGTATTCTGATTTGTAAATAAGTTGCATTCAATAGTTACAATGCTTGTCATTCAAACCAATAAAATGATGCAAAATCACAGAATTAGATAACAAAGATATGGTTTCACAAGTTCAGATGTATTGGCATTTTGCCAAACACTTAGTATACGTGCAGATTTGTTAGTGTTTGCATTTAATTGAAACATAACTGAAAGTGAATAACAAAAAAAAATCATTTACACCACAAAAAATAAACAAAGATTAATGTGTGATTTTCTTGTATTGCTGACAGAGAAATCAACATCACTTCAGAGAAGACAACAATACTGTATAATTACAAATATTGCATTTAAAATATCATTGCTGACCTGATGAAAGCAGAAATATCAATTTGTATCCATTCCAGATTTGTATGGAATCATAAATATTATTCCTGCTCATTGAAAAAGCAGTGTAACAGTGACATCACAAGAAAAATGCCATATTCCTTGCAGCAGCAGATATTTAGAGTCCTGCCACCTTTTGAATATGACATGTCACCTTTGTTGTATAATCCACAAACAGTAAAGCAGGTTAAAGTGAAGTATTGCTGACTAGGGAGCTTCAACCCCTCCTTTTAAGATCCTTTTGAGTCCTTTAAACTTTCCCAAAACTGCATGGGATTTATCATTAATTTTTTACATCCACAGATATTTTTGAAATGTACAGCTCTTGGACAGCAGAAACTATATAAAATTCATATTTCTTCACTCCCACTCACTATGCACACACTGCACATGGAAAGAATTTCAGCCAGTTGGAGACAAATTGATTCCTCGTCTTAAGGCATTGAAGAGTGTCCACGTATCAGTTTTTATTCAGGAGCAACTGAGAGAGGAATTGTGTATAACTTAGGTTATCGGTGTCGTTCCCTATCCATGAGGAGCCCCACATTTCAACATGCACAGGCTGATTGTCTTGATATTGAGGGTCCTTTCCTTGAGATACATCCGAAGGTCCATGTTGCAATGAAGGAATTACTTGGCCTTGACATTGATGCTTCCAGTGAGTTTTTCTTGGACGAGTTAAAAGAAGAAATGGAATCAATCTAGGAAGAGTCAGTTGGATGTTTCTCTCTCACTTATGATTTCCATTGATGACCTGCAAAAGCAAACTTCAGATTGCGACAGAATACTTGACACGTGCACAGAGAGGGTAGAGGTAATTGAACTACAGCATAGCAAACTACCCAGTATCGCCATGGATGAGATTGGTACAATTATGATTAAGAAAGTGGGGTACATCTCTTGGATGATGAGTTCTACGGTGACAAGGCATCTTCCATTTTTCTTATTGGTCCTCATGCCTTTGAATTTTCTTATTGGCTTATTTTGAGGTGATTTATTCTTGTTGGCAATGTCCCTAATTATTGTAGCAACCCTAATTAAGGTTTTAAGTAAATTTGCACCATTGATGCTGATTTATATATTTATATTGGTCATGCACTGTAATTGGGGATCATATATAAACCCCACTCCTCTAATTCGCAAGAGAGATTATTGGGGAATTGTTACAAATATATAGTCAAATTTGCTCTCTATTCATTGTTGTGTTTGCATGGTGAAAAATTGTGATCTTTGTGGAGTAGTGCATGGTAACCTACATTGCTTGTTTAGAATAGATTTTATTTCAGGTATTTATTGTGATGTGAATATCAGGATTTAACTGTGTGATTTTGAGTCAAACTCGATGACCCATGTTTCATGAGTAGTGATTCAACATGAATCCATCTCTCATGAGAATAAATGGAACACTTAGCACTCATTGGATCTAGGTGATGCTCACAGGGGTGAAGCACCGGGACTTCCCGGGAGGTCACCCATCCCAGTACTACTCCAGCCCGAGCGCGCTTAACTACGGAGTTTCCTCCACAGTTAAACCCAAAGCTTGCAACCCCATTTGCAAAACCTTCACCAAGTGTTGTGCCTTATGAACCATCCATTAGAAAGCCCCTTAAGCTCATCAGTTGATAAGTAGGAGATGATTTCCACAGCTAGTCAAATTGTGATGTGAATATCAGGATTTAACTGTGTGATTTTGAGTCAAACTCGATGACCCATGTTTCATGAGTAGTGATTCAACATGAATCCATCTCTCATGAGAATAAATGGAACACTTAGCACTCATTGGATCTAGGTGATGCTCACAGGGGTGAAGCACCGAGACTTCCCGGGAGGTCACCCATCCCAGTACTACTCCAGCCCGAGCGCGCTTAACTACGGAGTTTCCTCCACAGTTAAACCCAAAGCTTGCAACCCCATTTGCAAAACCTTCACCAAGTGTAAGTATTTAGTTAGAATTTTCTTTGAATAGTTTAGCTGGGTGTAAGTAATTGTGAATGCAGGCTTGCTTAACTTGATCATAGAGCAACCACTGTATTTAGAATAGTATTATTGTGAATTTAACTTCAATTGGTAATTGATGATTGACTTGCATCCATAGATGAGATTTGATGAAATGATAGTAATTTGAACATCATTCAAACACACCTTACAAGATTGCATTGAGAGGGTGGAGTTGATGACATGACTGCACCCAGTAGAGTCCAAGGATATTCAATATTTCTTGCAGCCTAGTATAAAAGTAGAAGTTAGAATTGTAGGTTTAAACTCATTGAATTGCATTTCATGACTCGAAATTCATTATATTTCTGTTGCACATTATGAAGCCATATCATGCAAAGTCCGGTTGACATAGTCTTAGTTAACTAGCATAAGTCCCCACATGCTACCAGCATATCACATTATTATCACTAAGCAAGTATCCACCATTAGGAAGAAATCTTGGAGTCACCGCTATGATCTTCCATTGCAATCTTTAGCATAAGAGAATTAAATATGAGTATTCTATCCTGCATGCTTGAAATTGTTAAAAACAGGATGAACGGAGAAAATGTAATGAATATTCCATTACAATGAACTCTTAAATATAGTTTAAATGCTGATGATAGCGTGAACAAAACACCAAACTTGTCTAAATAAAGACAACATCTAAATAAAGAATTGAATAAGCAAACTAAATTAGAAAGCCTAAATGACCATGAACTCAGTGTTGGTTGACAGTTACTTCTCTCCTCTTTTCTTAACAGAAATCTGACTCTTTCTTACCTAACGGGTGAGAAAACAACTTGTAGCCAACAGATGGGAAGCATATTTTGGTGTCTCTCCTCCTTTAACTTCACTCTGAATTTCAAAGGTGCAGCTCCCTTCTGGAATGATGTGCAATGAATTTTGTTTTGAATCATACTCTAATGAAGGGGCTATGCTCTTAACCAGAGAGCATAAGAGGCTAATACGAAGATTCCCACAATCACAAAAGACCCAGTCTGGATTCAGATTCCAGTTTGACTGCTTCCATGACTGTGAGGACAGTAAAACCTCTTTGCAGCACTTCAACTTCTAATTTTGCTTCTACATGCATCTAACCAACTAACAAATGAGTATGCAGTCCTACTCCTAAATGCAATCATGAACAGAGGAAATGGAGATACAATTGAAGCCACAGTAACTCTCAGACTACCCAAAAATCATCAAAGCTCAACAAGACATTAAACTTAATGACCTTACAGTTTAGTCGTATCTCAATTACTATACACTGAATGAAACAGCAACTACAGAACAGGGGAATAGAAATATATATGAAACTACAACAATTCTCAGACCACCAAAGCCATTAATTCTGATCACACATTGAAAATTTAATAATTCATTGTTTCACTGTAGATCAATTCTCCAAACACACATGCAATGTACAACAATCTTGATGAAAACTTTTGAGCCTCACTCAGTGGTCTCAAACATAGGGGGAGAATTGACACCAGAATTTGTTGATACTTCATTAATTATCAAATTGTTACATAGATAGGCCCTTGGTCTTTTGGTCGTTAACAAAGATTGCAGCTAAGAGAAGGTAGAAAGAGATACAAAAAATAGAAAAGTATGGCACTTGTCCTTCATAACAGAGTGATGATGATCAGTTTGGGGGAGCTGAAACGTTTTGGCTTCCATCGTTGATAGGCTTGGCACGTTCTTGATTTAGCTTATGTGTCTTCATTACCCCGATGATTTCCGCAAGATCCTCTATGTTTGCGATTGACACATTGTCGGATGGAATCATCCAAAAGTCATGATCCGCTGCTAGTCCTTCTATGATATCCACCCGAATTTGCTCTAACACCTTCATTAGCATTCCATCTATGGCAATTTAAGTGTGGAGATCCAAAGTCTAGAATTTATCAAGGCGCACCAATCCATCAATGAAGTCTTGGTAGGCAATCTTCATGTGCTCGACATCTACTACTTCGCCACTTTTGCTCACATGAGACTTCGTATGCAGCTCCCAGAGATAGACAAAAATTGTTTTTCCCTTCCTTTACTAATTTATATAACTTTTTCATTCACTTCTCAGCTTTTACCATACTCTCTTTTGAATTCGAGAAACCTCATCCAATGGGATAGGGGCTCATCCCCATTCTTCAGAATGCCCAAATCGGTTGCATTCTCTACTTTCAAGCTCATGATTTTGTACAACATGGATATGGAATCCTTATACTTTTCTCTATTTGTCTTGATAGAATAAAGATTGTTGTACATGATGTCTTTTAATTTTTCGACCCTTATACAAAGGGCACCCAACTTTTCAATTAAGGGTAGAACCCTTAACTTCATATCTTCCAGCCACTAACACCCAATTTGACCGAAGTGTCTTTCTTCTTGCAACTTAGCAAGCAGGGCCTTGTTTTCTTCAGCAGATGGGTCAAAAGACCCTATGTCTAATGATTTCCCTACCTAGTTGGAGAGTAGGGCTAACGACTACCTGAGACAATTAGATAACTCTTTGTTTGTGACCTTGAGCTGAGCCTTTGATATCTTGAGCTCCTCCAGCTCTTCATCGACTTCTTGATTCAAAAATCTCAATATTGTGTGCTTAGTATCATGTCTCAGTGGCCCCATTTCGTGCTCTACTGAATATTGAAATCCGCTAGGCCGAGATCAACCAAGTTTCCATTCGTTTGAGTTTGGGCAATCTCTATTACAAAATTGTTTATATTCGCATCCTTGCCCAAAGCTACCAATGTGGGAGCTTTCTTTGCCTTCTTAGGAGTTGGTGTCTTCTTCACTGTCTAAGTGATCAGGTCCTTTGAAGGCGTCACTTCTTCGATTCTTTTTCTCTTCCTTTGGAATGTATTCTCCAACCAAGACTCTGAGGTGAGCACGTTGAGTGAGGATTGAAGCGTTGTACCATCAAGCAAATGAGATTCACACCCAAACAACTAGTGTTGAAATATAACAGCTGCAATGAGATCAAGCCGGGCAAATTTAAAGTAAACCGGTTAGCACCATACAAGGTGTGGGAAGTTGGCAACAACTGAGCAATTAAGCTATGGACGTTGGATGGAAAGGGAATAGAAGACACAATCAATGGTTCAAAGTAGGAAAATTTATCATGAGAGGCATGAGGGTCCAAGAGATTATGGCTCACGACTTGATAGGCAAAATAACTTAGACTTAAGCGACGATTGAAAAAAAATTAACAATAAAAAAATAAAAAATAAAAAAGTTATAAAAATTAAGAAAATTAAGAAAAGTAATAAAAACAAATGGAAACCATCATACAAGTACCGTACATTGAAAGAAAAAAAAGGAAATTGGACAAAGGAACAAGAGAGTATCATACAACCACTGTACAAACATATAAAGGCAAACGTATAAGCCAATCACACCATACGATCCAAGAGACAACAATACCGTACGGCCACACAAAAGTCACCAGTGGATGAAACAATTACACCGTACAGTGGGAATTGATCTTTTCGAGCTAACTTTGAACATCAAGAAGGATATCATAAGCATACGACATAGTTCTATTGAGTGACTTGCTTGGAGCAACATGTACTGTCTCCATTGAATTGGAAGTTATTCCAACACCAAACGATATAGAAGACTAGAGAAGCAAGTCACCATACGATGACTTGAAAGGAAACAAAAGGCCATACTAAACTTAGTTGTATGATGCACACATCGAGGAAAGTTGAAAAGTCAAAAAGAACACCAAAGCACACCGTACCCTTAGCCAAAAATCCTACCACGTGGCGTACGATGACGAGCGACATAATAAGGAAGACTTAGAAACATCGTACGATAAGTTAGAAATGCAGCTAGAATACATAGTATCGTACAGGCAATTGCTCCAAACGAAGTGATATCACTCACTTGAAGGGAAACACAGAAAAAACATTGTGCAGACATTTGTAGGCAAGGAGAGAAATCATTAAATGGCCAAGTAAGAACGAGAAAGTCACGCATAGGAACAAAATAGCCAAGAACGCAGCATACTAAGGACATTGGAACTAAGAATACAATCGCATCAAGATTGCAACCAGCAAGCAAGAGAGAAGATATTCACGTCATGTGTTTTTTACTAAACGGTGGACATGAGTAGAGACAAGGTATTACTCCCGTGTGAGAGAACATCATAGGAAAGGAACATCAAGGGGTTGGAAGCCGCACAAATTCACAGCCGAAAGACAAACAAAGAATCCCAAAGTTAAGCATTGGAAGGAAAACGAAGACATAGAAGTCATACATTTGAAGGAAGGGAAGAGGGTGAAATCCCTAGACGTTTTTAATTTTGCACAAAAATGACAAGATAGGAAATCGTTATGGACTCAGCCGGGAAGAGAAGTTGGAAGACCAAGTTGCAAGCAAGCAAGTCAAGTTCTGGTTCTAGTGCAAGTAGCAATATGACTAAAAATGCACAAATCTTGCCTTTCGGAGTGTGAGTTGCAAGTCACACTAATACTAGGAACAAGAAAACAAGACCAAAGGTACAGATGACATCTACCACTATGTTTAGGTATTATATAACACCATATACCATACCCTTCGAGGCTTCGTACCCGAGTGTTGGAAATGGTTGCAAGAGACCACTCATAATGATCCCGTAAAGGAGAGTTTGCAAAGGGCACAAGTCCAGTAGGCAACTCAAATACCTATTTTTTGTGTCACAGAGTTTGAGGGTCCCCTGCATACAATGATTGAGACGTATGACATGCACTCCAAATCTAGTATTGTTTCCTACCTTGGTCGTGATTTAGAGAGTTTGTTCACTACGGGTGAGTTCACGAGGGTGTTTGGTATACTTGGGAAAGCACAGAAGATTGGTTTGAAGGTTAAGAAAATAAAGCAAGAGGTGAAGGAATTTTACATCAGAATGTTATGTAGGGGCAACCTTTCACAGGCATAAATAGATTCTCTGGCAAAGGCCTCTAAAGGAAGGGGGTTAGTGAAATCTTTTATCAGAGAAGGGCATTGGCGCTGCCTCATGGATGTGCTGAAAAGTAGGTTTGTCGGATCAAATCGTGCCTTAACATCGCCTTTGGGTAGGATTACTATCTAAGCGATTTTTGCTCGGGCAAGGTTCCTAAAACATTGCATTTTTATTTAATTCTTTGTTATACTTCTATTTCCATATCATGTATCAAACCAGTTTACTGTAACTGAAGAGTGTAACTAAGAGGGGAGGGGTGAATCCGTTGCACGAAAAACAATTCCCTATCCCTAGATGTCAAATCAAACTTTCCACTAATAATGCAATACTCGATTAACACTAGAATATTCCTGTCACTCAGTTAACAAAGAAATCTTATGATTAGTAAATTGCTTTAGCCTTTAGTAACTTAGTTGCATAAACATAAAGCATTAAGCAAATAACATGAACACAGTTGACGCCAAGATTTAACGTGGAAACCCAATTTGGGAAAAACAACATTGCAACTAGTCACAATATTTTTCATTCTTCTGAAGTGAGCCCTGTTAGGAGCCATCCCTGTTAAAGGTTACAATACATACTGTTAAGTATGACCTCATTAGAGGATTGACATCACCCGTTTTAGGAGTGGTCTGATTTGAGGTTTTCAAACACTTCAATCTTGAAATGTCACCTTGTTAGAGGATTTACAAAATGACTATTAAGTCAACTCTGTTGAGATATTTCTTTACTACTACAATGGTTAGAAGGTAACAACAATTTGACCTGATTTATGAAGCAACTAACTTTGCAGATTCAAATCTTTGTTCTAGCTTGAGCTCTGGATCCTTACTCATTAGAAGTTCTTTGCAGCTTATCTTCCACACTTTCATGCTCTGCCTTTGCTTTCACTTACATATCCATCTTATTTCATATTCCACTTCTTTTACTTATCCTCACAACTTGACCCTTCTTATATATCATAAGCTAAGACAAGTCAGCTTGAATACTCTTCCAAATAATCAATAAACATCCAAATAGTCGGCCTCGATCAATTAAATAATAGACACCTACATTATGTTGTCACTCAGTCAATACTGAGATTGAATGCTTGGTTAATACTGTGAGTCCTTTCATGCCCGACTACTTGATAAATACTGCAAGTAGGATACCCTTCTTTAGCCAACTGCACGGTTAATACTTAAAGTTCTTCTTTACTCGACTACTCGGTCAATACTAAAATATGCAAAGTTAATATTGCAAACTCTTCATTGCATTAACATTTGTGTAACATCGATGACATCATACAATTGAAGAATTGTTTCCAACAAACTCCCTCTTTGGCATTGATGGCAACACAACATGTCAACATAAACTGATAAAAGTATGAGCAATTAGATAATATCCTTAGTTTCATTCTGATTCTCATCCATACCAACTCCCTCTAAGATTATGCTTGGATTTGTTTTTATTAGTTCCCTGTCAACACTCTCTTGTGAAATTCTATTATTTTCTCCCTCTTTGCTATACATTCTCTCATATGAATATCTTCCTTCTAAAAAACTCTCCCTCTTTTGCTTTGACATTGAACTCTCCCTCATTGACATCAAATGCCAAAGGATACAAACTTTGAAGTTACTATGTACCTTTGTACTGATTCATATGCAATATGCTCTGTATTTCACACTTGAAGTGTGACAACCTGCACCAACTTGATAGATCTTCAATGGAACTTGGTTGATGCCTCACTATCTTTTGCTTTAGTGAGCATCAGATAGAGGAATAACCCCTAGTTTACCTCTTAGATACACAAATGCATGCTTAGGTAACGCCTTAGTAAATATATCTGCTATCTGCTCCTTGGTGTTCACATATTCCAATCTCACCTCTTTGCTCTGGTACCAATTGTTGAAAATGAAGAGTGTAACTGAGAGGGGAGGGGTGAATTAGTTACACCAAAAACAATTCCCTGTCACTAGATGTCAAACCAAACTCTCCATTGATCATGCAGTACTTAGTTAACACTAGAATATTATTCACTCAATTAACAAAGAAATCTTATGATTATTAAATTGTTTTAGCCTTTAGTAACTTAGTTGAAAGACATAAGGCATTAAGTAAATAACATGAACATAGTTGACACCAAGATTTAACATGGAAACCCAATTTGGGAAAAACCACCTTGCAACTAGTCACAATATTTTTCACTATTCTGAAGTGAGCCCTATTAGGAGCCAACCCTGTTAACACCACCTTGCAACTAGTCACAATATTTTTCACTCTTTTGAAGTGAGCCCTGCTAGGAGCCAACCTTGTTACTGTTAAAGGTTACAATACATACAAATAAGTATGACCTTGTTAGAGGATTTAGATCACCCTGTTAGGAGTGGTCTGGTTAGAGGTTTTCAAACACTTCAATCTTGAAATGTCACCTTGTTAGAGGATTTACAAAATGATTGTTAAGTCAACTATGTTAAGAGATTTTTTTACTGCTACAATTGGTTGGAAGGTAACAGCAATTTGACCTGATTTATGAAGCAACTAACTTTGCAGATTCAGATCTTTGTTCCGGCTTGATCTTCGGATCCTCATTGATTAGATGTTCTTTGCAGCTTATCTTCCACACTTTCCTGCTCTGCCTTTGCCTTCACTCACATATCCATCTTATTTCATATTCCACTTCTTCTGCTTATCCTCACAACTTGAACTTTCTTATATATCATAAGCTAGGACAAGTCGGCTTGAATACGCTTCCAAATAATCAATAAACATCCAAATAGTCAACCTCAATCAATTAAATAATAGACACCTACATTTTGTTGTCACTCGGTCAATACTGAGATTGAACACTTGGTTAATAATGTGAGTCCTTTGATGCCCGACCACTTGGTCAACACTACAAGCAGGATACCCTTCTTTAACCAACTGCTCGGTTAATACTGAAAGTTCTTCTTTAACCGATTGCTCAATCAATACTGATATATGCAAGGTTAAGACGTGACGACTTCTAGCTTACATTCATCCAGTTAAGCTTGATTTGTCTAAACTTGAGTAGGACATGATTCAATACCCAAAACGATATCAACATGACAACAAATATTCAAATATCACTATCATGTGTTTCTTCCAAGTGTTGTAATTGCAGCCATTTAATTGCAACCACCCTCCAACATAATGGAGGTCAAATATGGCATTAGCTCCTCACCTTATCCTCATATCTCTTCACTACTTCCAATTGAGCAACTTTGAGTGTACTCTTCTCTTCTTCAATTTCTTCATTTGATAACTCTCCATAATGAAGTGGGTTCTAGGGAAGTTCAATAGTAGGGGAGGGGAAGTTGGTGATGATTTAATCATCATCTAAGAAGATTCACTCACTACCTTTTTCTTCCCTTGTTTCTTCTAAAACATTGCAATAATCTTGGTCATTTCACTGATTTTTCTCCCTCTTTCATCATATGCTTCTAGCACCCTTTCATACTTGGTTTTTAAATCAATAAAAAAAATTATCCATTGTCAACCCTATGAAAGCACATATATCAAGGCATGCATTGCAATAAACAGCAAAATCGAACACACTAGAAAGTATTGAAAAATCAATAAGAAAACAAACTAAATAAGCCTACCAAAATATTATCAAAAAAATACTTTTCAAAAAAAAATTTGAGAAATACAAAAAGATAATAGGAAACCGTAGGCTAGTGACATTGTAACACCCAAAATAGAAAACCAAGTCGGCGGATTAGGGTTTCAAAAAATATATATGAAAAAATTTCCAAAAAATACTACGGAATAAAAAATAAGAAATAAACGACAAAATATTATCTCAAAAAATGCAAGTTGAAGAGAAAAACATGTAAACAGTGGTAGAAAGAAATGTTATAACACGAGTCTTTTTCAATGCATGCAGAAATCACAAATTTGACCAAAATAGACTCGAATCATGAAATATAAATGCTATGTTGTGATTTTTATGCTTTTGCAAACCTTTGGGTTGGGTGATGGGAGGGTATCTGATTGTCACTATGCTTATGTGAGGCTCAATGTTTTTGGGTGTTTGGGCATGCCATGCAATGGCCTTCGGTTGTAATGAAACTTTTTGAATCAATGAAATCTCTAATTATCAATCAAAAAAAAAGAATCGTGGGTAGACAAAAAAGGACAACAGTAATGCTACAAACATGGACAAAAGAAAAGAAAATCCAAAAAAAATCAAAACAAAAATGTGAGTAGGCCTTAAAATCGTCAAAAATCTGTCCATGTGCCTAAAAAAAGCAAAAAATTGAAAAAACAGAGTGGGCAGAAAAAAATTATGCGAGCTAGAACCTATTGAAAATCTCTATAACAACAATGTTGTTGAAGGTCGTAGAAAATGGAAAAAAAAGTGCAGGTTTGTTTCTTTTATTTATCTTTGTCAAATACAAATAAAAGAAAAACTATGCTAATAGCCAGGTCGTGGGTGTAAAAAAAAGTTGGTGCAAGCCTCACAATAGTTCAACATTGGGCAGAACAATAACGCAACTTCTAACCAACATTTTTTTTAAAGCTTGGACTTGTGATTTTGATTGCAATTGCAGGTCACCAAAATTTTGAAAACCCTAAAAACAACCACGTGGCACCTAGAGAATAAAACAAGGAAATTTTTCATACTATTTTTCCACATGTATAGAAAGCACAAATTATAGGAAAAATTAGCTTTCCAGACAATTTTCTCTTATGTGGTGAAATTTTAAATTATTTTTCTTCTTGTGTATGGAAAGCACGAATTATAGTAAAAAAATATGCTCTGGTACGCATGAAATTGTTAAAAACAAGATGAACGAAGAAAATGGAATGAATAGTGTATTAACAATGAACTCTTAAATAGAGTTTGCAAATGCTAATAATAGCACAAACAAAAAAGCAAAATTGTCTAAATAAAGAGAATGTCTAGATAAAGAGTTGAATAAGCAAACTAAATTAGAAAGCCTAAATGACCTTTAACTAAGGTTCTACAAGAATGAGCTAAATATAACGCAAACCGAGGCTCCTAAAAATATTCTAATAATGTTGAAGCATATAAAACTCACATCGACACTTGCTGAAGGTTTTGCATATGAGATTGCAAGCAATGTGGGCTTAAGCATGGAGAAAACTCTATAGGTAAGCACACTCAAGCTGGAGTAGTACTTGGATGGGTGACCTCGTGGGAAGTCCATGTGCTTCACCTTTGTAAGCATCATCCACATGCAATAAGTGCTAAGTGTTCCACTCATTCTCATGAGAGATGGGTTCTTATGAGCCACTACTCAAGAAACATGGGTTAATGAGTTTGACTCAAAAAAACTACAAAGTTGAATCATGATACCAATATGACAATTTGACTTGTGGAAAATATATCCTACTTATTAATTAATACATTGACATATACCCAATTTTATCGACCATAACAATAGGTATTGTAAGCCAACTGCAATCAGCATAAACAACCCTAAAATCAGCTAAACAAATAGTACATCTATCATCACTTACTACAATAATTTCATCAACACTTGGGAATCAACCAGTCATCATCTAAGAGCATGCATACTAACATCATGAATGGATTGCAGGATCAATACTCTCCCAAGTGGAAGTGGAAAATAACTGAACTATACCTAGAAATTCTCCCACAACTGGCTGCATTGAAATTGGCAAGAGCTCAAAATCAATCTGTCCATAGACTGAGGTCACCATAAACAATATGAAAAAACAAGGGTAGTGGTAAAGAAATTGAAATCTCATTGAAACATAGGAGACATGAGTATTAAAGTAGCTAAAGAGTTTATCAGAAGCACCTATCCTATGATCAAAAGGACTGCTGATCAGCCACATTCATAAAGTACTCAACTGTTAATCAGAAGTACCCACCCACCTCATATGTAGGACAACGGAAAAATATCTTATATAGGCTGATGGGAGAGTGAACAAGGATGGAAATATTTTTTGTTATCTCCAAGGATCTCTGAAAGATGACCCATGACATATAGGAGTTTGCTGACCCAAACCAACTCCAAGAATAAACAATGAATTCTGCAAGTATAAGCATGTGTGAAAAACATAGAGTTAAGAAAAATCAAGTCAAAAGTGCTTGTAACACACATCCAAGCAATCATCAACTGAAATTCCTCACTGCCTTGACAATGAAGAGTGTGAACTCCCTTGAATAAAAGAAAACCAAAAAATGTAGCAACAAATCTGCAACCAAACATCAAGCTTCAAACTGAAAAAGTGATCTATTATTCACCAAAGAATACTCCCAAGAATGCAATACTATCAATGCTCCAGCCCCTACTTAAAATCTCTCTCGAATCCACTTGTAAATAATCAAATGGTATCATAAGATAACCGGTAAGAAATGGATTACCATTACCAATTCTGAAATAATAGAATCACGTGGTCGCTGCCTTCTGCATGTGTTTAATAAGCATTGCAAAGTCGGATACAAATATGGTTACGGTATCGGATCCAGATGCGGCCTTTTTATATAGATGCGCAATATGGATACAATTGGATACAACATTCATAAAAATCTAAGTTACTGGTTCAAGTTCAGTTCCAAGTTCGAAGTTCAAGAACCGGTTTGCAAGTTCATCTAAATTACAGAAAGGGGTTCGGGTTCGTTAGTACAAAAACATGTAAAAAATAAACAAATATATTTATATATATACACATACATATTTATGAAGCATGAGTTAAAATTAGAATGTAGCATACTGGTGTAGACACATTTAAACAACAAAAACATCACAAACTTGTAATCAAAGTGATCATACCATCATATAGTTCAACATCAAAGATTAAAAACATTAAAAATAAACCATAGTGTCAAGTTCAAGTATCATTGTTTCACTTTCATTGTTCAACTAATGGAATAAAAATCTATTAATATTCTAAGTTTTTCAATCTTCATTTCTTCTTCTTCTTCTTCATCTTCATCGTCTTCTTCTCTGACATTAGTTGACTCCGCAATAGAGCTAAGGCCAATGGGATCAGCAGTAAACAACAATGGTATTTGCATCAAATTCTTCAAAAAATGACAATGGCAATGATAGGCCACAAAAAAATGACAATGAGAGGCCACTAAAAGCATTTCATAACAACCTTACAGGGTTGTGGATGCCAAAAACTTATTAAATTTTGAAAAAAAAAAAGTGCTTTATTGCCGTCTATGGGGCCTAGAAAGCACGTCGTTCAAACTGGATTCAAACTTGGCTTGCTTTTTTGGCCTAGTTCACCCATGTTCGAATTTGGTTTGAACCAGCAGGCAAAATTTGGAGCCTTGCCCGAACCAGACCCGAACTTTGAACCAGTTCAAACTTCTGCAGATCTAGGGAGTCCAGGGACAAACCATGATAACTTAGATAAAAAAAACAAATACAGATATAATACAATTTTCTAATTTATTACAGAATATTTTCATTACTTCAAAAGCAATATTGATATATAAGTCGCTACATAATTGCATCTTGACTAGCAATAGATTAGTGAAGCTAAAGATATGTGACCAACCTTTCAAGCGTGTTCTATGTTGCATGGTAAATGAATCAGTAGATCATTTATGTTTACATTGCCCATTTGCAAGTGAATGTTAGTACCTAATAATGTCAAAACTACACTGTTGTTTCCCAGTCACCCGTACACTATGGGATCTTCTCCAGGCATGGCCTACCCTACATCCTAATTCAGTGCTTGCTGAATTGTGGATCATTGCTCCTGCAATTCCAATTTGGTCTATTTGGTGGGAAAGAAACGAGCATATATTCCATAAGCAGACCTCAAATTTGGAAATGGTTAAAAGACACATAATAAGCTCAATAAGTGACAAGATGAATTCACATCTTAACGAGCTGCAATCCTAATGGACTGGACTAGCATCAAAATTCCATTTGCTAAAACAAGGTCCCAGATAACAAAAATCAACAGGAAAGAAGTCAAATGGCATAAACCAGAACAGCAAGATGTGTGTAAGTTCAATTTTGATGGAACTTCACATGGCAACCTAGGATTATCAAGTGTTGAAATATGCATGCGCGATTATTTGGGGAATGTGATTGTAGCCAAGGCCATTCCATTACCAATAGGCACTAATAATCAGGCAGAAGCATTGACAGCCATTTATGGGTTAGAACCTGCATTATCATATAACATTGACAAATTACATATAAAGGGAGATTCACTATTATTAATCAATGCACTAATGATTCGTTACTGTAACAATTGGAAGTTGCACTATATTCTCAAGAGAAGTTCGCATTTGACGAATAAACTTAGCTTTTTCATAATATACCATTCATATAGGGAAGGCAACTTTGCAGCAGATCAAGTGACAAATATGGCCATTGATTTTGGTGAAGCTTTAATTACTCCTTTACAACATTCCAAGGAGGAATTCTCAAAAAAAAATTAAAATCATTGATAGCGAAGCTAAACTTTCATAAGTGATTATGCCCAATTCTAAAACGGAGAAGGATAGGCCCCGTGCTTGGCTTTTGCGAATCCATACATTAACAAGTCATTTTGTTAAATGCGATGGTCCAGGTGGATATGTGGTATAATAATTTAATAGACTAATGGAGTATGAAATGGTGGAAACTACAGGTATCTTTGGCTGCCACATGGCATACTTGATTTGATGGCTTATGGGCTTGGAAACGGTCGCCTTCAATTGAAACTGCAACAATTGGGTGAGGTTGTCCCTGTTCATATTCTTGCCCCTATTCATCAAGTCGCTGCAAATGAGCAGCTGGTTCCTATTTATCCAAATGCGTTGCCTCAGGGTGAGAAAAACACCTTGGATGTTGAAGAGAATGAGCTAGCTCCTATAACTCAAGATGATCCTGCAGCTGCATGCTCGACTCACAAAGGTCGGTTGGCAGTAACTACTATTGTCCCTGATGTGGGTTGCTCCTTGGGTGCTGCATTCATAGATGATGAAGATGTCGAACTCATGGAAGAAGAATGAGTTGCAGGCCACATGCCTAGTTTTGATTTTACTTATAGTTCCCAATTTTCATGTGAAAGAATGGTAGTCGATAGTATGTAATGCTTCTCCTAAATTTAATTTGCCATTGATTTTGTAATTTTTGATAGTGGCATATGGTTTATAAGTTGATACAAGGACTATTCTACTGATTGCATTGTAATTGGCTCCTAACAAGGTCACACAAGGAACATACATATTAGTGCACTATATTGTGGGTGTCATCCCCACCGGGGTTTTTTCTCTGATCAAGCATTTCCCTAGTTAACAAATCTATGCTGATAGTCTCATTTAAATAGTCGATAGTGTGGGGGCTAATTTGCAGTTAAGTATGCAAAGGGTGTTTGAGAAAGATGAGTCTGTTTAGAAGAGATGGACTAATTTTGAATATTTCAATGTCCATTACAATGTGTTCATCTTTTAAATATTAATATATATAGGCTTTGTGCCTTTTGTTTTACAAAAAATTTTAAATGGTAGAGTTGCTTTGGAAGATAACCCAAAAGATGGCCAGCTGCAATAGAAAAGCATTTCTATTTGTCTTCCTCATTTGGTGTAGATTTCTGATTATACTAAATTTAAAAAGTTGGATGATTGAAGTTTGTTTTAAATTATAAAAGATTTATGGCATTTGGTATAGTAAAAAAATTAAGGATTTGTCAATGGGCCTTTGGTCTGCTAATGAAGTTGAAATGTTCAAAATGAGCCCATGAAGGATCAAGTCTTGTTGAGGGCAAGGCTCTGACATCTAAAAGGCATGAGGCTAGGGATATGCCCAGCTCAAATTTGGCGGAATAGATACACTTGACTCCTTGGCTCCTAGCTAAAGAAGTTCAGCCTAAAGGCTGATCTCCATCAAAAGAAAAAATTAAGGATTAGAGGGCACACATGGGAAAGGAATCTGATGTGTATCCATCCCATATATATATATATATATATATATATATATATATATATATATATATATATATCATACAGATACGGGGATATGCACGCCCAAGGTGGGGTAGAGGAGTAGCCAGGGGAGGGGACAGAGGAGTTTCCAGCTACTCAAATCATTGTCTTAATTTATTGATCTCTACAGAAAATAGTAGTCTTATAATTAAGCTTGATTATTGATGTCTTACTGATAGTATCAGAAGTCTTATGAATTCAAATCGGTTGTCGATCATTGGGATTGCATATATATTTTATTTTTTATATGGTGCTCATTGTTGTGGCCCATGGGTAGAACAGTCATCTCAAGTTTCTAACATGGGGGAACATGTTTCCTTGTCCACCATTTTTCAAGCCATTTTTGGGGACAATTAGGATGGTAAAGGAAATGGTTATATAAAATAAAGGAAATTTTTAAATATTCATATGAAAACATAGATAAAGCATGCATATATGAACTATAGAACCGTAACATATAACATTTGTATCAATAAACTTTAATTGAGACTTCGCATGGTGCTAAGTGAATCACCTTTTAATGATTAGGAATCAAAAGTTTAGCTTCAAGGTCATTTGAATACGATAAAGGAAAGCCCTGGCTTCTATTTAGTAATTCATTTCAACCTCGAACAAGCCCATGTAAGCGGCCACAAGAGTCCCCTTTTGTTCACAATCATTTCTCCCTCCCTAATTTTGCCTAGGTTCCCCCTGGACACTCCATCGAAGCAAAAAAGTTTAAGCCAAGGAATAGGAGGTTTTGTCCACTTGACCAAACTATGGTAATCTTTCTCTTGAGCAAATATCTTCATGGAAGTTAGCTAAGTTTTGCCCATTTTTAAGCTGGGCAAGAATGTTCTACTTGACAGCTTCAACAACATTTTTACCAACTCTTGAAGCATTCTCTTTCCTATTGTTGAATATTATACGACTTCTTTCCTTTCAAATACCCCATAAAAATGGGCCATACAGCTTCCAAAGCTCCTCGAGGGAAGCTGATAGATAGAGAGCAATCTCCCCTTGTACTATAAATTTAAGCATATAGTGTGGTCTGACAATCAGAGATAAATAGGAAGAGGAACATTTCCAAAAGTACATTCCAAAAATAAAAATCTGACCGATTAGTCCTCATCTCCACATAAAGCACAAGTATCAGGGATGACTATTTCCCTTTTCATTGATTTATAATTCTATCCAACATAAGGATCTTATAATATAAATTTGTCACTATATAATAATTAAGACAATTCTTTTCCAGGAAAGAAAGTAACAAGAACATCAGTTTGTTCTTAGCATTTTAATCAAATGCTCGATTCTTTGAATTTTATTTTCTTCCTTGTTTCCCTTAAAATTGTCTTCTATTATCTGAGGAATAATGCTACCCTCAATTCTGACATTTATTCGCTCTGTTTTTTTTCTGTTAGATGAGTTCCGACAAGAGATAAAGATTCATGAGCAATTCTATGGATTTCACACAAAAGTTTGTTAACGACACATTCTTCTAGTAATGATTATATCATTATGGTACCAACAACAAAGAAAATTACTAAATTTCTTCTTTTATTTAGTCATACTTGCATTCCTCCTAAATTATACGTTTCTCTTGAAAAAGAAAGAAAGTCGTGAACTTAAACAATCTAGCTTTGCTAAGCTCACGCCAATCTTTTTCAAAATATCCTCTGACCAATCACAGATTAAATAGAACGAGGGCAATTTCAACAAGTCTTAAGAAAAAGGAACATTCCATTAATAAATGTCTGTCCGGTTCTACCTCATCTTCACACAAAGCACACCTATTGGGGATGATTAAGACATTCTTTTCCGGGAAAGGAAGTAACAAGACAATTCATGAGTGATTCTATGGATTTTATACATAAGTTTGTTAACAACAAATTCTTCTAGTAATGATTATGGTGCCAACCACAATGTTTCTATATTTCTAAATTTCTTCTTTTATTTAGTCATACTTGCAATTCTCCTAAGTTAGGGTTTTCTCTTGAAAAAGAAAGAAAATCATAAACTTAAACAATCTAGCATTACTAAGCTCATGCCAATCTTTTTCAATACATGATCTGAACAATCACAGATTAAATAGAAAGAAGAAAACTTCCAAAAGCCTTAAGAAAATGGAACATTCCATAAATAAATGGCTGACTTGTTCTACCTCATCTTCACACAAAGCACGCATATTAAGGATGAGTATTCCCTTTGATTAGTTTCTCCAATATAAGGATCCTATATTATAAATTTAAACATATAATAATTAAGATGATTCTTTTTAACTTTTGAGGGAAAAAAGTAACAATAGGACTAGTTTGTCCTTAGCATTTTGATCAAATGTTGGATTCTTTGAGTTCTATTTTCTTCCTTGTTTTCCTTAAAATTATCTTCTATTTTCTGCAGAATAAAGCTACCTTCAATCCTGAAATTTATTCTATCAGTTTTTCTTATATGAGTTTCGACAAGAGATAAAAAGATTCATGAGTGATTCTATAGATTTCACACAGTTTGTAAACAGAACATTCTTCCAGTAATGATTACAGTACCAATAGCAGAGATAATGCTTCTATCTTTCTGAATTCCTTTTTTAGTTAGTCATTAGTTGCATTCCTCCTAAATTATATTTTTTTCTCTTCAAAAAGAAAATAAATCAAAAACTTAAACAATCTTTTCTTTATTTTGGCATGTGTTTCTTAAATATTTAAGCACAACTTTTCTGGACACTGCAAAAGTATAGCATGGCATCAGTATAACAATCACCTTCCAAATGTAATAAGGGACGTGACCTTCCAAATAGGCAGTGTGACTTTTGTTAGAAACATTGACCTGTAGCAGTTATGTATTTCATTAATTCATAAACATGTTGAATTTGACTTGACTATACAATGTGTTAGCTCAACCTAAAGCAAATATTGATTGATACCTCGAGAAGAACTGGACCATGTACTTTCTCTTTGAATTCATTACTGTGATTTCTCACCCATTCCACAGCTTCAAATATATGGCTAGCCCCGGAATTTTTTAATGCTTGCAGAAGTCTTGTATTTGTATTTTCTATATCTTTCAGCCTGCACACACATAAGGAACACATAATGAAACACACATAAGAAACACACAATGATCTTAGGTTGGCAAGAGTATGGAGATGTTGGCAAGAGCATGGAGATGTTGGCAGGAGCATGGAGACATTTCAAAGGGAGGATAAAGAGCAACGAGATACAGTTTGGTCAACCATCAAGGCAATGCAAAAGAGCAACACTACCTTTTTCATATATTTCAAAGGGTACAATTGCACAAAATATTGTAAAAATATCCCCATTAATGAACAAGGGTATACCCTTGACATGATGTACATAGGGGAATGCCCCTATCACTTATAAAATGTAATTTCTTAAGGAAAGGGACAGTGGTCCCCAGGCAAGACTGGGTCTTGACTGCATTCTTTCCTACCAGTATCATTTGAATGGAGGAAAAAATGAGATGTAAAAATTTAGTGAAAATGATTAATAAAAATATCAAGGCCTCGACCTATTATTGAGCAAAAAAACAAGAAACAAATAAAGTACCATCCATATAAAACTGTAGAACAAAAAAAATCATGTTGCACTTCAAACTCATGACCAATATCTAACCTGGTTAGACACCGGTTCAATGTAGATCTCTCTTGATCCAACATATGGACTTTATCTCTCTTTAAGGATCGTTTTTCACTTGCAGAAACCTCCAACTCCCGTATACATGCTCCGAGACGTTCCTGTTTTACCAAAATAAGAAAAAAGTGTGTAAATTACCAGCCAAAAAATTGTTATGTTAATCAATTTGAAACTTGTACTACTATACTAATCCAATGTGAATGGCTTAAACAAAGTACTAGTTGAATCTTTTCAATCATTTCATCAACAAAATGTAAAGCCCAAAAATATGACTGTTTTATTACTTTATAAGATAATCTTTAATTTAGGAAAAGATACAGTAAAAAAATTCTGAAGATTTGCATAAGGATGTAGCCAATTGCCAAATTTCTATATCTTGGCTGCCCAGAATTAGTAAATAGTTCATAATTCAAAACCAACCCTTTTATCAAACTTCAATGGCTTTTTAAGTTTTTAGTTGTCTCTGGCATTAAAATGTCCAAGCATATATAATTTATTTGGTTAGTATAGCCTCTGATTGACCCAGTGCTCAATCTAGTTGGGGTGTAATCACCCTGATATGACCAGCTCGATTTCAAGAAACCTATAAATAGTCCAGAGTCTTGTCTCAAGGTCAACATTTATCTAAAGATTTAGATGGAGAACACTTTTCTTCCACATATTAGTAAGAATTGTCATTTAAATGAGAACAATATACATACATAAGCAAATGAAGGATATATAATACAAATTTATCGTGGTCCATCCCCATCATAAAGATTAAATAGGACCAATATAGAGAACTACCCATGGAAAGACACAAGCTTGACAAGTTCACATGATATGTCACAGAGTAGCTTAAACCTTAATCCAAAAATTTATGTTAATACATATCATTTTGGATTAAGGTTTATGCTAGTCTGTGACATATCATGTGAAACTGTCAAGCTTGTTTCTTTCCATGGGTAGTTCTCTATATTGGTCCTATTTAATCTTTATGATGCGAATGGGCCATGATAAATTTGTATTGTATATCATTCATTTGCTTATGGATGTATATTTTTTCTGATTTAAATGACAATTCTTACTAATATGTAGAAGAAAGGTGTTCTACGTCTAAATCTTTAGATTAATATTGCAGTAACCCTAAAAACTTTACATAATACTAATATTGCAGTAGCCCTTCAAACTTGATAAAGAAAAAAAAATCTTATTTATACAGTTAGAGAAAATTGAAACCCACTGCAGGTACCATTTGCAAAAGGAAAATTACAGTGGCAAAGCCATATATATTAGAAGCTCTTTACATTCTTTGGTCCCTTAATGTTTAATGTATAGAATGACCTATCAGAACAATAATAACCTGGCATTGCATTGAAGGTTTCCCACTTCATTAGTCAAAGGTGATTGCAATAATTGATGCATCACAGCATAAGAAAAGAGAAAAATATTCATTTTTAATCAAATATCTTGTTGTCCTTGAATTTCTGCAACAATATATTGTGTTTATGTGTTTCCCACTTCTGTGTAAAGTCTATATATATATATATATATATATATATATATATATATATATATGTCTATATATATATATATATATATATATATATATAGACTTTACACAGAAGTGGGAAATACATGTATGTATGTATGTATATATATGTATTTATATACACACACACACACACACACACACACACACACACACACACATATATATATATGTGTATATATATTGTGTGTTTATGTATTTCCCACTTCTGTGTAAAGTCTATATATATGTGTGGGTGTGTGTGTGTATTTATATATGTATATATATATATATACTTTACACAGAAGTGGGAAATACATAAACACACAATATATATATACATATATATATATGTACATGTGTATGTATGTATATGTATATATATATATATATATATATATATATATAACTTAAATAATGATTCCAAGATGTTTTAAATGAACACTACCAAAAAACAATTTGGGCATACATATTAGATTATGTTAACCTATGGATTTTGTAATACTGATAATTGTTAGAAATTTTGTCATTGACGTCACAATACTAAACAGATTTATTTATATTAGTTGCAGAACAAACACTTACAGTAACAGATAGAATTCATAATGAGTTGCAAGTGAAATGTTGTTGTTATGTTTGATTGATATGACCATCTTGTTTCTTCCGCATTGATGGATTGTTCTGTCAAACCTGGAAATCGAAAAATCTATAGTTTATGCACGGTATTTATCAGAATCAGATACAGAAATTGGAACGATAGTAATAGAATATATTGGGCAGAATACCATCTTTGAAGACTATATTTTCTGTATGGGAATTCAAGGCTTTATCCTGCAAATCTGTGTACTTGATTCTGTAGTATTTTCATCAGAATTATGTTGTGTTTGTAATCTTTAGATTTATTGTGATTTTGGGATATGCCTGGACAGATCTGCGTACTAAGTATTGGGCTGTCTTGTTTAAGTTATAATCTGCATATGTATATCAAGTCTTTCATATATCAGTTTTGGTTGTTTGGTTACAACTATTTTTGCCCCCTGTATTCGATTAAAGTCTGGAAACTGCTTCATTGTTTATGTTGTCACTAATTGTGTATCTCATTTAGCAATGCGATGAAATAGGAGTATCTGAAGTGACAAGTTACTTGGTTATGACTTCAGTTATAACCTAGATCACAAGCCTCGCTGAATTTTCAGCTTTGGGTTCGTAAATTTGGCACACCCTTTTGAACACATTAGTTTCTTCATGCGGCTCAATTAGGACACTAGATCCTAGCAGCATCTCTCACCTATGCTCTTTCACCCATTGTGTTATTTCCACATACTTCATGTGTTAAGATTTCAATGCGCGACTGCTCTCTTATCATTTCTATTTTTATGCTTATCAAGTTATCAAAATTATTTTAATTAATTAAGAATCAGAAATTTAGATCTCACTTTAACAAGCTTGTTAAGATCACTCCTAAGGTAATCAATCAAACTGCAAACCATATTTCATTTCTTTTCTTTTTGCTGATCAGTTTGACGCTACATGCTAGCATTAAAAAATGTCATGTAAACATATCTTGAACATCAATCTCGCCGGCCACATTCATTGTAATAATTTTTTATATAACTACAGGATAGTGATGATAGAGAAGAACACAATAATAATGAAAGATAGGCAAGCACAATCAATGTTACAAAAGGTGCATACTATTTCCTCTTTCGGAGGTTCATATACAGGTAACTGTGCAAGCTCAGCTTCAGCAGCTGTAAGATCGTCCTTCGCTCTCGCAATCCTCTCTTGTTGAGATTCTTCTCGCTTTTTCACCTCCTCAATTTCGCTCGCTTTTGCTCTAACTTGTACACTCTAAAAACAGCATAGTTTTAAGTATGGAAAGTGAAAATATTCTTCTTAGTAGAAATGACCTCTACACTTTTATTTATGGCTTTATACCTTACAAGGATTTAAGAATGTGAGATAAAAGCAAGCAAAATGCGTACAAGTTGATTTTCCATCTGTATGATTTCTCTGTGCTTTTTATCATTTGAACTTATGTTGTTGTTCAGCTTCTTACATGTGGCTTCAAGCTTCACTTTCTCTTGTTTCTTTTCCCTGGAGCAAAAATGAATTATCAATTGAAATATTATTTTTAACAATTAACTGAGAGAAACTATTACTCTAAAAGACAAACACATCACATGACATTAAATTTCAATATATTGCAGCATATTCTCTGAAAACAAACAATACTCTATGGGATTTTTTTGAGCTGCTATTGCTTTTGCAATTTCATCTCTCTTGTGCTTTGCTTCCCTCTCCCTCTCCTTTGCCTCGAGGTATTCCATTTTCTTCATATCATATTTGAGCCATGGGAGCTTCTTCTTCATTGACTCAGCCTGAATTTGTGATTAATTTATCACATTCAAAATTGTATCAAGCTCACAAAATGAAAACTTCAGGATACATGCTCATGCACAGCAGGAAATGATGTGTTCCGAAAAAAAAAATTAATAGCTTAGAACATAGAACTCCACAGATCAGAGGATACTTTTTGCAGTAACTGCTCTCTTTGACGAACCCTCTCCACATCTTTTTCTTGCTCAGCATTCTGTGCCTTGAGTTGATTCAGTGTTTCCTCATTCTGTTTAACAGTCTATTCTAAATAGGACCTTGTCAGTATTGTATAGATAGCAGCCTAAAGCTAACTAGAAAAAAATCCGTCTTAAAAATATAGGTCACAAAACATGCAAATCAAAACACTTACTGTTTCAAGCCTCTTCAATGAACAGCTTTTATCTATAAGAGTGCGATGTTGCACTGAGAGTTCTTGATCTCCAACGGCCTTTTCAGTCTCTTCTAGAAGTTGTACAGGGCTTAGTTTTGCAAACTCACAAACTCTGTCTTGTGGCAAAAACTGCTCCACAGAAAAAGCCAAAAAATCATAAATACCAATAGATGTAGCTAATGCCAACATATGCCATACTTTTTAGAGTTTTCTAGTTTGAATTTGCATTAGATTCTGACAAAATTGAAATCAAGATTCCACTTTTGGAAATGAATACCAATAGGATGGGAAACATAAAGATAACCTTCTTGACTACAACCCCAGAAATGCATACAGAGATTAAATTGAAAATTTTATAGATACAGATGTCTCGACTGTTATCTCATAATAAACAGATAAAATGGGAAAGAAAGGAGACAATTTGCATACTCTCACATATTTTCGCAAGGAAATTTAAAAGGTTAATTGTATATTTCTGTAATTTTACTATATCATGAATTACCATCAAGGAATAGATTAAAACGAGGAATAGATTATAGAGCAGAAAAAGAATTTCCCCTATATTCCAGAAAGACACGCATGGAGAGTGACTTCTCCTCCTCTCTCAATCAAAGCTACTCCCCCCTTAATAAATTAGTAATTACAAACAAAAATCAGATTTATCACGAAACAGCAAAAAATGAATAATGGTAGACAATTGGAAATCTACCTGATAGAACTTATCTAGTGCCATTCACAGAAATCCAGATTCTTAAAACGGCAAGTTGATGTCAATACCTGAGTAAGGTTGCCCACTTGGATGTTGAACTTGTGAACAGTCTCCAAGACATCACGTTTTGGCACTATTCGACCTATGAATACAAATAAACATTGTGCATTTTAGGTATCCAAGGCATTTATGATTCAATTCTCAAATACAAGAGTACAAAACTGTATTTTAAATTTAAATTGAAAATTAGAGGTTTTCCTTCCAAAAAAGATAAACAACTCAAACGTTCAAACTTCAAGGCACCCTATTTAAATATAGCTCTCAGTCTTATCATTTCAATCAAACATGACAAATCAAATAGGACGAACCTTCCAATCTTAAACTTATGACCTTTATTATGTAATAAATCTCAACGAATTCAAAATATAAAAATTACTTACTAAAAATCATGCTCATCAAATACCTTGTTATAGACCACTTAAAGAAAAAGATAGTTCAAAAACATTTTCTCCATAAGCCTTATACACCTCTTTTCTAATGGCAATTTCCAGGCTGACATCATTATAGAGACATGAAAGACAAAAGGTAGCAATTGATTATGGATTGGTCACCCAAAACTCCTAAACAGTGGATGCATTCAAAAAGTGGGTTTCATGAATATATCCAATGACCTTGCACAACTACGTCAAAGGCTTCCCTGTTAATGGAGTAGTCAACAATAAGAAAAAGAGTAGAGCACAGTGAAGAGCTCCTAAAGCTCTAAGGGAAATACGATCTTTGCAAGTAATGGTGCAGTGATTCATTCTTTTCAAGGTATATTTGTTAAGGGTGATTTACTTTTTCCTTGGAACCAAGGCAAACAATGAAGCTAAACAATTAGAGCTTTTGACGGATCTTAAACTAGTTACACCTAGGAAGGAAGTTTCTGTAAGTGAAGGAGGATTCACAGGTGGTAATAAGGGGTTGACCGTTGCATTAATAATTCTGTAAACAACTGGACGTATTACTATTGAGGAAACCCATAATGTGAGGGTATTATTTGAGTTGATTTTCTTTCATTACTGCTACAAAGAATGCAATTGAGTCGTAGTTGGTAATCCAATGCAGATTTTGGATCACTTCTCATTCTTCATATGAATCGAATTTTGATGTGTGGCTTAAGGAAAATTACCCCATGAGATATCCTTACCTCAGCAGGGAATATTATAGTTTCATGAGTTAAGAAGTGAGCATGAAAGAAGTTCAAACATGTCAAAAGTCCGAGAGAGAGGATAAGAAACATCCAACCCTTTGACCATAGTTGAACTTGTTGCTTTTGCTTTGTTCTAACAGTGAAGATTTTGAATGTGGCTGAACAAGTCACCTATGTTTTGTTTGAAGAGAGATGCCTTTCTTTTATAGAAGTCCCTTGTTAAATTCACTTATAATTATTTATAATGATTCATGTTTCTCTATCGCCATTGACATAATGAGAGATGGGTTCTCGTGAACCACTACTCATGAAACATGTGTCAGTGAGTTTGACTCAAAAACTACACAGTTGAAGTCTGATAGCAATATCTGAGCTTGACTTGCTGTGGAAAATATCTCCTACTTATAAATTGATGAGCCTAATGGTTCTTAAGGCAAAACACTTGCTGAAGGTTTAGCAAATGGGATTCGAAGCAAAGTAGGCTTAACCATGGAGGAAACTCCGTAGAGCACATTTGAGCTGGAGTAGTACTGGGATGGGTGACCTCCCAGAAGTCCCAGTGCTTCACCTCTGTGAATATCACCTAGATGCAGTGAGTATTGAATGACCCATTCATTCTCAATGTTCATGAGAGATGGGTTGTTGTGAACCACTACTCATGAAACATGGGTCAATGAGTTTGACTCAAAAACAACACAGTTGAATTCTGATAGCAATATCACAATTTGACTTGCTGTGGAAAATATCTCTTACTTATCAACATGAAATAGAATGTGCCGGAAAATAAGGATGACAGATTAAAAGAACACGGCACATAACAAAATCAATAAAGAATACCAAGACACTTTCAAAATGTGTTCCTCTCACCAGAATGCTGAGTAACCAGAATTTGACTGGAGTTACTGCAGTCATCTTGCATACTTTCACAAAAAAAAAGCACTTGGTTGATGTAAGAATAATGCTAGCTGTAATTAGATGGAAATGTTTTACAGTTCTAGACATAATTATATGTCTAAAGTCAACATCCTAGTGTATACAAGCACATACAAACTTGTATATGTCTATCAAAGTAAACTGTAAATTACTAAATACTGTTATCCATGAATTTGGTAGCAGAATCCTCTCCATTGCAACAATCGGAGATTTAATATAAGCCAAGGGTTTTCATTAAAATAAAGCTCTAAGTACATATATATGCAAATTGAATCTTTAACCAAATATTCCTGCTCATACCATTTAGCTGCCACTCAGATTTATTCTGTCTATCTATTTTTCGTGTTATGGTAATGGTTTCTCCAGCCTTATTGCCCCTCAGGGAGATTTTTATCCATCCCGATTCTTCACCACGTTTCACATAATCACCAATGTTGGATGCTCTGCCAAGCAACTGCAGAAAAATCAAGCATCTAAATTCACTTGAAACTAACAATGATAACCAAAAAGACAAAGAAATAAAGTAGGTTTATCTTACACAATCAAAATTTATCCTGGCCATGGATCAAATATTAGTATTACTATTGAAAATGTCACACAGCATGCCAGAATGAAAGCATAATTAAAAAGACCAAAAAGATCAACCTGGGGTTCTCCAGCAAGGCCAATGGCAATTGCACACACTAAAGAGCTTTTCCCTGTTCCGTTTGGTCCAATAACAAGATTAAGACGAGATCCTGGCTTGGACCTTAAATGATTATATGTCATAAAGTTGTGGATCTCGATTTCAACTATATTTCCTGGCAAATAATCATCTTCTCCCCTGATCAACAGGATCAAACACAAAGAACATCAAAAAGGTATTAGATTTGCATGTTATCTGACCAAGAATATTTTAGAACTGCTCCCTGATCAACATGACCAAACACATAAGAACATCAAACAGGTATAGTTTATCTTTCTGGGGGATATTATGCATTTATTTCAGCAAATAATAATAAATTCTCCAGGCAGTGTTCCAGCAGCAAGTTTGAGCATTGAACAACAATACAAATAATTATAAGTCTGAAAGGTTCTAATTGACTGTTAAAAGGGTGCATTTGTAAATGAATGGAACAGATTCAAGTCCCCACACAGCAGTAATGGATCCCATGAACTGGAGGTGGAGTATCTGTCACAGAGAAAAGTCTGGGTAGATGATATTGAGGAGTACTAAAAATAAAAACAATCCAGTCTTAATGGTCCAAACCTAAGCAAATGACAGTAAAAGACAAAAAAAAATCAATGGCAAAGACAATGATTTGCAAAGGGCCATGGGTCTAGTGGCAAAGCTGATGCAATGAATATGACAGAAAGTTCAAGCCTCAAAAAGTATGTTCATTGTGTCAATGTATGCTAAACCTGGCAGAAGCTGGTTGTATCTCCAAGGTTGATTTTACTAGAAATCTTCATAGTGAGTTTGACAGTGTTTTCCTCGTGAATGGCAGAAATTTTGAAAGAGAACCTTCAACAATACTTCCAAGACAAAATGTGATCTATGTTTGATGCTGCATTCATGTACTTAGTTGATAGTTGGGTGAGTGTTCTAATTTACCAACAAAGCAATACTAATGTATAATGGCTGAGTGAGTGTTACATTTTTCCCAGCACAAATTATTAATATTTCATGGCTGGGTAAGCATTGAGGTTTACTTAGAAAATAGTATACAGCAATGATTAATACTTGCTATACCCAAGTAATGATTTGCAATTTTTTTAAATTTTATGAGCAAGCCAGGTACTTGCGAGCATTTCACTTTGTCCCCTTCAGGACAACACAAAATGGAAGAGCATGTAAGGTAGTATCTTTCTTTGAATTGGAAGCCGAAGCTGCCTTGCAATTCTTAACTAAGTTAAATCCTAGAACTTAAGGAAACAAAATCTAGCTTTCTACAAAATGTACCAAGATACATATCTATGTTTTGAGCAAACACTGCAAACAAACCAAAGAAGTTCCCAATTTTTTAGTTCTTCAGTACAGCACAAGGCGATCAGCACTTCTATATATATAAGAGAGACTTGATATGTTTTTGGCCAATGCAAGAAAACTGATCTATGACACATCTAACACATGTTCACTTAAACCAAAAAACATCCGAGTACAGCATGAGAATTAAATTGGATGGAAAACATTGGACAAGATCCTGTGTATGGAATGATAGTAATTGTATTAAAAACTACAACATCCTCATTGATAAAATTGCAGCACAAGGCCTGAACAGTCGCTAATTTCATATCAACACACTGTATCAATATATAAGACAACACAAAGCTATTGAAAAGTAATCATTACAACAAATTAAGTGTAAAATTACAATTGAAAATTAAAAACTCTAAGTCAAAATAGCACTTATTTATATGTTTTTTACAAGATTGTGTGCATGAGATTTATTCAAGATAAATAAAATGCACACTGAAATTCCTGTATAACAATACTTTGCTTCGAATCAAAATAGAAATATGTCCTAAAATATAAAATATAAAACACAAAACATTCAAATAAATTTGTGATAAAAACAGAAAGACCTTCACATATAGACATTCTAAAAAGTCAGCAAAAAATAGACCTAGTCTAGAATGGAGACAGCTAAAAATAACTACTACATAACCCCATCTGACAAATTTTGCACTACGCCACAAACAGTATCCAGATCTTTCTAAAATGTGTAAGGAATCCTCCACTTGTGACTCCTCTAACAATGGCATAGTTTTCAAAAAAACGACCAGAGCATTAATTTATTAAACCATTGCTACTCTCATTCCATAAGATATCAATCTAAACCAATCTCTCCTCTCCTACCTTAAAATTCCTCACAATTAGATCCATGTTGTCCATGTTTTCTGTGTTGCTTTTTAGCCAACCTTTGGAATTCAGTCCACACATCATCATGTTCAATCTCTGTACCATTTCCATCAGCAGAAATAACCAATGGAAACCATAAAGGTAGACCGTAGACAAAGCATTGGAGAGTTCTCAGGGTTTTCTGTTCGTTCCTAGATGTGCTTTGAGGGTTCCAATGTTCTTGGTGAGCTCAGTTCTCAATTTTGGTGGGTTTCAACAACAATTCCTTTTCATAGTAAGTGCTTGTATGGCACCAATCTTTCTAGATTTTGTTTGGGTTTGTTCTCTTCGGTCCTCAAAAAACACTACTATTTACCCATCTTTATAGGTTTTTTGGGGAATTTGTTCTCTTTGGTCCTCGAAGAATACTCTTACTTTAAGTATGTGCTCGCTTGACACCGCTCTTTCTAGGCTTTTCTAGGTTTGTTGTCTTTGGTTCTCCAAGAACACTGGTATTTATAGTATGTGCTCGTGTTGGCATCAATTATCATCTTTTAGCTTCAATCGATTCCAGTGTGTTTGATTATCCGTTTCAAATGGCTTGAAAAACTTTCATAGATTAAATGCCCCCAAGTCAGATGCCTAGATTGTAGGGACTTAAGTCATTTTAAAAGGTGTCTTGGACAGCTTTTTGAGGGAAATAAAATATTTTAGAACTCAATGCCCTACTTTCCCTCCAAACTCTATATATTGAAGATGGAATTCCCATTTCTTCGCACTAAGTTTCCACACACAAAAAAAATGTTTTTCGAATGAATGGAGAAATTTCTTCTAGATGTTGTTGAGGACAAAAGGCCTCTTCAATCTGCTAGTTTCAGAGGTGAAGGACCCACCATAGCTGGCTTTAGCATTTTCACTCAGGAAATATGTTGAGTTTCACAAGTTTTTGATGATTTAGGTTTGAAAAGATGATTTATATGGTATTCTTATTTAGAATTTGGAGATTTGATATGATTGGTGAGCTTTTGTGATTCTGATGCATTTTGCATGTTTTGGTATGAAAATACAAACCTGCTTGTACACTTCAAGCCACAAGTGAATCCTTATTTTGGTTCTCAAGTCTTCTTGACCCAAACATTGAAGTCAACGACTAACTACACATGCACTCTTTTGATAGTAGTTGATTGCTTCATAGGCGACAAATTGTTTCCCTTCTCTTCAAAAATTATATCAAGTGAATCCCACTTCAGCTAATATGCAACAAATGTTGGAGCTAAGCTATTAGCAATCATAATTATACTGATTTATAACACATAAACTAGCAATTCTAGATATTGTCAATGGGGGTAGCAAAGTTCTCTCAATATCATAGGAAAAAGCCCTTGGAAAATATGATGGTATAGGGTTGTAAATTACAAGGGTTGGGAACAAGATTATATAGAGGGAAGTTGTGCTAGTGATGACAAATTAATGTATCTAATCTGTAGTTTGACTTACAGTTACACCTTGAGGCTGAGATTTGGGGTACAATCAAGGTCTTCTTCTAGGAGAAAAATTTGGAGTTCCATGAGGACCTCTTCAAAATTTGTTCTTGTAAATAAGCTTGTCACAATCATTACTTTCATAGACGTTATAGTTCTTCTCAAAACAAAGTCACTAGGTGAATAGTTTTTATAATTTAAAATGCAAATAAATTGAGAATTCTATCAAAATCTCAAACCTCCTGTGAATTTAGACTACACTAAGCATGCAACAAACTATCTTCATCAAAGCTGTCTAGTCAACCTCCTCTATGAGCCACTTCTACACATAAAACTTGTCTCAACATGAAACATTATGTAAATGAAAGATGAATTCAACAAAATGTTTGGAATAGATTTGTTCCTTCTATTCTAGCAATGCCTACTTTAATGAAGGGAAAGGGATGAAATTTTATTGTATATTTGATTATTGACAAAAAAAGGGAGAGCACTAGAATATATCACTTTTCACGTATAGAGATTACTAGCAAGAAATTAATTATCAACAAAAGAAAAGATCTGACGCACTTGTAGGAGAATAACAGCGGGGAAGGATAGAGAGATTCATGACTATTTCTATTGATCACTCCAAATATCTACATGGTTACACACCATTAAAGGCTAACCAAGTCATTAACACATTAACTAAGGCTATTAGAAATGAACAGACATAAATCACAATTCTAAATACAATGCACTTAGAGCATGGGTCTAAAATCTTTTATTTATTTTTTTCCAATAAGCCCAAAGCTCTTCTTCTTATAAAGAAAAAGAGCCAAAAGAACCTTAACAAAGCATTGGCCATCATTGCCTTGATGATTATACAAGAGTACTCAAAAAGGAGCAAGATGTTGGAGGTATCCAATTTGTTTCGGAAACACCTCCACAGAGAATATACAACCACCTAAGTTTGTGTCCAATAGAGGAGTGCTTATAATACCTTGATTGCATCTAAGTGCCCATGTATGTATCATGTGCCCTTTTACAACATAAGACTATAGCATACCCTTAGCCTATTTCCTTAATCTTTCCAATAGGCTAATGGGGGTAAAAAGGGACATACTTAGATTTAATTTGTTAAAGAATGACTTTACATTATAACATGAAACACAACATATATTTAATTATTCAAAAAAGATTAAGAGTAGCTAAAAGTGATTGTTTTGAGACTTTTTCAAATTTTATAACTAAGGTAAAAAAGATAAAATAAATGCATATACAATAGTATTATATTCACCCAAAAAGTTATAAAAGGAAGTTGTGGCCAACCCTGCATCCTTCATAAAATAATTGATACAAGCAATATGCTCGGTTGTAAGGCCTTCTAGGTTAGGGCCAAATACAAACAGCAATTACAATATCAATTCTACAAGATCCAACAAGATCCAACTTCCAACACCAAGAATAATCCACACTTGTACTCTCAAGTCCACCAAGCAATCTTGTGGTTCTCAAGCCGTAGCTACTAGCTCTTCAAATTCACATCTACCCTTCATCCTCTTCCCCAATCTGGATGATCATAATGCCTAAAGACTCTACAAGACCCCCTACTTATACCCAACTAAGCCACAAGTCAGCCCAATTCATTACAAACTAAATTAAATCCCTCACATTAAATATATGCTGAGCCACAAGTCGACTACAACACAAATTAAATACTCAAAGTCAGCTCATAGACAACTCGGCACCAACAGGAACCAAGACTAAGCCGAGCATTAGAAAGACCAAGTCGAGCATTAGCCAAACCACAAGCAACGTTGAGCTCCCAGTGTCTGCCGAGCTCCCAGGCTAGAACTATGCCCAATAACGACCAAGCACCACTCCTTCAAGCCAAAATCCCTCCAACATGCAGGATTGCAAGCAAGCCCAAGATGCTCTTGCATTAGACACCCCAGGTTTGAAAAGATGTTCTCAGTAGCTAGAAGAACATCTTCTAGGATTCAACACATAAATCCCAAACTGGTTCTTCACATACATGTCATCCAAGTCCTCAACTTGCACACTCTTTCCCTTGTTCTTCTTTTGCTTCTTTACATCCATCTTCGGTGTTCCACAAGTCTGCTTTCCATGCTGATCTCTAAACTTCTCAAAATCTGCCAACTCAACTCGACTACCAATACTAAGATTCCTCCTACCGCGCTCTTCATTCTGCAAAGGAATCAAGGAATACCTCCTGCCACCTTTCTCAACAGTAGACACATTCTTGACACAATCATGCATAGCCCTGCAATCATACCGCCAAGGTCTAGCAAGTAACACATGACAATTGTCCATGTCCACAATATCACACAACATTTGATCCTTATACTGCTCAATCTGGAAATCAACAAAGTATTGCTCCCTCACTTCCAAAGCATACCCACCTTGCAACTAGCCAATCCTATAAGGATAAGGATGTTTTACTCTCTTCAAACCAAGTTTCTGAACCATCTCCTCAGCAACAAGGTTATCAATACTACCTTCATCCACAATCACCTTGCAGACTTTACCACCACACTTACAACAAGTCGTGAACAAACTAGTCCTCTGACAAGAATCTATCGTCCCCTAACCAACCAGGACTTGCCGAGCCAGCAAACTCTCTCCTTGCTCAGGTTGACTGTCTTAAACTGCAACCTCATTCACAACAACAGCTTTCCTACCATGAGGACATTCAAAAGATCTATGCCCTTCTTCACCACATCTAAAACAATTACCACTAAACCCACTACCACATGTCCTTCTCTTCTAATCAACAGGTTTTGGTTCACCTTCAACACTTAGTTTAGCCTTCGTCAAGTTATCCTGCTTCTCCTTCCCTCTAGCATTACCTTGACTTCTCCTCTTCAACTTGTCTTCTGCCTTCAGAGCATACTGGTAAGCATCCTCAACTGAAGAAATATTCAGTATACCAACCTCATCCTAAATATTGAATCTCAAACCGTTAATGTACCGAGCTACCTTTTTTAAAAATTCTTTGAAGCCTGGAGTGAATAGTCAGCTTGTAGAACTCCTCAGTGTAATCATTCACAAACATATCCTTTTGTTTCTGATTCTACAATCTCTTAAACAACTCAAGTTCATAATTAGTAGGAATGAACATAACCTTCAACTTAGTCACTATCAACCTCCATCTAGTGATCTTCATTTCACCTTCTTCTTCTTTATTTCTTTGCAATTCTTTCCACCAAAGAGCAGCATGTCCCTTCAACTTAGTTTGTGTCAACCTCACTCTAAGTGGATCCTCAATATCGTCAAGCTCAAATTAGTCTTCCAATTCACCAATCCAATCAAACAGGTCTTCAAAAGTCAAAGTACTTGAGAAATTAGAAACCTCCATCTTATGCTTCAGCTTCAACTGAGATCCAGGTCTAGCAAACTGACTAGCCCTAATTCCAATAGGTCTCTCCACATGATCAGTTTTGTCCTCACCACTAGATCCAGTAACTTCAAAGTCTTCACCAACTTCCTCATAGCCATCATCAATACCCACATGCCTAGGTACACCACCTAAAGCACTCACAATTTCAACAATCTTGTCACTCTTCATCAATGCAATCTCATATCTGAATTCTGCTCTAATCTTCTCTGAGATCCTTTCCTCCACAGCATCACTAAGATCATCAATTGCCCTAGGGTCCAATCTTCTAGGAGGCATCTTACAAGGTTTTCGCAAACCCTAAGCAACAAATCTACAACTCTAGAAGATCAATCAGCTCCACAAGATCAACCTTCTCCAACCCAAGAACCCGATACAAACTACCTCAACTTCAACGATCTATCCACACACTCAGGAACACCTTCGCTCTAACGCAATGCAAGGCAGGAGAATCCTCAAAGGAGATGTCCTAGCCCCCAACAAATAACCACACAACAGAAACAATACAACAATGCAAGATCTTATACCAATTCACAACTCTTTATTCATAAAATAATTGATACAAACAATATGCCCGGCTGTAAGGCCTTCCGAGTTAGTGCCAAATACAAACATCAATTAAAATATCAGTTCTACAAGATCCAACTTTAATGCAAAGCATCCTATAAATCAGCCAATCAATGGGATACATTCTAATCCCTTCAAAATCCATGAAATAATTTCATTATATAGAGGCATCTTGCGAGGTAAAACACAAAATGTTTTAATACAAAAACATCAACACTTCTCCATTTACATATCCTAATTTCTATATCTGATTCCATTATTCATAAATTTTGATCCTTAATGTTTCTTGTCAAACCCTTTGGAGGATTTGTTCCAAATTATCCCTTTTAGAACATATCCAAAGCTGAGACCAATCCAATAAACAAATTACAAATTAGGTGCTCTGAACCAAGACCCATATTTTTTGTCATAAATCAGGAGCAAAACCAGTAACCCTACCTAGGGCATCCAATAACTTTCTCAAGATAATTCCAAATAACACCAAACCAATTTTCACTCAACCTTATATGAGTCTAATTTCTGAATCTATAAGTCATTAATTCTTACAATGCATAAATCATCCTACAAGCACAATTCATTGTCTGCAACTTCAATGGAGATTCTTAAAACCCAATCTTTACTCAATTACACATAACTTACACAAATCTGAATGAAAACAACTCAAACCAACTGGAAATGAAAGCTAGTTCACATATCTCTCCAATGAATATAAATAGAGTTCTTGTTTCATCCAAATGTGTCCATAACAAATATTTCAATCCGACTGTAGTCGGGTATCCTCAAATCTCCAAATAACCACTTTTACCAAAACTTACATAATTTCTTCAAAACTGAATGAAATTGATCCAAACAAAAAGGAGAAAGAAAATTATTCATTTTACCATTCAAATGTACAGGATATACATGGGTTTCAAGCTGTAAATGGCTGTACAATACTTGGAACCAACACAAAAACAATTAACACCAATCAAAATGACAAGTTCTTAAGAAACCAATTGATTCAAAATGATCTCTTCTTCTTCTCATTCATTCATTTCTGTTTGGAATGACCAATACAATGATTTTATAGTGGTTCTAGTATTTTACAACTTCCCAACCACCTTTTAAACCAACCCATTACATTCTTTTTAACTCTTTTGCATTTTTGACAACATTTTATGCACTTTATGCATTTTTGCATTACAACTTTCATATAAACCCAACTTAGAGCAAAATTATGACTCAAATGACTTTATATGGATACAAATAGATCCATTCACCTATTAAATAAACATTTTGACATTATTGATCATATTAAGACCTCCTTTTACAATTTTGACAACTTATTACAAATGGCTTCTCTAACCTTTACATCTTGACTCAAAAGACTCAAATATATCATAAATGGAACACATTAATTCAACATATAACTTAAGGACTCTAAACCTCCTTATTCTCTTGAAATTTAGGTGCCTCTACACCATACTTCCAATACAAAACCCAAACTCAACTAGTCCAAATCCACAAATGGATAAGAACACCAAGAAGAATCCACACTTGTACCCTCAAGTCCACCAAGCAATCCTCTAGTTCTCAAGCCGCAACCACTAGCTATTAAAATTCACATCTAACCTTCATCCTCTTCCCCAAGCTGGATGATCATAATGCCAAAAAACTCTACAAGACCCCCTACTTATACCCAACTAAGCCACAAGTGGGCCCAGTTCATTACAAACTAGATTAAATCCCTCTCATTAAATATACGTTGAGACACAAGTCGACTACAACACAATTAAATACCCAAAGTCGGCTCACAGACAACTCGGCACCAACAGCTACCAAGACCAAGTTGAGTGTCAAAAAGACCAAGCCGAGCATTAGCCAAACCACAAGCAATGTCAAGTTCCCAAAGCATGTCGAGCTCCCAAAGCATGCAAGCTCCATAGAGTATGTCGAGCTCCCACTGTCTACCGAGCTCCATAGAGTATGCCTAGCTCCCAGTGTCTGCCAAGCTCCATAGAGTATGTCAAGCTCCTAGGCTAGAACTATGCCCAATAATGACCGAGCACCACTCCTTCAAGCCAAAATCCCTCCAACGTACAGGATTGTAAGATGCTCCTACATCAGTAATCATTGCTTCGAAAGAGTGAGAGTACAAAATGTACAATACTGAAAACCAAATTGACAAGAATGCTAAAAATTGATAATGTAATGTCACTCATGATATCAAAAATGTTAAGGATAAATCAAGATGGTCTTTTTTCATGGTAGCATTACTCAAAAGGATGAACCAGAAGTATAGATTTCAACTACCTACTAACTAGACATTACTAATACAATGGTCATAAACCAATACAAACACAAGGTGTGTCTCGTTAGTGAGATACATTCCCTATATATAATTTATTGAAACAAAATCCTCCCTTGATCCAAAGGGGACTAAAAGATTATCCAAAGCATCTGACCATGAAGTTTATCTAATAGCATTTTTATCAATTGGCATATTGTACATCTTGGTAACAATTAACCAATGTCAATTCGTACAAAATCGTACAAAATCCCACTACATCACAAGTTGTGACAAGAATTATGAGCATCCTATGACATACTTATCCCTTCCAACCATTATGTATACACAGTACAATAAGAGCACAACCGTGAATTCTCGACTACATCAACCCATTAAGCTCCATATAAATGACCAATAATAACTATTTAGTAATGTCTATGGCACATCTATCTCTATTCTAACAAAGTTGAACTCAGTTTGTTCAACACTACTCAATGGTTGCGACCCTTGACAACTTGTACGATCATTGATTATAGATTCAAAGGAAATATAGTCTCTTCCCCCTATCAAATGAGAAGTGAGGAGTCATTGTAGCAAAAAACAAATCAAAACAACTTAATTTGTTCCTCAGCAAAAAGCAACCAAAACTAAGCACCAATGCAACAAAAAATTTGAAAATAAAAACCATCTACTCCTACCACAAATATGTCAAGTACCTTCTCTAGTGTAAGATTTAGAGAATAGCCTACTGCCATAATTTTACCCATAGGTTGATGGATACATAAAAATGGGAAAAGTTAAATATTTAAATTTAGATTTGCCACAAAATAACATAAGGTTGGATTTTGAAAACACAACTTATGTTCAATTATTTTAAGAGGTTATTATTAGTGTGGCTAAAGCTATAAAAGTATCACTGTGACCAGCTCAATTTTCAGCTTGGATAGGAACATTTGCACAGATTTTGTGTGAATATGCAAGGAAAGTTCAAATGGCTTTTGAGTTAATATATTTTGTAATTTTCACTTTAAAGATTAAGTGAAAGTCTTTTATTTAGCTTAATGAGTCTAATAAAGCATAAGATAATAACTAATAATTTAGATGTATACTCCAAGTCACCTGCTACACTGTTAAAGTTTTGAACCAGAAAAGCATAAATCAAAGAGTAGATATCATAAAAACACAAGAACACCAGAAGTACCCTGGGAAAACTTTCCTTGAGGGAAAACCTGACTACACAAAGAAATATCACTTTATTGAGAATATTAGGAGTCTGCTCTTTTACAAAGCTCTCAAGTTAAAATAACAATGAATGCTCTCCACAATAATATAGAGCAGTAAACACAGAATGCTCTGATTACAATAATGATGCTACACACCCGAGAAACACCACTCTAAGCTCACCCAATGATTACAGAATGATTACCAAACATAAACTCTGCCCTGAACACACACAATGATCACTACCCAGAAATTAACTTTTCAATATAGCTACACTAGACAAGAGGACAATCTACATACAAGAAATAATCTCTAACCCAACAAAGAAGACTGTCCCTTCAGTTTAGTCTTCTGCAGCCCAAAGAGAAACTGTTGAAATCAAATGGAAAACTCTTTGTAGTCTTAAACTACCCATCCTTAGTGAAGGGATAAGAGCTAACGGAAGCAGAGAATAGGCAAACATTTACAAGCAGATAAACATAATACTAATGCAATCCCAGAGGTATGCAGATAGATCCTGCAGCTACCAAACTTCAACATACACAGGATAATATTTTGATTTTGAAAGATTAGATTTTTAGCTCAATCAGAATAGAGATGGGAATAAAACCAAAAATTGTAACCATTTCATTTAAATGATTAAAAGACCATTTTTTAAGAGGACTCGATAACCAAATGTAAAATATAGTTCATTTCAACAAAAATATGAGTTATATTAGTTGTGGAGGTTTCCTTGAATGCCAAAGGAATGAAAAACAAGTAATGAGTAATTTACCAAGTGGACGATTCTAATTTGGGTTTGGATGCAGGTTCAAAATTCAGGTTCAAAATTTATTCAAAAAAAAGTTGGGGTGGGTTCATCAATATAAATGTTTTTTTAAATATATGTGTGCGTGTGCATGTGCATATGTATATGTATATGTATATGTATATGTATATGTATATGTATATGCATATGTATAGCAATAAATAAGTTCAAACACCACTATGCTAATAGTGAAGCAACATAACAAAATTTACCACCATATATATTAATGTTTCAGTACAAATGACATATGTTTTACCTTTTTGGACTTTTTAGTGGTTTATCTTAGGGTTGGGGGGTTGGATTGACGAAAATAGACCCAAATAAATCTTTTAGAAAATAAAAAAAATCCATTTTCTGGCCAAATTCCGCCTGGGTCCTGCCACACATTTCCAAATTTGCCATAATAACAGCAAAATTTATGCCAGGTTTGACTGACAGAATTTGGGCAGATGTTGAAGGTCTGTGGCAGCCTTTTGCAAGAATATGACAAGGACCACACTTTTGCAAGAACCGGACCAGACTTTGGGGTTGCAAGAGAAGAATTTTATAACATTGAGCAATTATCTATGTATGCTTCTATTTTTTCAAAACAGTTTAAAATTGATGTAGTGAATACATCAAGTAGAATCCAACGCATTCTTACTATTTCTAAAAGCAAGTGTCAGAAATTAATATCTAGGTGTAGATCCAATCGATCAAGTAGTTGACTAATCCAAAGCATCCCAGCCAAAAGAGACATAGGCTTCACTTGCAGCACATCAATCCATCCAATCCCTATAGACCCATACAATTCTCAAACAAGCTGATTTGTCATCAAAGATTTGTGTGATTAATTTAATGTTTTCATAGCATTAGGTAATCAGTCCTTTTGACTGAATTTTCAACACCAAGGCCCTGAAAAGGATTACTTAAAAAGATAATTTAATGTTTTAAGACTTTGAAAGATTATTCAAAAAGATGATCAGCGGATTTTTATTATTATTTTCATTTCACCAAATCAGTGAATTCCAAAGTTTGAAGGAAGCTTGGAAGCTGAAAACATAAATGATGAAAGGTATGGATCCCACAAGACTTGTGAGTTATGATGATGGATCTCTTCCAAAATTCAAAAATTGCATGAAAGAACCAAGGTAGCAACAGAAGGTGCATTTCAAGCACTAACACATAGGGTTGTTTGTGTTGAAGAAGTATTGAAGTTGAATTTGATGAGTATGAGTCATGACATTGATAAGTTGAGAAGTCTCAAGGATTCAATTTCAAGAGACAGAATACAAGAAATCTCAAACAAGGATTTGGACAGATGAAGCAAATTTTGAATGATAATTGATGAAGAGGTAATCAAAATCATATTGAGCAGAACATGATGATCATATCTGGCTAGACAGGCCCTACCGCATAACCAAAGATGCAATCCAAGCAATAATAGGTTTAAGCTTAGTCGGTTTAGTACCTATCACAAAATCAGTTATAAACAAGGAAGTCACAAAGTTAACCGGTGTAACAGGAGATCAGAGAGCATTGGAAATTGGTACTGTCATTGTTCCTTTGCTAAGTATGCAGCTTATGGTATAAGCTACAAAATTTGTTTCCGAAACAGGGAAGGTTGCACTTCAGCAATTGCAGTATATGTTGCACATCAAATGGTGAAAGAAGGTAAGGATGTTGACCTGTGTGAACTGTTGAGACTATGATTGTTGCATAATCTGATGTTAACAAAGAAGGAAGAGTTTGCTTTTTGTTTTGGGACTCTGGCAGTCTGCCTAGTATTTTACTTTATAAACTCATTCTCATTGAGGGAGAATGTTGCATGGAATGAAGCGGTACCCATAGAAAAACAAATCTATCATCACTTGAACAACTTCGTTAATAAGATTTATGCATGCAAAATATACTTTACTGAATTGCAGTAACAACTTACTGCTGAACAATAGGATTCATATAGATTGCTTTTAAAAGTATAGAGACAGTATCACTTTCTTGGTAGACACAGACCGCTGATTCTTGGAAGCAATTCTTCCTGGCGCATTCCGACTGCAGCAGTAACAAAAGATAAATTTTGAAAATTTGAAGGATTAATTGTAACTATTGCATGGGTAAGCACTGCTGCAGAAGAATCCATCTCTGAAAGAAAAATTCCAGAAAAGTCAATGAGGTCCCGTCCACCTCCAGAACAAAACAGAAGAAGAAAGCTGAAAGTGAAAAGGAAGTTGCAGTTCTTATCAACTTGGATGAGCCTGAACCCACTGAAGGAAACACTAAAAAACGAAAGGAAATCTATGAGGAATCAAAAGAAAATGTACTTAAAGAAGATTCTGAAGATTCAAATGAGGATCCCCTTGAAGTAGAAAGATGTTGTATATACTTGGGGAGGAAGACGGCATCAAGAAAATGAGTCAAATTTTTCAAAACCATTATATGACAAAGCCAGAATTCAGGAAGCTCTTATCACAGATATGCTCTGGAACAACATTGTTTCACATGAAATTGTGAGTTGATTCCAGATTCCTATTTAGACATATAAATGAGTTTCTATCTAAGAAACCTACAGAAGAGAATTTATTGAAAAATTTGAGGAAAACATATGTATCAGCTCCAGAGGAGTTTATTGATTACATCGACAAAATGAAGGTTTGCATGAAAGATATGGCTAACACATACAGCTAATGGCTTGGATGACTTGAGGCAACCAAAAAGCATAAAGAAAAGATGGATTCTATTGAGTCGGAGCTAAATCATTTAGCACAAACAAGGGTAAACATGCTATAATCTGAACTGATAAAGGTAAAGAGGAGCAAAGATGACTTTGCCAATACCTTCTGGAAAGTCAAAAAAATTGTAGAAGCTGAATGGGAACATTATATCAGTAAGTCGGATGAACCAGAAAAAGAAGAATCAACTCCTAATGATCCACATGATCTCGACGGTGTGTTTTAAACTCACAGCCAGCTACGAGCAGATCTTTCCTACAAGCAAATGAAGTTCTCTTTTGGCATTTCTTGATGTGTTTTGTCCTCGATGGCAAAGCAGGGAATAATGAAGAAAGGGGGAACTAACTGAAGAAAAGAAAGGATACCATTTTAAGGGGAAGTTTTAATTTTGGTATTCAAGATGAAGTTTGACATTTTGGTTTCTGTATGTTACCATCAATGACAAGGGGAGAGATTGTTGTCAATGATGAAAGAGAATATTGTTTTGGTTTGTCATTGATGTCAGTTGTCAACACACTGTCGTTGATATTCTGTCAGACATTCTAAGATTCAATTAACAGTATTTTGTTCTGGGTCTCTTTGCATAGATGATTATAAATACGCACTTTGGATAACATGTTCTAGTATCTCTAAGATATCTATCTTCAGGTTTTCATGAGTTTTGGTGCCTCGGACAGATTGCATTATTGGTCCAGTAACTTTGCTTACCAGTTACTCAATTCGCTCAGAACAAGGCAGCTGGTTAATTGGTTTGCACTTCATCAAACAAATATTTTTGGTCCTAGTTTTTTGGGGCAGAGTTAGAATTAAACGAAGCATGTAAAATCAAGTGGATTTGATATTGGATAAAGTTTGGCCAACATATGGAAGCTAACTTGGATCTATGTTGAAATGAAACATGTGATAGTCTACCTCAGCTCACAATTTGGTCCTACTGTGTTTAGCTGACATAAACTAAACTTGAATTCCATATATAAGCAATTGCACATGTTGAAAGGAAATATAGGTGTGTGGGTATATGCAGTATATGATAAAGGTGTGAAAAACAAGGGTACATATACGAAAAAAGGTTCTGTAGCAGAAAATTGTGCTGATAACAAGAAGAGTGATGAATCATTCTGAACTACATGGAAACTAACTCTAGCATACTTTAAATGGCATATACTACAGTTAAATTTTGTATTATGTTTTGATCAGTGAGCCTCTCTTTTCTTCTTCAGACAGTGAGCCCTTCGGCAACATGCAGCTTGGTGAGCATCATAACATTATATAACTAGTTATACAATATTAAGAGCTATTACTCTCCATGGTTTTTCCCTTTTTGGTTTTCGACTATACAAAATTTGGTGCCTCATGTGCTCTATGATTGTTGTGCTTACATGTTTTATCTCGCTGCAATTAAGGATCAAACTAAGTTTGGTGGAATTGATTAACACTATCATGAAGGTTAAGATTATATAGAATACTGATTCACCCCCCACCCATTGTTCAATGTAGTTTACAAGGAGGTTATTTAGACTCACCTCATGTGATTGAGATGGGTCCCCACTTTGTGAGACATCTCTTGCATGCACATGTGCCACTCACTAGAACACTTGTCAAGTGAGCTAGCAAGTGTTGTTCCGTACCACCCTAGGACCACTGTGTCGACAATATATGCAAGGCTTCTCTAAAGATTCTAAACAACTCTTTGATAATACCATTTGACTTATGTTGTGGGCTCATATTTGTGGAAGTTCATATTGATTGTTTTTTGTTCCTGGCTAATCCCAACAGAATTTTCTAATCTCTTGTAGGTCATACATCATGAAGAAAAGAGATATGTCAAATAAGTGGCTGCAGCACTTGTTATCAGAAAATTTCAGCATTCAATTCAATTGTAGCATCATCTATATTAAGTGTACCAATCACAATATGATACGCAACACTCCTAAGAGACTTTGAGATGTTATACCTTGCCATTAACGGGGTATACAAACCACCAAACAGTTTCAAAACAGCAATTTTCAATATCATTCAAGGTTGTTTGATATCTTTCGTCCTATTTGGGGCTCATTGTACAAACTTGGATTGATGAAGTTGCATGTTAGTGTTCAGCAATTGCATGTTTGTTTTAAAGGTTGATTTTGGTATTCAGCAATTGCATGTCAATGTTCACAGATAGCATGTCAATTTTGACATTTGCATGTTGAGGCTTTCACAGTAATTCATCATTCAAAGGGTTACATCCCCCTACGCCAACCCTATCATTTGATTTGATATTTGATTGTATAGATCAGGTGCTGTCATTCTTCTATAAGTTGTAATATTGATCTTTATATCATTTAATATCTATATCATAATAATTCTTTATAAAATTGGAAGGTTTAATACAAGTTATAGAGATTGCACTTGACGTTTTCAGAAGTAATAGGTGATTTAAAGGTAAAGTCCATTTTAAAGTGCATATCATTATCTACCAAGTTGGCATTGACCTGGGATCCACTTGTTATTTGCTAGTTTAGCAACAATTAGTCACATAATAAAATCTACTCATTTGGCATTAATCAAATCATCTTGCTATCTGCCAATTTGACAATGATCTGATATGCTTGTTATTTGTCAGTGGTGTTGTTCATATCCACTTATTTATCTTTCATTCTAAACTGGACAGTTTGCCACCAGCATACTTTGAAAATAATTGCTTACTGGCCAGCCTTGTTTTTGTATGAGATCCTCGCCCTTATCAACATCTTTGGTTGGCGTCAATTTTATACTTTACAGGACATCACAAAATGCTATTTAAGTATTTTACCCAATCTAGCTCGTGAAGGGAATTGTCCTCCACCTTCCATTTTCACCCTCAAATTCAATCAATCCAGCTGGTCTTTAAAAACTTGTAGACCAAAATGTTGGAGCACCCAATAACAACAACCCGCATACCAAAGAAACACTTCACAATGCAAGAGAGAAGCAACAACAGATGCTAGTTCACCAAAATGAAGATGATTACAAATCGACAAGACCTTGCTTATAAAGGTAAAGTGCAAGCACGTAGAGACACACAACCATCTAAGTACTGCAAACAAAAAATTGAATGTGCTTAACATTATTAGATAATGTATAACTAATATCTAATAATGTAAATGTTGGTTACCCAAGTGGAACTAGAGTAATTATAAGTGGAATTAAACCACATACACCAAAACTCCCCCTTAAGTGCAACTTAGGGAGAAAACTATGCAATATGAGGTGCAAGATTAGTCCCAACAACAAGACCATGATAGGTACCCATGCATAAGTACAATGCAACAACAAAAAATCTCTCACAAACAAAGAAAAGGAGAAAAAACTGATGGGAGAAAACTCCTCTCCAAAAGAGAGAACAGAAAGGACTAAGTGGTAAGTAGCCACTTAAACAAGGTGCCAAAAACAAGAAAATGAAGAACATCACTAAAGCACGAATAAGTCAAACAACTGCCAAAGGATTAGTAATATCAAAATATGTTCCATAACTGAAGAACCTACTATGAAAATGATGACGATCAAGATCAAGAAGACAAATCCACAAGTCCCCCAAACAACACTACACGAACAATGATCAAATGGCAACAACAGCAAATCATCTATCAATCAGAAATACATATGGCACGTGTATCTGCACGAGCAATCTCATCATCACTACTCAACTATGTATCTTGAAAATAAAAGACAATAATCTAAAGAACCATAATTAGCTAAGAATATAAGTGTGATGTCCCCTGTTTAATTTAGGATTTAATAATAAATAATAGTAATAAATAATAAATTTGGACAAAACTTTATATATATTAATAAAATAAATAATAATAAAATTACAATAATATCAACTAATTGATATAAATTTAATGAAAGGTCAAGAGATATGTAATGAATAGTTCTGACTCCCTCAAAATAAGACGTAAAGGTCATTTGAAAGGGATAGACAGGAAGAAAGAAGAGGAGAGCTTAAGAGTTAAAAATAGATTAATGGAAGAAGAAAGGAATGTAAAGAATAAGGAAGTGACTCTTTCAAAGGCAGCTATAATGAAGGGTTGTGACTCTTCAAAAGGATTATAATTATGAAGGGTTGAAACTTTTCTAAAGGGTTTTAGAATGAAGTGTTATGTCTCTTCGAGAAAGGGGCAACTACAAAGGGTCGTGACTATTTCAAATAGCTGACATGATGAAGAGTTGTGACCTCTGCCTCATATGGGAAGATACTAAAGGGACAAGGTTTCACTTGAAATGGGTATGCGAAAATGATGAAGGAAATAAATGTTTGTTCTAAAATCAGAAAAGGAGGAATAAGAAGTACAGATCTGATTTAGATGATAAGTGCAGATCTGATTGTGAAAGGTCCTGTCCCTTTAAAAGGGCAGAAACAATTAAGAGTTGCACTCTTTCTAGGGTGATCATGATGAAAGGTTGTATCTGCTAAAGGCCATTTATGATAAAAAGGTGTGACCTTTAGCTCACATTAAGAGAGATAAAATGGGAAACTGATTTCTTTTTTTAATCCAGAAGGGTCAGTATTAAGAAGAGAGAACAAGACATTCAATCAATCAAAATAAGATATAGATATCTGAATATAAGCAGCAGATTAGACTGTTAAAGGCAAACAGCAGTCTTATATATTGATATAGTGCATGATAATTTGGCCAGCTATGGCTAGTCTCTCATTTGTTAGGAAGTAGAATATATATGTATATATATTCCATAATACAAAAGAATATTAGTATACTCATGGCCTAATCCTTAATCACTCGATATAGGCCCTTACGAGGATAGGCTAGTGTTGTTTAGGAGGAGACAGAGTAAATCCTCACAAGGCAGGTAAGGCCCAAGTTGGGTAGGGACTTGCATTTCCCACTCCATGAGGGAAAAGTTTTGAGATGGATATGAACATGCATTCACATTGCCTTGAGGGAGCCTGATTGCAGATTGGTGTCCAAGTGCCCTCTAACAATTAAGTCCCCTTCGTCTTTAGGGTTGATTTTCAAGAGAATCAAGGAATCAGGGCATAAACATTTTAATGTATTATGCATAATTAGTTAATTCTTTATTTAGATGCATAATGATGTATGTTACCCATTGGGAATTGGCAGACTCCTAGTAGGAAATACTACAAAATTGCCATTTCCAAGTGCAACCCAAACCCTAGTTGGGAATTTTAGGATAAATCAAGTAAAGCTCCCATTGGGAACATTACAAAAGGTATCAGAGCTTTGATCTTGCTATCGTACGGGGTAAAAGATCAAACAAAGAATCATTCTAGTCAATAAGAAGGAATCTAATGATGCATGTATTGTGTGTATACTTCATGTATGCTTTGTGTCTTCATAATTTTTTAGGCATACTTTATGGATGCTTTGAGTCTGCATGTATTCATGTACATATTTTCTATTTTCAAATATATGCTCCATGTGATAACCAAAGTAACCCAAAAGATATGAATTTATTGTCTAACATTAGTCAATCCAAATCAGTTTAATGCCATTTCAAAGGTGGCCTTGATTGATGAGAGAAATTACGTCTTAGAGTAACAGAACTTACAAATTCACAATGCATTGGCTAATATCAGAGTTGTGCAGCAAAATAGAGCCACATTGAAGACTTGTATAAAAAAAGTAAAGTTGCTAGAGAAAGGTAAATTTGGGAAAGGGCAGATTGTGATGTCCCATTTCTAAAATAGGAATTAATAGTAAATAATAATAATAAAACTAAAATAAATATTTATGTATATACATGACATAATATAAATTAACTAAATTTAATGAAAGGTCAAGAGATATATAATGAAGAGATGTGACTCCCTCAAAATAAGATATGAAAGGGAGGAGTTCATTTGAGAGGGATAGGGAGAAAAGAAGAAGGGGAGACCATAGGAGTTAAAGAAAGATTTGTGGAGGAAGAAAGTAATGTAAAACAAAATATGGAAGTGAATCTTTCAAAGGGTTGTGATTATGAAGGGCTGTGACTCTTTGAAAGAGTCATAATTTTGAAGGGTTGTCACTTTTCAAATGGGTTGTAAGTTGTGAAAGGTTATGACTCTTCAAAAGAGGTGCAACTATACAGGGTCGTGACTCCTGCCAAAAGGCAGACATGATGGAGAGTTGTGACCACTCCCTCGTATGGGAAGATATAAAAGGTACAAAGTTTCATTTGAAATGAGCATCCAAAAAGGATGATGGAAAAAAAAGGAAATAAATGTTTCTTCTGAAATCACAACAGGGGTAATCAGAAGTGCAGATCTGGTTGTGAAATGTTGAGTCCCTTTTAAAGGGCAGAAACAATAAACAGTTGCACTCTTTCAAGTGTGGTAATGGTGAAAGCTTGTGTCTCTTGCTAAAGGGCATTTATGATAAAAAGGTGTAACCTCTCCCTCACCTTGAGAGATATAAAATGGGAAATTGTTCTCTTCTTTTAATCCGGACTGGTCAATATTAAGAAGAGAATACAAGAGATCCAATCAATCAAAATTGGAGATAGATATCTGAATACAAGCAGCGGATTAGACTCTTAAAGGAAAGCAGAAGACTTATATACTGATATAATGCATAATGATTGGCTAGCTATGATTGGTCACTCATTTGTTAGGAAGTAAAATATTACACATTTCTATTGTCCTATATATGTATTCCATAATACAAGAGATAGTAGTATACTCATAGCCTACTCCTTAACCACTCGCTATAGCCCCTTAAGAGGATAGGCTGGTGCTGTCTATGGAGAGACATTAAATCCTCACAAGGTAGGTAAGGCTCATCTCGGGTAAGGACATGTATTTCCAATTCCTTGATGGAAAACTGCCAAGACAACTAGGACATGCATTCCCAATGCCGTGAGGAAGTTTACTCATAGATTGGTGTCAAAGCTCCCTTAGACAAGTAAATCACCATCCTCCTTAGGGTTGATGTTCAAGAGAGTAGTGAATTGGGGGTTAAATGTGTTTATGTATTATAAATCGTTAAGTATTTCTTAATTTAATCTGATTTAAATGTTAATGATGCACTTCAATCATTGGAAATTGGTAGCCTCTAGTAGGGAATATTACAAAATTACCATTTCCAAGTGCAACCCAAATCTTGGTTGGACTTTTAGGGAAGATGAAGTAAACTCTCCATTGGGGACATTACAATAAGGTTGCCTCCACAATATAGAAACGCAAGAGCGTCTCAACTCACTCCAAGCAAAACCAAGGAAGCATTTGCACAAACAATACAATACCCCCCATAAAGCATTGGAGAGAAGCATGACAATATCATTGAAATTGTCTTACCAAGCAATGCATAGAGATGAAGATACAACATCTGAAGTGACCAAGATAGAGTACCTGCAACTGAACAAACGGTGTGCATCAAAACTAAATGCATGCATGTGGCAAGAATTGCAAAGATCCTATTGTTGTTGTGCAGGGATGCTCACTTGAGAAAGCTGTAATTGGGAAATATCAAAGGCATACACAAAACCCCATTACACTTTATAAGATAGTGTAATTATAATAACACAGCACAATATTTGTGCAAAATGCCCCAAAATTCATGAACAAGATGTGGCAATGTATCTAAATGTGTCTACAAAGAAAAGTGTTTACAACAGATGGCCACATACCCATAAGGACAAAAAAATTGTATATACATATGATGTAGTGCAAAAGAACCCAACCTAGGCAAATAAAGCATCTCCAAGCACCAAAACAGCCAAGTAATAAGCCAAAGTGTCAAAACAAAATCTTGAATTAATTATACATGGGAGAAAATATGGAAAATATTGAAAGTGCTTTGAAAGCTGAAAGACTTTCCATCACTACAAGAACCGTGAGAAACAAAGAAAATTGTCAAAAGTCATAAGCTTAGAAGTGCAAGACGCAAATTTGACTCTAACAAGCTACAAAATGCACCAGCAAATAATTCTGAAAAAACTTGAAGGTTCCATGTAAGAAAATGTTTCCTCTTTTCCAAGAAAGGGGACTTCGCAAAAAACGATGTTTTTAAGTCTCTTGTTATATGGCACATGCCATTACATACTAATTGCAAATTTTAACTTCTTGAAAATCATATAGCCTTTCATGGGTACTCGTAGAGATGTTATATTACAGCTTTTGCCCTAAAGATTTCAGTGTACCTTAATTTGTATATCAGTGCCTCACCCCCACCTCTCTCCTACTTGTCCCCCAATTTAGGCCCTTAGTTCCCACATCCCCCATCAAGAAACTACATGGAAGAATGGAGAAACTACTTGCACATTGGATAGTGTACAAAACCATCTTTCCAATGATATCTCATTTGCCAAAAATAATGTCGTACACCCAACTTATGTTCATTTTTTAAATGCCTATATGGAGCCCAAAACTAGTCAAAAAGGCCCACCCCCTTTTAACTAAGGTTTAGTCACCCATGTGACCATAAGTTACCTAGTAAAAAAAAGAGTCATCAAGGCTAGTGACACCACTTGGACAGTGTTGGGTGAATAGCACATTGAAGAGGATATAGAGTGGTAGGGATCAGTGACAATCCATGTGCCATCCCCATAGGCCAAGTGATATTCCACACAATACATGACAAAATCCTCACAAATTGCACAAAACAACGACAATACCTGTTGTGAAGTCTTCACATCATCACCCCATTGCAAATGGGGACCCCCTTCTTTTACTCATAGTTTTCGGGTTTTGGTGGTAGAAGTTTTGTCTTAGAGCTTAAAAGGTTGAGCAGTGGTTAGGTGATCAAGTCAATAAGGTTGTGAGTGCGGACAAACGTTAAATGGATTAAAACCACTAGGGTCGGGTTGCAAGATTGGCTAATTTTTGAAAGAAAAACTTTAAGTTTTGGAATATTTGGGCTAGTCAAGTAATCTAAAAAATGTTATAATCGCATATTTTACTTTGTAATTCAGACTAAATTACAGAATTATGCAAAAGAACTTAGAATCCCAATGAAAGTTGATTTTCCACTCTTAAATTGTGCAAAATCCTTATAAAAAATCAAGTTTCCACTTAGAAAATGTATAAAGTTCCTATGAGAATAGACTTTCCACTCCAAAATGAGCAAAATCTAGATAAAAGGTTTATTTCCCCTTCAAAAACATATAAAGTCCCTATAGGAGTCAAATTTCCACTCTTGGATATAAAAACCAATTCAAAAGGTCAAAAGTCCCTATGCAAGTTGTTTTTCCTCTAGCTCCGTACGTGGAAAAAAAATAGAGAAATGTTGTAGTGGAGAATCCTTGTGGACAACGAATTTCCTCTTCGTACCTGTGTTGGTTGTTTTCTGACTTATTTGACACTTTTAAAAAAAATTTGGAGCAAAGTTCCTCTAGATAGGAAATCTCCACCTGCCCTTGTACTTGAAGAGGTCATTTTCACCTTGCTAGCAAATGAACAAATGAAGTGAAATGTATGTCCTTGAGAACGTCAATTCTCCCCTTTTGGAGGTGATCAAAGGAAACAAGGCAACTGACAAGGATTTTACTCGTCCCTATATGAATTGAAATTTCCTTTGAAGACAAATGAGCTAGTATCAATAAAATTTATAAGGGACTACTTAATCCTTATGTTGGTTTATCAATGGCTAGAGAAGGTGAGTTTAAAGGCAAAAACATGAATGATAATGTCTCTGTAAGAAATGATTCTCCACCAAGGTAAGAAGTGGGAGGAATATCAAAAAGAAAAGCGAAGTTTTATAAGGATTGGTTAGTCCCTACCTCAGCAAATTTCCACCGTGTATGGTGAACAAAGAACTAGGACTTGGTAAGGATTAATCCATGTGACTACTGACTCTCCACCAAGGGGGTGCTGAGGACGATTCTAAAGCCAAGCTATCAGCAAAATGAGAAAATTAAACTGATCGAATTTCCCACAGACTGAGAATAAAACAATGTGGTTAAATAAGGTCCTAGATGAATTCAAGTCGTCAAAATGTGGACCTTCTAAATCGGAGCTCCAGCTAAAAATTCTCAGGGGACGTGATAAAGTCTTGAAATCAAGTATAGTGCCATATCCAACTTGTTTGATGTGAAGTATTCCAACACGAGCTCGGGTGCATGTACCCTGACGCCTTTTTGTCATAGGCTCCTATCATCTAAGCCGAAGGCCACCCCAAAAAATTAAATTTACCAAATTGAAAAGATATGAAACTGGGGTCTCTTGTCAAGTAGAACAAGTTCCAATGGTTAAACCATTCACGTTTTTTCATAATGCAGCCACTCGAGATGATAAAGTGTTTAAATTCGTTAAGTTATTGGATCCACCTCACTGCAAGTGATACTCCCAAATGACAAGACCGTCATTCTGTATTGGAAACTCAGCTGAGATTTGCCTTGAAAAGAGAGACTTCGCAAATCGGAATAAATCAAGCACTTAGTTAACTGAAGGATTATTGAATGTAATATATACTAAAGGCAATTACTCTAGCTCCTCTTAAATCGATGAAGATTCGTCACAAAATAAATTAAAAGTAAAAACTATGTTGTGATGGAATTGGGAGAACCAAATGGTAAGGGTAAGCAACGCCCAATCGTTTAATGTAACCATTCAACAAATAAAGAAAGAAAACAAAGGAAAATGGAGATAAAACCATTGGCATCGAATTGTATGCCTGTGACTTAACATGAATAAGCGAAACCCTACAGAACTCTATGGGTGAACAAATATAAAAGAAGAAATGGCGCCAAAAGCAAAAATTGATCTTGAAAAAAGTTACCTGACAAACAGCGTGGGACGTTTGGGTGAAGAGCCGGGTGTGGACTCCTCTACTCTACTGTGCTTACGGAGCGGATGATGCAATCTACCCTCGGCCTGCATCGACATTTTTCTTGGCTTGGCCTCCTGCTCTGCCGCTAAAATTTAAATTATTGATCGTATTTGCAAAGAGCGACTATATAAATCCAGAACACCCTTTAATTTTAATAAGCGACGCTGAGTATTGTAGAGATTATTTATTTGTTTCTTGATGTCGTAGATGTGTTCGACTTGCACTTAGTCATGTTATTGGGTAAAGTAGATTATATGGTTTAATTTTTTTCCTTAATGGATAGTTTCTTGTTAGTCTCGCCTAGAAATAGGCCAAAGACTAGTGTTAAAATATTTCTAATTAAAATGAATTTTTAAAATTTTATTTTATTTTCTCATTGGTGGCTATCAATTTTTCGAGTGGTATTTTACATTTTCTCCCTCAGAAAATTAGCATGGAAAAAGGGTTGGAGGAAGTGGCATTCCAAATGTAACGTGTCTATTGTAAATTCTGGTGGCACTATGCATGCTAGACAAGTGTTCTTCTTTTGTCGTGTTTTGTGTGCTTCCATAGTTGTTAAAGTTTTCTAGCTCACACTAAAGCTTAGGCATAGATCCCCTGGTGAGACAATTAAATGGATTTTGTTGCAGCAATATGAAACTATTCCTATATTTCCTCTAATTTTCTCTCATTATCTAGAGGCAACTAGTGTTTGGAAAAAGATATTGTTTGCTACATTCCAATAGTTTAATCCTCATTGCAAATTACTCATCACCATATTAAATACTTCATTTTATGGACAAGGTAGCTCTCAAATGCAAAATATTTGGTAAGTTTTTCCTTTACTTTTAAGAGATTTGTTATTATTTGTATTCAATCATGGTTTTATGGTCTTACAAAGTAAGTCTTTATGGTCTTTAAGTAAGGTCGTTAGTCTTTTTTGTTAGATCTTAATGTCCTTGTGTTTCTTGCTCTTTGGCAATTCATGCTTGTGAGGGGAAGCTACGTAGGGCAAATACAATCTCATGTGACATGTATTACCCCAAGTCCTTACAGTGATTAACAATGCTATCGATGGGTAGTCTTGATGGGTAGTCTCAAAGGGGAAGATCTGTAGTACAACTACCAATACCAAGTACATAGTGTATCAATTAAGTAGAATGGTAATGTACCTATGGGTAAAAGTTAGATCTGTGTCATTGTTTAGGATATTCGGGGGGTTTTGGTTGTACAGACGTAGCGATTTCTCGCACCTATGTGGCCGTTGGGGTTTCAGTCAGAACCCTTTCAGCCGAAACCGCAGTGGAATTATAAAAAGCGAAAATCGCTTGTCAATGGTCATTTCTACTATTACGACTCCAAGAGTGGTTTAGAGTGTTTTGGTCATAATCTATAAGTGGTCCTTTTTTGTTTTTTGTTTTTTTTTTTTTTTTTTTAGTTATTACATGTTAGCATTAGTTAAATTAGTTGTCTTTTAAGTGTTTTAATAATTAAATTAATTATATTTTAAGTGTTTTATTAATTAAATTAATTATATTTAAAGTGTTTTAGTAGTTGATTATTTGAAGTAATTAATTTTTTTTACATAGTTAGATCAATATGCTAGATTTAAAGAACTATATAGTATTTTTTAATTAAATATCTATTTAATCATAAATGTAGATTTACATCAAACATAGAAAAATCAAGTTGAGAGCTAGATAACTAAATTAATTACATTTGAGAAAACATTAGCATAGTACAAACCTATATAAATAACTAACATGTAACTTGAAACTTTAGGTATCTAACGAAACTATAATAAGTTCTAGTTGTTCAAACTTGGAAACTTAAAATTTAACCAATTTCAAACTTAGAAAACTTGAAAAGTATAATGACATGCATGTACATGAAACTTCAAAAACTTGTTAAGACCTCAAGATAGCTAAAAATTAGTTACATTTTAGAGAACATTAACATAGTAAACCTATGTACTATTTAATAACATGTGCAAATTTTTTGTTCACATACATGAGCTAGATACATCAAGTTTCAATATATAAATTTAACGTGTGTTAAATTAAAATGATCTATATTTTTAAGTTACATTTAACTTTGTACATACATGTTTTAAATTAAATTTAAATTTTAGTATTATATGTACTTACATATATCTTAAAACTCTGCAGTTATAGATAGAGATCTTCTTTGCATATGTTATTATGGCATTTGGTAGTGCACCTACTTCCTTAG